>JBAKGM010000233.1:9405499-9415510 GCA_037177215.1 Asparagus racemosus
CCCATGTATTTGGGGCTGATCCACACAATTGAAAATACGAGGGGCCCCGTCACATGAAGTTTCTACTTTTGGGGCCCGACATAATTTTCCCTTAATTCAATTATTAAACTAGTTAATTATTTTTTGGAAGAGTAGAACTGGAACTCTGGAAGGCAAGAAACCAACAACCCCATTAGCCAACCGCTCCTTCTTCATCTCACCAATCCGCCTACTCTTTCTCTCTTATTGTTTTTTTCTTTTTTCTTTTTTTTTTCAACTTGTTAGCGACTTTTTACCCTTCAATTTTGTTGTTATTGTTGATGTTGCTTCAGATCCCCTCTTCTTCCTTTGTTTAAATTCCCACCTATTTCCCTCGTATTCTTCAAGCTTTACTCTCATCCACTAAAACTCAGCAGATCTCGTTTCCTTTGAGGTGCAAATCTTCTCCTTTTTCCTAAAAATTTTAAGTTTGGGCAGATCGTGGTCTTGATTATTGGGTTTTTGGTGATTGATTTGATTTGGTTTCAGTTGTTGGATTCAGAGGAATGGTGGTTAGCAGCCCTCTGACACCTGGCCAGGTAAGCAGCTCTTCTCGAATTTGCTGCGAAATTTTGATCTTTAGGACTAAAGTTTCGATTTTGCGACGTGGGTTTGGCTTGAAATTTCATTAGATGTTGAAATTCTTTTTATCTCTATGTTTCTACTGTGTGGATAGTGAATAGAAAGCTTGTGATTTGTTAGCTATAAGAGCTGTGCACTGTAAAACCTCCAGATTTTGCGGTGCTAGATGAATGAACATTTCCTAGGTTGTTTACTATAGATTTGAATTGTCACCAGTGTTTTACTCTTTAGCTAGAGTTTATGTTGATGGAAATTAGTTTTTCTTGCCTACTGGTCAGATGCATTAATGTCTGGAAGATCTTGTGATTTTATCCCTCTAGATCAAATCTGTGAGGAATTTGGAGATTAGTCCCTTGGTTTCCAGAGCTTAAATTCTATGACAATAGATAGTTCTCCTTGCACCTTGTACAAAAAGTCAGCCATACGTTGTTCAAATTGCCTCGATCTTGTACTATTTCCATACAGACTTATTATAGATGGTAAAACTTAATCTTAGACAGACAGAAAACTTGTCAAACAGTTTGTTTCAGATCTTCTGGATTTACCTCTCCGAGAAGTGTTCTTTAATAAATTACCTTGTGATAGACAAAATGCTTCAGCTAGGTAACACCACTTTGATCTGGTAGAGAATAGAGATGCCTAGGGTTTTTTTTTTTTGTTTTCCTCTAGGAATGGTTGTAATAGATTCAGAAATTTTGGATTCTGTAAGCCTATTGTTATATGATTCGGTCTTTTAAAACCTAACCTTTAATAGTCTAGCCGCCTCTTTGCCCTTGTTTTGGTAAGATGTTCACTGAAACATAAAACGCCTATTTTGATGGCTACATCTCCTGATACATCTTCAAGGGCCCAAATCAGAAACATGCAAAGTAACATCTTTCTCTTGAGTGGTTGGAAATTCTACTCACGTCTTGATTTACGTACTTAAGTCCCAAGCTTCATATTTTATTTATTATATTTTTTGGTGGGAGGTTGCAGTAGTTAGTTAACATCCAGCATAAGAAAGCTTGGTTGGATTTCTATCAAGTGCCATCTTATAGAATAAAATACACATTGTGGCTTAATTGGGTTGGTGTTGCTGATGTTGTCGAATCTATTGTAAATAATCCTCATAGGGTACATATTGGGGATTTGCAATTGATGTATACTAACGACATGAAAGAAGGTGAAGACACGAGGGGACAGGAGGAAGCTTGCTCAGTCATGGTAGAAGATATGCAAGAAAGTCAGAGACAATAGAGGAAATACAACTCATTCTTGGATATAGTGATATTTGCTTTCTTTGATTCAGTATAAGATATGAGCTCAAAGCTTTTCCTAGAGGCCTTCATACAAGAAAAAAGGATTAAAGGGCTAAATTGAAGAATACATGTTAAATCTGATTCATGGACTGCGTTCATTGTATTAAGAATAAAAGTCTGAATCAACTAATGTATGGTTGATCAATGGGAATATAAAGTGCAAAAGATGCTTAATATGGTTAAAACTTAAAAATCATGCTGACATATAACTTAAAAATCATGCTGACATGTTATTACTACCCAAGGCATTGTATCACCCTTCAAAACAGATAGATTGAGCAGCAGTTTCTATTGCTCTGTCCACCATTGTTGTGACTTTCCTTAATTGAATTTTCAATAGGAACCTCAGTTGCTTTATCTACTCTTCCTTGTCAGGTTTTAGCCCTCTAAACAATAGAGAAGTTCTTGCAAACCACAAATAGTAAATAGCAGCAGCCAAGGCTGTTAGATTGAACTTCGCAATGATCCCTCTACCACTCCACTTCTCAAAGCATAGGGAATCAACAACTCCCATCTACATGGATTATGAGTTTTCATGAATGGACTCTAGCACACAACGCCAAAATCTTTTGCTAAAGTTACAAGAGAGAAATAAATGCTCCCTAGTTTCTTCTGCCTGTTCACATAGTGTTCACTAAGAGGACACGGAGAGCATACATTTCATCCCCGACTTTCTCAAAACCATACGAGTGAGGATTTTATCATGATGACAAGCCAACCAAAAGATAACAGGATGTTTGGGAGATTCATACCACTCCAAATAACCTTCCTCCATGGAACTTTTTGATCTGAGGGGCATAAAGCAGTAAAAACCCCCTTAGTGCTAAACTGAGGACCAGAACTAATCCATGTAGAAACTTACCACTGATGGACACCAGAAGGTCAGTGTATTGCCTTAACTTCAGAATTTTCTTGAACCCCCATCATTGAGTTTGCTTAACAAAAATATCCCAAATGCTACAGTTTTTTAGTAAATCTCATGCACCCGCTTCACCCACAACTATCACTCTTAAGAGCACTAGACCATAAACGCTTTAACATGATGGATTTATTAACCAAACTAGCATCATAGAATCCCAATCCTCCCCGAGATTTAAATAAACGTAAAGAGTCAAAGACTACCATGCCATCAAAAGAGCCTTGCTCATATTACCATTCCTCCCCCCCCAACCAACAAAAAAGAAACTCGTACGAATTGCTTTAACTTCAATAATTACCTTCATGGGGAGGATAAAGATAGAGGACTAAAGGGAATGAAGACTAAAGAGCAGGATTGCACCAATTGAGTTCTTCCAGCATATGATAAGAACATGTTGCACCCACCTTTGATTCTACTAGCAATTACCCCAATAAGAGGCATACAATCTCTATATGAAGGGGATGTGGAGGTAAGAGGAATACCTAGGTATTTAATAGCAGTGTTTTAAATTGCAGTCGCCATGTCGGACATGGCAAGTGACATGGCGGATTTGAGGGCTCACCGCAAGGAAATCTCAATTTCATAGTGTATGACATTTTTGACCCAATATCGGGGATATGTCGTTGCATATCAGAAATTTGCGGCCGACATTGCAGCTAATCTTGGGTTTTTTCTCAGATTACAAATTTCAATTTTGGGTTTATATCATTACAATACATCTTGTCACATGCATATATGAACAAATTGTGTAAACAAAATTTATTAATTTTGTAATACATTATGCTTCTTTTGCTTTTAATGTTTAAAAGTTTTAGTTGAACTTTTGTAGTTGAGCTTCAAGAATGTTATTAACCCACCAGCCAATCTACAATATAACACAAGATTAGTTAGAGAACTATTTTATAAAGAAGTGATTGTTCATGCTTCAACAATTAAGATAGAAGTTCAAATTGATGTTACTTGGTAGTTGCTAATCTTGTAGATTACATTCTGGGACATTATAGTATATATGCACAACATCGATTAGGCACTCTGATATTTACTACATTTCCCTTCTCCAATTCTGCAATTCGATATGGTTTTGACCATCCGACATATACCTGACATCTGATATTTAAAATCTTGTTTGATGTGTGAAGAGACCTCTCAATATTGACTGTGTTGCAAAACCCTTTGCCTTGTCTCATGAGATATACCACCAAAAATTATTTGGCTTTTATCTAAATAGAATGAAACTCACCATTGCAAACTAATAAGAGATAATCATCTACATACAAGAGATGAGTGATCCTGAGTATATGACATCTAGAATGAAATTTGAAAGCATTATCATCATTGAGCTCATCAAGGCATCTAGAAAGATATTCCATAGCTAAGGTAAATAGATAAGGGGACATGGGATCCCCTTGTCTAATCCCCCTCTTACCCTAAAATAGCCATTTAATTCTCCATTGACGATGTAGAACTTAAAACATAACATTATATATGGGTGTGAAATAATCAAGATCAGAATTCAATTGGACTTGTTTAAGAGCTATCTAACTCAATGTACCAATTTCTCTAATACTAAGGAATAAGAACTCTTCCTATGAGATAAAATTTCACTTCTGTCTCCAACTGCCCAAAGTTGTCCTGCATCATTTGTCCATACTACAGAGTTTGCACTTTTTCAAAGCCCTAGCTAGCAAAGCTAAAGTTACACGATGTACATGTTGCTTTTAACATGTCGTGGAGTTGATTCTAAATTTAATATCATCTAACATATTTGACTATTTTGAGGACTATGGTCCTATTTGGTAATAATAATTTGTTTTCTTTGTCAACTTGGTCTCTTTTTTATCTTGTCTTCATTAGTTTGTTACTGTTGTATCCAATAGAAAAATTGGCTCAAGCTTTGCCTCCTACATGGTAATTGATCATTATATATGCCAACTGAATCCCATACAGTTTTTATGCTTTCAGGGGGCATTTAATCTTTGTGTCACACGTATTTGACATATGAAGCTGTATGAATTATTTTGTTGTGGTTGTTCAACAAATTCTGATGATAGATATCTCTGTTACTTCACTAATGACCTTTTACTCCTGTCGCAGGTGTCATTTTTGCTTGGTTTCTTTCCTGTATTTAGCGCTTGGGTATATTCGGAGATCTTGGAGTATAGGAAACCTTCCTCTCCTTCGAAAGTGTAAGATTTTCTCTACAATTTAAGATTTCATATACATAGTGCTAAGATAAACTTTAACTTTCAGGGTTAATTTAGTTAGATATGAGGGCTACTTAATTGGTCATTCCCCCTGCAATTATTCATGACCGTATTTTATAAGATTCTAAGGAGAATATTATCTGCTTTCGTTTATCGAGCATTTTATTTAGAATATTAATGCTTCCTTATTCGTAATCATAATCACGACTAAACTTAATCTAAATCATGCAGTCTCTTTTCCCCCTATTTCACATAGTTCAATGTGATATTTATTTTTTTTATAATAAATAGTATCTCGCCAGAATAAAGCTAATTGCTGACGTTGCCTACAGTCTCAAACACATTTTCCATCTAATGCATGTGTTTCACTCACATCAATAATCCATAAGTCCTTACAAATACATGAATAACGTGCCTGTAACAAATGCCTGTCTCATTTACAGCCATTCAGATGTCAATTTGGTTGAATTAGGAAATGGAACAGTCAAGGGAGATGATCGGGTTGTATTACTGGAAGGAGGTGTCTCAAAATCAGCATCTGCAAAGTTTCAGAGTTCTTCTGTCCGATCAAACTTAATCAGGTTACTGAAAAGATAAAATTATGAAATTTCAATCATCATTCTTCACCCAGGAGTCAGGACTTAGTAAAATGTCAACTTTTTCATGTTTACATTGTTTCTTTTTTCTCTGTAGGTTTATAACAATGGATGATTCCTTTTTGCTTGAAAATCGAGCGATATTAAGAGCCATGTAAGATTCTTGGCATTTATTGTTTCTGAAGGAAGCATCATTGTTTTACTTCTTGTTTTCTGATTAACCTTTAGATGTTATTCAGGTCAGAGTTTGGGGCAACTCTTATTTTCTTCTACCTATGTGATCGAACAAACTTGATTCCGGAATCTAAAAAGGTGTTTACTTAGATCTATGCATGAAAATTAAAAAACTACATTGCGGTTTTTGAAAATTGAACCATTGATATAATTTTATGCACCTGTGATGATTATGTAACTAGCCACGCTTTCAGATGAACAATTGGAACTTAATGTTAAGAGCGAACTGTCATTTCTGTACATTCTGTACATTCAAATACTAGACTTTATCCCATTACTGTCATTTCTGTACATTCAAATACTATTCATTGTACTCTTTTATTTTGATAAACTAATGTTGTTATAGAGCGAATTCTTGATTTTTTGTTTTGTGTAGCATCTGAAGATAAATTTTTCGAGTTGCATATAACTTGAGATATAAACATTTAGGTATTGATCTTGTTTCGGTCATGTTATCAGATGGTGATCCTATTGATCCTTCCCAAAGTCATGGGTTGCTATGTAAATGATTATTTTCATCTAGCCAAGTAACTGATAGTTGATTGTGGTTATTTGTCACTATCCTAAAACATCATCAAGACGTTGTCCTTTTCTTTTAGCTAACCACTTGCTGTCATGCTAATAGGATTTGATTAAAGGAATATGATAATGCATATAGTTTGTTCCCATCATTAGCAATTAATATACCATGTTGACTTTTTTATGTGAATCCATTTACTTATGTCTAAGCCAACGTTTACATGGCAAAGTAGAAGTTTTCACCAACCTATCTGTAATGTGCTGTCTCTATATTTTCCTATTCCAGTGGAAGTGTCATCATTTATAGTGTTAGCTAATAGATAGAAATAATCTCACTTAATTTGTTTGCAGTTCTCTTGCCACTTATCTTTTTCGTTCATTGCCTTCTCCTTGTCAGAGTTACAGCCGTGACCTGTTTCTCTTTCTCTATGCTCTCCTTATCATAGCTTCAGCCCTGACTTCTCTCAAGAAGCATCATGATAAGTCAGCATTCTCAGGAAAAGCCATACTTTATTTGAATCGACACCAAACAGAGGAATGGAGGGGGTGGATGCAGGTTTGTGTAACTTGAAAATCATTTACTTTCTGTTTTAGTATCTCATAATCTGTATCAGAAAACTATTACATGTCATATGTTTGTTTACATAAGAACCTGACTAGAAACTTGGTTTAGCTCTTATATATTTACCATCATCTTTAGAAAATGCTTATAGCATCTTATTGGTAGAGTGATTCTCTTAAACATTTGAAGTCCATGCTATGCTGTTGTGACTTGAGATTTACCTTTTGGCTTTATGTTGACTTGGTAAAACGTAGGTTGGTAGCCTGAGATTCCTGAATGTGAATGTGGTACTAAAGAGTTTTAGTTTCATGTTGTTGTGAAATGATATTGACACTGGGGAGAATTAGGAGTTAGCTTAGGGGGTGCTTTTTAAATAATCTGACCTGAGCATATATAATAGTGAAATAGGGCATCATAGTGTTACTTGAGTAATAATATGTTCCAAAGGCAGGTAATAATTGACAATTTGACATAAAACCCTAAACCGGAGTGTTATGTTTTAATGTGGGCATTTAAACTGCCATGCCTTCTATTGATTAGTATATTTGATCCAAGAGAACCTAAAAGCATAAAAAAAGAGGAACCCGTAATCCTTCCAACAAGTCTTGACAAAAGTGTCAACTTTTATGAATTTCTAGGAGCAGCATAAAGTGTATCTGACTATGAGAATAGAACAGCCAGAAACTTTGTCTTGTTAATAGCCTTGCTTGTGCAAAAAGACAACCAAGTAAGCAAGTTAGCATGTGTCAGTGATCAGTTCCAGTACAATTTCCAGAATTTGCTGGATAGTTGAAGAAATAGTTAAGAACATGTTAATCTTAATTCAGTGTAGTTTGATGTAAATATAATGAGTAGAGATAGCTTAGGAGTCCAAACCTAGTGAAGGAAGAAAAGAACAACGTATAGGTCGAATAGAGGAGATCTCTCAATAGATGAAGTACCCAAATCTACCATCAATGAGTCAATGACATGACCTGTTGAATCTGATGTGGTTATTTTATTATATTCTACAAGTGCATAGCTTTCGTTGTAGCCATTACAGGTCGTCCTCTGGGAAATTTTGTTAAGAAAATTCTATCTTCATATCCTAGGGTTTGAAAAGGTATTGTGTTTGAAGGATGTTGGTTTTTCTATTAATAGAATTAAACTAGGTTACTTAGGCTAACTCCGCTAGGTTTCTAAATTAGATCTTTTATTTACTCTCTTTATTTAGTAGAGCCCTCAAAGCATAAGCTATATTTCGCTAGAAATTATAACCTATCAATTAGTCCTAATCTTTTATTTACTAGAACCCTAAAGCATAAGCTATGTCTCGTTAGAAACTATAACCTTCAATTTGTTAATCCTAGTATTTCTAATTACTTAATCTAGACTTTTTATTACTAGGGTTTAATCTCCTAAGTGTAGGTTATGCCTAGTTAAAGTCTATAACCTATCAAATTATAATTAATCCTAGCTTTTATTAATCTAAACTAATCGACTTCTTTACTTAACCCAAAGAGATCTTTTTATTAATCTAGATTAGTCATCTAGCTTCGTATGGTGATTAGCTACTCATGATTAATTAAAGAGAAGATAAAAGAAGAATTAAAGAAAAGAGAAGAAAGAGCAAGAAAAATAAGAATAAGAACAAGAAAATACAAACAAAAAATTAAACAACTTACTAAATTGAAGAAACTAAAAAAAGAATTTGAACGCCAAAATAGCAAGCAAAACGAAGAACTTTATTGAATTCTCAAGAATTGAATATGTAAAATACAATGGCCCAAGGCCCCTATTTATACTATACAAGAATCTCTCACAATTGTTGGATTAAACTTAATCTCTAAGTAATCCTCATAACCGTAAGATTTGACTTTGTCAGCAATTAATTGAATATTTTTATAATACAAACAAGAGTCTAAAATCTGATTAAATTCAGATTTCTTCCAAAATCAGATATTAATGATAGAATTTGAGGAATCTGTCAATCTAGATGGATCCCTTTTGTCGAGATAGGCGATTTTCCTATATAATATGTTAGATTCTGACATCTGGATTGTGAGAAATTTCCTTTTCTTTGTAGCTGATAAGTTAAATGCGAATTTAACGTAGATTTTATTTTTCTTGTCGTCCAAGTAATTGAATATTTTCTTTTCTTCTTGATTCTCTGTTGTAGATCTGATTGTTGCTTGATTGATTCTTCTAAAATTTAGGCTTTTTGGGTTCAATGGGCTTCACTGGGCTTCTTTGGGCTTTTCTTTATTCAAAAGCAATTTTAAATACCCGAGTAGCAATTAAATATATATAAAAACAAAGAAAATGAGGATATAAAAATGATATAAAATATGTTAATCAAATACCCCCTTACCTAAACTTTGCTAGTCCTTGAACAAAAAGAAAAAAAAAGAAAGAAAAATCCTAACTCGCTTTCGCAGGAATCACGATTGCATTTAGCATATGCAACAAACTTTTAAATCCGTAGGTTACTCACTTACCCTAGTGGACGAGTTTAGTCTCGTGAGTGTTTGCAATGAATATACCCACAAAATTTAATCACTTTGCCAATTTGAGTAAGTCAACATACAAATAAACTTATTATTATTATTATTAAACAAATTAGTTTAAGGCCAATATTCAACTTAAGAAAACATTTTTATAGATAAATCAAAATAAATTTCTTCAAAGAACTTTTCATTGTAAAACATTACATATAAAAAAATTTACAAGTTCTATTTTTAGCTCTGATAAAATTATGCTAACTTATCCCTTCAATCAATTTCTCTAAGTGTTTTTGATAGAAATTAAGCACTAGCCAAGATTTTTTTTATTAGGAGAGGAAAATTCATTCTATACTTCTTTTCATTCATTAGCTAAGTTGCATGGAAACGGGTACGGGTACTGGTACAGGTGCGGGTACGGGTACGGGATACGGCAAAACTGTAAAATATAGGGTACGGGGACATGGCTACATATATATATATATTGAATTAATAATGTACATGAGATCATTTTTTTTGCGCTTCATGTGTCATTGGAATTAAAATTCCGATCACAATTTTAAGTTTCTTTTATCATATTGATTATTATAAATTGG
>JBAKGM010000233.1:9415610-9429270 GCA_037177215.1 Asparagus racemosus
GTAATAAATGCATGCATATATTCAAGAAGTGTCCATGAAGTTTGGGTACGGGAAAGTGTCGGGTACGTGTCCGGTACAGGTACGGCTTCATTATAGAAGTACCCGGGTAACATAGTTCATTAGTGATTTTTTTCTACTTGGGCTGTTTCTAAGTGACTATGTGAGCTTTGGACCAATGAATCCCAATCCAGTTAGACTTAGGTCATTAAACAAGAAAATACTCCAAGGGCTTAATTGTTCAGTCGACTTAGGCTTAATAAGATAGAATCACTTTAGAAATCAAGATTTTTAATTTAGTGCCCATTTTTCGCACTCTTTTCATGATGTTTATTTTTTTTCTCTTGGCTTTTGTTTTGGATAAAAAAGACTTGAAATTTGACACTAGTTCTTAGTTAAATGTAAAAGTATCAATACTTCAAATAAAGTTCTAAATTAATAATATAATATAATACATTGAAAATCTTTTCTTTAAAATTTATTAATAATTATCATGAAAAATGCTAACTTAAAGAAAAATATTAACTATAAAACTAATAAGCCTAATAATAATCAAAAAGTCTATTGTTTAATTAATTCATTTAATTGGCAAGTGATTTTTTTTATTTTTCTAAGAAAAGAAAAGAAAACTTATCCTCCCCCACACCTGAAATTTGCATTATCCTCAAGGCAAATCAAGTAATGGTGTAAAATAGAAGACCAAGAAATGAAATACTCACATTCTACATCTGCTCTCCCCTTGATAATAAAAAATCGACCTCGAGTTTTAAAGAAAGCTAAAATGAGAAACTCTAAAACGTGCTTAAACTCTGATCCTGAAATCTTCAAGATCTTCAATAGTGTATGCAGCACTCGATAGTGGGTCCGCAGAGGAGGATCAGGTAGAATAAACTCAATCTTTTTATTTTCTTCAACTAGAAGAGACTCAAACTGTATCAGATTCTGATTTGGCTTAGGCGGAAAGTTAGGCTCAAATTTGGGCTCCACGTGGTCGAATGGGTGTCCTAACACTTCAAACAACATCAGCTCCTTGAAAACTTCTTCAAAGCTAAGGTTCATGTAATGTAATTCTTCATCTAGATGTTCCCTAGAGACTCTCTGGATCATTTTTAACTTCTAGAGGCTGGTCAGATGGATCAATTGGTTGCGTCTCTAGAATAAAAACGTTCAAGTCTACAGTCATATTTTCGAATGAGAGTTTCATTTGATCAGTCCTACAATTGATCAATGTATTAAATGTGGCTAGGAATGGTCTGCCTATGATGACTGGGATTTGACCCTTTGGATTTGGAACTAGTTGGGTCTCTAGAACAATGAAATCAACTGGAAAGATGAAATCTCCAATCTTTATTAGAACATCCTTAATTTCCCCCTTGTGCACCTTAACGGATCTATCAGCTAACTGAATAGTAACCTTGGTTGGATTCATTCTTCTACACCAAATTGTTGGTAGACTGAATATGGGAAAAGATTAACACTAGTCCCGAAGTCTAAATGTGCTTTATCAATGATCGGGTTTCCTATAATACATGAAATAGTGGACAACATGGGTCCTTCTAATTCAAAGGCACGGATTTAGATAGGATTTCACTAATGTTGGCAGCTAAGAAGACTTTCTTAGGAAAGTTAGTGGCTTTCTTTTTAGTGCACAGGTCTTTCAAGAATTTGACATAGGAAGGGGCTTGTTCAATTACATTTAAGAGAGGAATGTTAACCTAACATGTTTGAAAGTATCTAAGATCTCCATTTGAGGTGAGTGCTTTCTAGGTTTAACCCTAACTGGAAATGAGGCAACAAGTCTATACTTAGGCTCATCTAAAAGAGGTTCGAACTCAGATTCAGATGTTAGGAGGAGATGATTGTTCAGATTTAGGTTCAAGTTCATGTTCAGATGTTTGATTTGGAGAAGTTATATCTAGCAGTCTAACATGGTTGTCTACCTATCTTCTTGATCTCAAAGTGTGGATTGCATTGACATGCTCTGAGTGTGATTGGCTAGGATTAGGCACCAGTTAGCTTGAAAGTTTTTCTTTCTCTCTCTTACTCACTGTGGTGGTTATCTGACCTAATTGAGCTTCTAGCGTAGCAATGGCTTGGGTGTTGGCATTAAGAAGTTGGCTGGAAGTTTGCATGAACGCACTTAGAGATGTGGAGGTTTGAGTTGATGATTTGATTATTGCTTCTAAGCCCTTTTCGAGATTATTCAAATGTTTTTCGTGATCTACATTAAAGCTTGGTGGAATTGGAGGAGTTGGGAATGAGGGATTTTGAAAAGATGGATTCTAAAGAGGTGGAACAGGTTGTGAATGTAGAAAATTTATAGGCGCAGTGTTAGGCCTAGGAAATTGTGAAGCTGATGTGAATTGAAGTTCGGTCCACTAGAGTAATTTCCTTGATTCCATGAGAAGTTTGGGTGATTCCTCCAACCTGGGTTATGAGTTTGAGAAAACGGATCGTTTTTGGAACGGTTAAATGCGGAATTGAGTTGGTCTGGCTCGATTGTTGATTGATTTCTTAGTAGGAGACATTCTTCTAAGACATGTGAGGGAGCAAGACAATTTCGGCTAGCTGGAGAACTGACTTGGTTGACCTGAACTGGATTTTTAACTCTAGAGCTTCTAGCCTACGCATAATTGTGGCTCATTTAGCGTCAGCAGCGATGGAAGATTCTAGTTATTGGCCAATAATCCTGTTGGTAGAATTTGGTGCTGGTTTTTCATCAAAGCTTTCTCATTGCATGGTTTTTTCATATAATTCTTCTAAGAAGTTCTATGCCTCTTCTTCATTTTTATTGAAGAAGTTTCCCTAACACATGGATTCTAAGGATGCTTTGGAAGCATAGTCTAGACCCTCATAGACAGTTTGACACAACCTAAATTTCTCTAATGAATGATGAGGACACTGGACAGGAAGATCTTTAAATCTATCAAAGTACTTCTAGAAAGGTTCTCCACTACTTTGCCTAAACTATAAGATCTGATTCCTAATGCGTGCCGTTTTATGGATACGAAAGAACTTTTTAAAGAACGCCTTAATGAATTCCTCCTAGGTGGTGATGGTGTTTGCGAGCATGCTGTACAATCATTTCTTAACTTTTTCTTTAAGGGCAACATGGACAAACCTAAGTTTTATGGCATCTTCAGATCTAGTTTAGAAACCTAGTGGAGTTCGCCTAAGAGATTAACCCACCCATTCTCAGCAAAGTGTTTGCAAATGTTTCACCCATTCTCGGAAAAGCCCCATACAATCTTATGAAAGTCTCTGATAGTATAACCTACCCAACAAAGTGTTTGCGAATGTTTCATGAGGAACAAGCAAGCAGAAAAAAGAAATACATAACATCAATATGATGATCATGCAACTCTCCGATCGTGTGAAGAGAAATAGAGAGGAAATTTTCAACTGCCAACAATTTTTTGCTTGTTTCTGGTATCCATTTTCAGCAGATTAATATGAGAAATCTCTTACAGAGATCAAACTTGGATTGAAAACATGAAAAATAAACTATATGCGTGTGGTTATGTTACTTGGTTGGTGGTAGAATTGACACGACATTCTTCCTTCCAATAAATCAAGGAGTTATGTGATGTCTAATCTGAGTTGCAGCAAGTTACTAAAGGTAATATTGTTATGTGGGTCGGATATTAATCCCAATCCATTGAAATATTTTAAGCCATTTGACATGAGGACTTATGTTTATGGGTGTTATTTGCAACCCGATGCATCTTACTTGAAAATTAAAATTTAACACAATTTTACCGAATTTCAAAAGCTACTGAGATTTTTACATGTTACTTCCTAAATTTGTTAATTTGCATGCTTTTTTTTGCATTTCACAAGAACTTTTTGTTTTGAAGAAAAACAAAAGGTAACTTACTATTTGGTATTTTTAGTTTGATAGATCAAAAAGACATCGATATGTGATAATCTTGGTAAATCAATGGGTTACAGAGTTTCGAAGCTACTGAGTCTTTTACGCGTTACTTCCTAAAAATATTAATTCGCATGAACTTTTTGGATTCCAAAATAATTTTTTTTAAAGAAAACAAAAGGTTACTTACTATTTATATTATTAATAGTTACACATTACGTGGTACATAATAGGTTGTGGTACAAATTCGACTATGCAACTGGTCACTAAAGAAATTTGGATTCGAGGGGGCAGTTTGCTTCGGTACACGAGTTTAGTTAGTGGTACATTGTAAATCTTTTTCGGACGTGCTTACTATTTTCCAAAGTGTATAATAGAAAACTGGATAGAAAGCCAATTATGCATTCCAATATTTTCTTCTTATAAAATACTTAAATGCTTCTTTTTAGAGGTTACTTTTTTGTTCTGTTTTTCTTTTCACAGAGTTTGTATTGGGATATCATGATTTCATTTCACGTTTTATTAACATAGGTATTTAGTTATAGTAAAGTTATTGAATCATATATTCTATTGTGTGCGTTCCTTCACTCGATTGTACATAGTGCATTGCGTCTAGCTCTTGTGCACTTTAAAAGGACTTTGCGCCCCGTATACTTGTAAGCAGTATGTCAGTTTTGGGGAACTAATTCGTGTAATGGGGGGAATCGGTTTGCTAATGTACTGGAAATTGATTTGCAGGAACTGTACAATGCTTCGAGGGGGTCCATGGAGAATCGCTCAACTATGATTTTATACTTGGTTTATTTGTATATTTACCCCTTAAATCATCAATATTTGCAAAATTACCTCTCAAATCTCACAATTTACAATACTACCCCTCATTATCAAGATTGGAAAAAATATATACCCTCCACCTCAGACTTCATCAGTTATCAAACAGAGTAGGGGTATTTTTACCCTTTTACCCTTCTCAAATCTGTTAGATAAAAAAATTCTCATTCCAGTTTGTTCGGTGAGTTTAGATTCTATCTGTGTAGAGCATTAAGTGATATAATGCTCTTCCTTCCTGCTGCCTCTAAAAGCATCCTCTCCAATTTGCGAATGACTTCAAGGGTCACCTCCAATACGCAATAAATATCCCTCCATCCCCAAACCTGTGAATATCCACAACAAATAATGTACCATGCACAAAACAACTCATCAATTGTAAATCACCAATACATAATCAAAACAACAATATTTCTAGAATTACAAACATTATTGTTAACATTATTGTGTGCCTCCCTTCACTCGATTGTGCATGGTGCATTATGTCTAGCACTTGTGCACTTTAAAGGGACTTTGTGCCCCGCATACTTGTAAGCGGTATGCCAATTTTAGAGAACCAATTCGTGTAATGAGGGGAATTGATTCGCTAATACACCGGAAATTGGTTTGCATGAACTGTATAATGCTTCGAGGGGGGTCCTGAGAATCTTTAACTATGATTTTATAGTTGGTTTATTTGTATATTTACCCCTTAAATCATCAATATTTGCAAAATTACCTCTTAAATCTCACTATTTACAATACTACCCCTCATTATCAAGATTGGAAAAAAAGTTTACCCTCCACCTCAGACTTCATCAGTTATCAAACAGAGTAGGGGTATTTGTACCCTTTTACCCTTCTCAAATCTGTTAGATAAAAACTTTCTTATTCTAGTTTGTTCGGTGAGTTCAGCTTCTATCTGTGTAGAGCATTAGGTGATAAGATGATCTTCCTTCCTGCTGTCTCCGAAAGTTACCTCTCCAATTTGTGCATGACTTCTTCGATATGTCTCAAATACCTAATAAATAGCCCTCCATCCCCAAACCTCTGAATATGCACATCAAATAATGTATCCTGCACAAAACAACTCTTCAATTGTAAATCACCTATACATAATCAAAACAACAATATTTCTAGAATTACAAACATTTTTGTTAACATTATTGTGTGACTCCCTTCACTCGATTGTGCATAGTGTATTGCGTCTAGCACTTGTGCACTTTAAAGAGACTTTGCGCATACTTGTAAGCGGTATACCAATTTTGGTGAACCAATTCGTGTAACGGGGGAAATTGGCTTGCTAATGTGCCGGATATATTGGTTTGCAGGAACTGTACAATGCTTTGAGGGGGTCTAGAGAATCGCTCAACTATGATTTTATAGTTGGTTTATTTGTATATTTACCCCTTAAATCATCAATATTTGCAAAATTACCTCTCAAATCTCACTATTTACAATACTACCCCTCATTATCAAGATTGGAAGAAAAAAATATACCCTCCACCTCAAACTTCATCAGTTATCAAACAGAGTAGGGGTATTTTTATCCTTTTACCCTTGTCAAATCTGTTAGATAAAAACTTTCTCATTCTAGTTTGTTTGGTGAGTTTAGCTTCTATATGTGTAGAGCATTAGGTGATATGATGATCTGCCTCCGAAAGCTTCCTCTCCAATTTGCGCATGACTTCTTCGATGGGTCTCCTCAAATACCCAATAAATATCCTCCATCCCCAAACCTTTGAATATCCATAGAAAATAATGTATCATGCACAAAACAACTCTTCAATTGTAAATCGCCCATACATAATCAAAACAACAGTATTTCTAGAATGACACATCATTATTGTTAACAATTCATGAACAATACTTTGCTAAGGTTCAAAGCCTTGAAATATTTTCCACCAGCTTCTCAACCTCTCGTTCTCTCTCTAGATCTGCAATCTAACCATTAATTCTCTTCTTAAATAACCCAACAAGGGGGTTGTCGTCCATTTCATTGTCAAGCTCTTCTTCTTGAGCTTTATCACAGCCTCGATCGACGGATTCCCCATGAATTTCTTTAACGCATCATTTGTTTTCCAATCTACCTTCTACTCATCCTGGTCTTCTCTTCTTCCCTTCTACTTGACTTTTTCTCGTTAGAAACTACGACTGTTGCCGTTGTTCCAATTGTTTGTTATGGATTATGAAAGTGCTTATAATGTTTGAAGAATGGGAAAAAAATGAAGGATGGAAGAAAGGGGTCGCAAGGGAAGTGTGAAACTTAATGAACAATATAGGGGGTATTTTAGTCATAACTTAATTACTTAACAGAATATTCTGGGAATATTTCTTAACAGAGTTAGGTGGAGGTATTTTTTTTCCAATCTTGGTGATTTGAGGGGTATTTTCGCAGATAGTGAGATTTTGATGGTAATTTTGTAAATATTGATGATTTAAGGGTAAATATATAAATAACCGTTTATAGTTTTATAGACAAAAGAGACATTGATATATGATAATCTTGGTAAATCAATGGGTTGCAGATTTTTTACATTTTTGTTTTTGTACTGACACAGAAGCACTAACATTTTCATGATGTATCCACTTTCTGAATTTTTTTGATTTCCATATATATGTACTTATATCATATTTTTATTTTTGTACCTTGCATGCATGTGTTGCTGCCTGATAAGAGTCATGTAATTTTAGCTGCAACTGAATTAAGATTTTATTTTTATCCATAAATTTTGTGAAGAACCAGTCAAGTAACTAATTAGGTCAACCTGCTAATCTCTGTTTGCTCAGTCATAATGCATTATGATTCACTCCTTGGTGTTGGTCAATTGCACATGTAGAGGGAAGTAAACTCCATAGTGTTGTGGTGTGGTTTTTATGGAGCCATGAAAACATGGAAGTTCCCTGTTAAAAACGTCATGATTCTCAAGTACAGAAAGACGTGCAAGTTTGAGATCCAAAAGAAGAAAAAAGAAAGAAAGAAAGAAAGACATACAAGTTGCAAGCAACAAAAACTTTAAAGCACATATCCTTTTTCTTGACAATATTGGATACTTCTATCATGAAACGGTACCCCCTGCCCGACACATCCTGTGCCCTTACCCGACACTTAATGGACACTCCTTAAATATTTACCTGACACTTCATGGAGACTCCTTAAATATTTGCATACATTTGTTCAGACGTGTGCTCAAATAAACAATACATCTTTTAATCTCAAACACTTGTCATACACTTCTTGGAGATATATCCTGCACCCCGCTTTGAAACTTGTTAGACAAGGGTTGAGTTGGTTTTAACCCATATTTAGTTGAGAACTACAATTTAGAAGGGTCTTTTCCGTGTCTAGCTTAAAACTATGCTTTCGGCCCATGCATTTCAGCTGTGTCTCTGTATCCCATCTTTTTTACAAGTTTGTCGTCTCCATACTTGCACCCATACCCATATCCATGCAACTTAGTTCCACACAAATACTGTCTTAGAACCTTGTGTTTTCTTGATGAATGAATTAAAAAAGAGAAATTAACGAGTTGAGATTATTTCATGGTAAAGGGAGAGTTCAAATTGGCGATTCTTTTAAAGATAGATTTACATGATTATTCATGCTAAAAACATGTTCAAATGACACATGATGGTTTTCTCAATAGAAAAAAGCATAAAGAGAATCTCCATAAGGTTAACAGGCAACTTGCCAAGATATATTGTAGGCTACTGGATACTTGAAGCACTTTACCACTGTTCTTGTAATAGTAGTAGTAGGCAGTAGCAGTTTTTTGTTTTGAAAGGAAGGATGTGTATCATAAGGACTCCCTGCCTGCAGGTTGAACATCTTTGATCCTGGATTATTGTGGAAAACTCAAGGACTTTGGGGCTTTATGTGCAGACTTTTGGCATAGCAGTACATGTATTAGATATGCATTATTTGTTTGTTGATACTAAACAGTTTCCAAATATGAACCAAAAAAAAAAAGGAGAGACGAAAAGCGAAAAAGTGACACATTCATTTATATGAATACTTGATGAAATCATTATCTACTTGGGATCATTTAATATTCAAAGTTGTGTGAGAACTGGGTGCATGTGGAAGTAGAGCACACGCACCCAAATTAAGTAAATATTTTGCTATTTTCAAAGTCTTTTCTGATTATATTTTATGTTTCCTCTCCAGGTCTTATTTTTAATGTACCACTACTTTGCTGCTGCTGAGATTTATAATGCAATTCGTGTGTTCATTGCTGCTTATGTGTGGATGACTGGATTTGGGAATTTCTCTTATTATTACATACGGAAAGATTTTAGCCTTGCTCGGTTTGGACAGGTGCCATACTGTTTTTATTTCATCTTCAAGTACAATAATCAATTAGCCATCTTAGCTTTCTGACTAATATTTGAGAAAACCCGTTTCCTTCAAATGCAGATGATGTGGCGGCTAAACTTCTTTGTGACCTTCTGTTGTATTGTCCTGAACAATGACTACATGCTATATTACATTTGTCCTATGCACACACTCTTCACACTTATGGTATACGGGACGCTGGGCATCTTTAACAAATATAATGAGATTGGATCAGTGATGACAATTAAGATCATCACATGCTTTTTGGTGGTGATATTAATTTGGGAAGTTCCTGGAGTTTTTGAACTTATATGGAGCCCTTTTACCTTTTTAGTAGGTCTGTACCTATTTAAGTCATTCTTTGTTTTTTTCCATATAGTACATATCTTGGACATTGGAGACCTAAGTTATCTGTTCTGGATACAGGATTTAAAGATGCAGATCCTTCTAAAGAAAACCTACCCCTCTTGCATGAATGGCGCTTTAGATCTGGTCTTGACCGTTATATCTGGATCATTGGAATGATATATGCATACTATCACCCAACTGTATGTTTTTAGTTATTTTGATAATGTAGCCAATGAATTTGGTTAACAGTTATTACATTGTCATGTCTATTTGTTTGCAAACTTGCATGTCATCTTTCTCATTGTTCTCAATCCCGAGCCCCTTTATCTAATAGGTTGAAAGATGGATGGAGAAGCTGGAAGAATCTGAAACCAAATGTAAACTATCAGTCAAAACGAGCATTGTTACAATTGCTTTGGTGGTGAGTCACGGGATTTGCTCAGTTGACCCCATCATCCTTCTTCATGTTGATTTTATTTCGCAACTTGACAGTTCGTATAAATCTTGCAGGTTGGTTATCTTTGGTATGAATTCATCTACAAGCTAGATAAGATTACATACAACAAGTATCATCCTTACACATCATGGATTCCTATCACGTATGTATTGGTATTTTGATTGAAACTTTAGCAGTTAGTATCATTTTGTAAAAATTGTTACAACGTCATATGCTTTTTGTGGTTTCTATGTACTCAGTGTTTACATTTGCTTGCGGAATTTCACACAGCATCTCCGCAATTTCTCCTTGACTCTTTTTGCGTAAGTTTCATGTCTAACATCCACAAAATCTCTCATGATGTTTGCTTTTTCCATCATTCTTTATAACATCACCTTTGCTCTCTTTTAATAGGTGGCTTGGCAAGATTACTCTGGAGACATACATCTCTCAGTTCCACATCTGGCTGAGGTGTGCATGTTTAAGTTCTTTTTTGAAATACCTTCTATACCGAATCTGAGAGTTAAATTTTCACCAATTTCATATGCATGAGGTTCCACAAGTTATTTGATTCACTTAAAATGTTGCATTATGTTAAAGCTGCATTATGGTGTATAACACGAAATAATGAGTTACGTAACAGATTTTTTTAAAATACTGCTTAGAATTTGTTGTGATTAATGTATTTCTGTAAGATAATACCGAACAGCTTAAGCCTATGAATGTGAGCTACCCATTTGTATTGAGCAAGCTTAGCTATCAATAACAATAATTCTGATGTTTACGTGTTGCACACATATATAACTGTGAATATCCTTATTTATGTACAGCAACGAAACATTACAGGAACCTTTAACAATCTAATTCAAATATTCCTCTTTGTGTGAGTATTATAAATACTGCTACATGTTTGATTTAAATGTTGTATCATTGAACTATTGAGATCACATGAGCAGGTCTAGTCTGTCATGTCCGAGTTTATTTTTTTATTTTTGCAACAAGGACAAACATTAACAATGGTGACAATTCACAAGCATTTGAATCAGTTTGGGTCATCAGTTTTTGTCTACTCAACCCTAACTTCCTTGCCATTGAGGTGGAATTTAATAGAATAAAGAAACAAAACTCGAGTGGGTTCCCCCCTGTACTGTACTTGGATGCTTTCAGAATGATAATATCATAAGCGCTAGCTTTAAAGTTGCTTGAGTCATGTGAACTTGAAATGTGATTATGTGTTAAGCATAGAAATCGTCGTGACTCAGCCAAGTCATGAGCTTGTTATCAGGAAGATTTGCTTGAAGCCGCAATTGTTAAATTCGTGTTCTTTCAGTTGGAAAATAATAATTTCTAATGCTTGTATTATGTGGAGTTTGCAGGTCAGACTTGCCTAATGGTCAGCCTAAATGGCTTCTTTCTTTCATCCCAGGATACCCACTGCTCAATTTCCTGCTCACAACAGCAATTTATCTCTTAGTAAGTGCTTTTTGCTTCACGCTATTGAATGTTAACCAGTTCTCTATTATGTGCTCATAATAACTCACACTGTTTTTCTCCTGTGCCTCTTTCTTGTTTCAGATATCATATCGGATCTTCGATCTCACAAATTCACTTAAAATAGCTTTCATCCCCAGTAAAGACAACAAGCGGCTGCTGCATAATTTTATTGCTGGAGCAGTACTTTCTGTCTTCTTGTACTGTGTTTCCATAGTCCTAGTTTCTGTCCCCAGGTTATTGGTATGTTTCCGCATAATACCTCTACGTCAAGATTTTTAATCTTTTTATACGAAGAACTCACGTTGTTTTGTTTAGCTTAATAAATATTATTGGTTTTCATAGGCATGATATAGTTCAACCAGAATGATCGGCCTGAGATAAGCACGCTTGAACCATTGAATCTGAGATGCCAGTCCTTGCAATTTTGGAAATAAGAAAAATAAATTGTTTTCTGGTCATGACGAAGAAGAGGAGCAAGGCTGCTTCAGATTTTGCGGTTGAGGGTCCTTTTTTTTGATTTTTGAGCTATAAAGCCCAGGCGTTCTGTAAATTCTTTTGCCTTTTTTCTCTATTTTTCCCGTTGGGTGGTAATATGTTGTTTCATACACGGGATGGTCATAATTCTTTCCCTTATATAGGTTTATGGCCTAGTTGAAGTACCACATCTCCATTTTAATGAATGGACAATTATACATATACTAAATACTTATTGTATTAATATAATATTGCCTTTGTTTGTAACATAGATTTTATGATAATAAATATCCTTTTTTTTCTTTTTTGGATAGGACCTTTTTCATCTAATAATCATTGAGACTTATTGTTGTATTAGTGCTGCTTTATGTGCGGGGAAAAATTTTGTTCATTTTTTTTTTTCCTGGAACCTATAAAGGGTTGTAAATCAGGCAGCTGTTAAAACACTTTTTTACCTTTCGTTCTTTTTGAAGACAAGTGTTGTGTCTGTACTCGCACGGGTTGGTCTGATTTCTTTGGTATGTATATTCGATTTTTTTGTTCTCTTTATGTTTCTTTTTTGGTTATGCTGTGCTTATAAAAGTTATATTGCGCTAAAAAATAATTATTTGATGGAGTTTTTTTTTAAAAAATAGGCTGGTTTTGCTAAATAATTAGCAAAACTGACTATTTTGCTATTTTTTAAAGCAAAAACGACCTCTTTTTGGCAAGCATGCCAAAAAGAGGTCGGTTTCGCAGAATGGTGGTCAGATAACATATAGGACTAGTAGTCCCGTATGTTTAGTGGCCTATTACTGGCTATTAAGCGGTGCCACAAAACCTACGGGACTAATAGTTCCGTGGGTTTTGTATAGTGGCACCAAACGCACGGGACTACTAGTCACGTGCGTTAGACAGAAACTTGGCCACCTAAGTTTGGCGGCCTAGCAAATCCATGGGACTACTAGTCCCGTGGATTTGTCGGGGCTATATAAACTGCTGTGCCCAAAAATTAGGGTACAGCCTCTCTCTCCAATTCTCTCTTGCCCCCATTTCTTCTCTTTCATCAACCTGATCTCTCTCACCCAATCTCTCTCCCTCTCCCGATCTCTCTCATTCTCTCACTCCCAACTGATCTCTCCCAAAGTCTCTCCCAATTATCTCTCTCCCAATCTCTCTCTCTTCTCCTCAACAAACTCATTCTTTCTCGAGAGAGTTTCCCAAAAGTTTGACGCTGTCTATCCTTTCAGACGCCAATGAATTTCATATCTTAATCAAGGTATAAATTTCTTAATTTTCCTAATTTTGCCCATATTATTTAGTTAAAATTGTAGTTTAGAAATAACTACATATTTAGAATAAGTTTTTAATTACGATAAACAATTTGATTTGGTTAAAATTTGATATATTAAAATTTGTGAGATTAAAATTTGATAAATGCTAATATTTCAGTTCGAATGGCGAATGGAATACCGATTATTTGCATATTCAATGGGAGACTGAGTTATGGAATGAATAATATGCCTATATACGAGAGAGGATCTAGAGAAATATTCATGTTATCTAGAAATTGCTAGTTCGATGGAATGATGGAGCAAATATACAGAGTTATTAGATTTAATCATGGAGAGTTTGCCACTGAGGTCTTTTGTAATTGTCCGATAAATGAAAAAAGAACAATTGCTGTAGAGATCACCAACGATGAAAAATTGAGTGATATGATACAACTTGCAGAAAGTCAAATCTTAATCGAGTTGTTCATTGAAAATATTCCATTATCTGGTGTTGCCCAAGTTTCATATGCCCCTGGAGAGTTTTCCCGCATGCTTGACTTAGAAAATAACTCGAGCGAATTCATTTCATCTCCAAGTGCATTACACTTAGAAAATGACTCAGGTGCAATGTCAAGTGACGTGTT
>JBAKGM010000233.1:9443833-9457152 GCA_037177215.1 Asparagus racemosus
TAAGCCGACGTGGACGCTGAGAGCTCCGCTCGGAGCTTGCTGCAAGCATTGCAGCATGCTCTCACCGCCACGTAGGCGTTGAGAGCAGCGGTGAGAGCATGCTGCACTTGCTCTAACTTATGTGTATTAAAATATGTAGCATTCTTTTCCATACAAAAATAAAGCTTGCACGTGCGTTGCACGTGCCCCTTCTAGTAGCGTGCAGTGAAAAAGAATGAAAGTTGAGAACCAATTGTATCAACGTATGAGAGGGGAAAAAAATATGCTCCAAGCAAATTCGGGTCGGGTTCTTAATTCTAAAGTCCAACCGGATCCGAAGGTAGCCCCATCAGCAATACAAAGGCCGGACTGCAAATCGAGCAGCAAATGGTCTTTATTTAAATTAGGGCAAAATTACCTGAATTCCCCCAAAATTTTCAAAAATCGCGAATTCTTCTCCCTCTTCTCTTTGATCGATCGGAAACATTGCAGCTAGTTCTCAACCTCCTGGTGATTCTTCTCGTCTATGTTTCTCTATTCATTATGGATTCTGTTCTTTTTTTTCAATAATTATAATTATTTGTTTAATTTTCCTTTTTGATTGTGCTAGTGATTATTTTAGAGTGCGTAGATTCAAATTCGAAACATTTTCTTCTAATGTTATGCACTTTCCTGTTTCCCCCTAAAATTGTGTACCGGAAAAATATTCTGCTTATTTCTAGATACAAATATTTATCGAGATCTTTAGGAGAAATATTTTATTTTTTTTTATAAAACTTTTTTTTTGCTCTGCTACCTTTTCTTTTTCAATAATTTTGATTTCTCAGCTGTATTCTTTCTGCTAAATTGTACTAACGTATTCAAATTTGAAACATTTTCTGTTAATTTTTCATACTTTTCCTATTTACCCCCTGAAATTGGAATACCTGAATCTATTTGTTTCATTCTTTAAGTTGGATGACAAAAAGATTGAATTTTTTTCTCTTTTATAGCACACTAATGTACCTATTGCTCGTAGAAAACGGAAGATTTACAGTTTAGTCATGATTTTTCTCTTGAAACAGGATTTGGTTGATCATGGCAGACTTGGAGAACTTGCTGTTACAAGCTGCAGGGAGAACCGGAGGCAGTTCGAGCAGAAAGAACCAATCTCGCCCGCATTCAAAGTGGCGGAGAGATGATGCATACTCCGACGGCAGTGACTCGAATGATGATGATTCTGATAACCCTAAGTTCTCCTCGAAAAAGAAGCATTCGGGTTCACAGGTCCCTCTCAAGAAGAGGTTTGATCCGCCAGAGAAAGACAAGAGGGTTAATTGGGGAGGAGATGACGATGATGATGACGGCAGGCTTAGTGGAGATGATTCGGATAGTGCTCCTTCGGTTGGGAGTGATCTGTACAAAGATGAGGAGGACAAGGAAGAGCTGGAGAAGATGTCTGAGCTAGATAGAGAGATGATCTTAGCGGAGAGGAGTACTAAGATTGATGACTATAGGTTGAAGAAGAAGGCAAGAGAGACTTCGTCCAAGGTAGAAATGAAAACAAGAAAGGAGTCTCCTCCCCCTTTACGTGGCCGGCCATCCCTTCGATCTGATAAGCCTGCAGCTAAAAGTGATGCCTTGAACGAGCTTAGAGCCAAGCGAATGAAGCAGCAGGATTCAGAGGGTTATCGGAAGCAGAGGGATGCAGCTGGAAGTGTCAGTTTCAGTAATAAGGATTCGTCTCCTGCTAAGTACCGGTCTGTTCCCATGCCCACCCTTGATTCAAGTGATAGCGACGGAGAGAGCAAGGGTGACGGCAAAGATAAGTCACCTGAAGATAATGAAATGGATAGTTTAGAGGACATAACAGGCTCTAAATCAGACACACTGAAGTATGAGGATATCAAAGCAATAACTATTCGCAGGTCGAAGCTGGCAAAGTGGTTCATGGAGCCTTTCTTTGAGGAATTAATTGTTGGATGCTTTGTTCGTCTTGGCATTGGAAAGACTCGATCTGGTCACGCGACATATAGGCTCTGTATGGTTAAGAATGTGGATGCTACTGATCCTGATAGGCATTACAAATTGGAGAACCGGACAACTCACAAGTGGCTTAACTGCTTCTGGGGTAGTGAGGCCTCAGCAGCTAGGTGGCAGATGGCTATGGTCTCGGACGGTCATCCACTTGAAGAGGAATTCAGGGATTGGATTCGAGAGGTGGAACGGGTTGGTGGCCGTTTACCAAGCCTAAAGGAAGTAAATGAGAAGAAAGAGGAAATCCAGAAAATTAACAATTATGTATATTCAGCTGCCACTGTGAAGCAGATGCTGCAAGAAAAGAAGTCAACAGCATCAAGGCCGCTTAATGTTGCTGCTGAGAAAGATCGGTTGAGGAAGGAGATTGAAGTGGCGAAGAGTCGCCATGATGATGCTGAGGTGGAGAGGATTATGGCAAGGATGAAAGAGTTGGATGAAATTTCCAAAAAGAAAGATGAGAAGGCAGTGAGGTTGGCAGAGATGAATAGGAAAAACCGAGCTGAGAATTTCAAGAATGCATCAGAGTTGAAGCCAGTTAACATTGCCTTGAAAGCTGGGGAGGCGGGGTATGATCCTTTCTCAAGGAGGTGGACAAGGTCAAGGAATTACTATGTCTCAAAACCAGGGGGAGAAAATGGGAATGGAGCAGCTACAAATGGAGGGGACATTGAAAATGCTACAGGGGTTACTGTAGATGGGAATTCCGTGTCAGTATCCAATGGAAGAGTATCTGGCGAGGCAGCTACTGTTGCAGCTTTGAAGGCAGCAGCTGGTGCAGGGAAGTTGGTGGACACAAATGCACCAGTCGACCAAGGGACGGAGTCCAACACACTGCATGATTTTGACCTGCCCATTTCATTGGCTGGACTGCAGAAGTTTGGGGGTCCGCAAGGTGTGCAGCTAGGCTTCTTGGCAAGGAAGCAGAGGATTGAAGCAACAATTGGGTACAAGGTGCCTGATAATGATGGGAGAAGACATGCCTTGACTTTGACTGTTAGTGACTACAAGCGCCGAAGAGGTCTGCTTTGAACCTTTGCTTCCTGGATGCTGTGTGTCTAACAAGGATCTGGTTAGTCCTTCTCTACTGGTTCTTGAATTAATGCTATTATTAACATAATTACATGACCTTTATTTTTTTGTTATGGTTTTGGAACCTCCTTTATTTTGTCAGCACGTGGACTAATGAGCTCATTTTGAAATTATGTCCTATTTATATGTTTAATTCATATCTACTTTGTGCCTGACACCTTGCATTTAGTAAGTTCTGTGTATATGGACACTAAATTGTATCACGTGAGACACACATATCTGCGTATTTTTGAGAATCTGCCGACACAACAGTGTCCATGCAACTTAGGTAAGCTGGAGGTATAAAGATAAAACATACATGAAAAGGTATTGTGAAACTTCAATTGCTTTTTCGTGGAGATAAGATTTATCTATCAACAACAATAATTAAAGCATGGGATTTGGGAGTACGATTGCGTCAATAAATAGCTGGTCTTTGCATCTTGCTTGAGTAACTTGATTGCTGTGGCTAAAAGTTATTAAAATTGAACAAAATGCTGATCGATGGAGCTGGGGAGGACGTTCAGGTTCAATTTGTTTCAGAGACTTTGCCTTTATGTATCTTCAAATCTATATGAGTATCTTCATTAATATGCTAGGTGGAAATGCTTCCTTTGAGAGGTTGGAAATTTGTTACCACTTACCTTCCATAGTTTCACACCTTTTATTTGTTCCACGAACGAAAGCATATCGGGCGTTTGGTAAACTTGAGCTAGAAGATGCTTAAAATTTTTTGTAGTGTATGATAAAACCCATTGATTTACTAGTAAACTAATTCAATAATGTCAAAGTTATAGATTTTATTCTATCTATTAGAAAATATTCATTGCAACGTATATCCTAACAGTCATTTAAAAGGAAGATTTTAAACCTCAGTATCAATTTTTTTTTTTGTTCACATTTTTGGGATCAGCATCTAGGTTTCTGAAAAATTAGCATTTTCTGATTTGGATTATCGTATTGTTGGTTATCAATGATTTAAAAAAAAAATCTGAAAGTTATTTATACACTACAGAAATAGTAAGAAAGGGACATGTTGACATGCTTTAAAAGTTGCTTCTAATTAGGTATTGTACTTGCTATGTGAATCCTTATAATATTTAAATAGTCAGCTTTGTAATAGATTTAATACAATATAAAAACCTACAAATGTAAATTATGAATTAGAATTAGTTGTGATGAAATAGTTACCAAATATAGTACGGTTTACCATAGTGGCTTAAATCAAATATTATTATAAAAGGAAAATCCAACTAATCATTCTACTCCATCATTACCTTTTATTTAATCCATTATATTTCTATTATGGATCTAAAGAATATTGATTTTCAGTTGGCACCTAGGATTAAAAGTTGCATTTGAGTAAGTTAGAGTTTGCCACAAATTTTATGATTGTTTTTCATTTTTTCAAAATATAATCTACCTTAGCACTTCTACATAAAAATATCCAATTATTCATTATTACCTGATATTGATGGTATCGACCGGTGCTGGTTAGATCAGATCGAAGATTCTGATTAGATGAAATCAATATACTTACCATTCAATTTTATATGATTTGTATCACTTGATATTTGACCTTGTTTAAAAGGAAAAAAAAAGATCTTGGGATATGTCAAAATTTTAACATGATAATCTAGGATGAAGGGTCAGGAAAATGTGAAAGTAATATTAACGTTACACAAATAATAACTATGCAAGTTAATAATCTACTTAAGAATTCATAAAAAAACTATTAGTCTAGGAGTGAGCAAATGGTCGATCCGGTTAATATTGACTACCTTTTGTCAACTTGAATCAAACCATACTAGATTTAAAACCAAACTGAATCAAATCCGGTCGGTGTGATTTAAAACCAAATCGAATCAAATCGGGTGGGTGGGATTCAGCTTGGTTTGATATTAAACTGGTCAAGAGCTATTTCAACTAAAAATCCTTCAATTCTAGTACCCATCTCTTTTTCAAAAATGGAGATGAAACTCGTCAATCCTACTTAGCAAATCGAACTTTGCATCTTAACCCATTAAGATACATAAAGATATTTGTTCAAAATTTTCTTTTTGCCATTAGGCAGAAGAGCCGAGATTTTTCCATGAAGGTAACCTCTCACACATACAAGACATAGCTTTTACCAGCTATTCCTTAACATCAAGTCTAAAATCTATCTAGAATTGTTCCATTGTTTTTCCCCCTGAAATTCAAATTTCCCTATAATCAGTTAAAAGTTAAGAGCGGCGGGGGGGGGGGGGGGTGGACAAGGGTTGCCTCAAAAATTAAACATGAAAAATTTTAAGATGAGGATCCTGATAATTGAAAGTAATTGTAACAATAAGTAGATGAATACATATGAAAAGCGAATATTTGCTGATCAATTCAGGGAGAAATGAAAGGGTGAAGTGGCACTGGGCAAAGTGCAACATCAAGATGGACAATAGGT
Source organism: Asparagus racemosus (assembly GCA_037177215.1). Lineage (NCBI taxonomy): Eukaryota > Viridiplantae > Streptophyta > Magnoliopsida > Asparagales > Asparagaceae > Asparagus > Asparagus racemosus. The sequence goes on from JBAKGM010000233.1 coordinate 9,449,337, forward strand.
GCAGTAAATGTGAAGGGCTGCTAAGAAGGGAGACTTTAGTTGTATGTAATTAGGTGAGAAAAGGGGGAAAAAGAAAATAATGTCTTCAGTTCAAGCAAGTAAGGATGAAGACATTTGTTTCCGTTTTCTTATTCTATTAGTTTTCTCCCATGCTAGGTACTTCCAATTGATCGAATATGATCACATGGCAAAAACTGCACTTTTTTTAATAAATTTTGGAAAGTGATATATCTATAATTTAGTTTATAATTTGTGTTAAGTTAATTTCCTTTGTGTAATTACTTGCAATTGAGGAATTAGTCCACTACAACTTGAGCTTAGATCCAATGTTTGGGGTGACCCAGACCTGATCTAAAACTATTGAGTACTGAGTACAAGCTAAGCATAAATTGGTGGTCACAATGTTCAATTTATTTAACTTGACTACTGAGCATGTTAGATAAACGTTAAGGGAGATACCCTATTAAAAATAGCTGTTAAAAATAAATTATTTTCTATAAGTAACAAATAAATGAACAAAATGACTCAATCACACAAAATTATCATCTTTGGTGAATATACTGTTCAATGCATCTGTTCATCTTGAAAGCTGGTTGTAGGTTTAATCTGTTGTGCTAGCATATGTTATATAAAGTGACTGTTTATATGTTGATCCATCCAACCTGCAGGTGTCAGGTATGGATTGAGCAAATTAGGTGTGGATGAGATCCTTGACCCAAGAAACAAATAGATCTGATATGGGTTTGATATATGTACAAATCAATTTGAAGCAAACCTGACCTTTATGCACTCTAGTTGATCCGCCTATCATCCCTAATTGACCTTTATTAATGATTTTCAAATTTTTTGTACCTTCTACTATTTCTGAACCTAATTATTATTTGCGGTGTATGCGTGACATGGTTTTCCCTGCTAAAATGTGTTGATTTTGCTGGACGGTATAATTCTTTTTAATTCACGAGTCATCCACAAAGAATTGTTCTTTGACTGAGTTTGTTTGTCCTGGCACTTATTTTTGGTTGAGGATGTTTGCGTCATGACTTTCCATTAGAGGTCTTTATTTGTCTTGTCACACTGTATTGAATGGTAATTGGTAATGTACGCTAAGTGGTGATTTGGTGTGACCTGTGGCTCTCATAGCTCTTACGCAATCCTCTTGCATACCTTCCCCTTTAACTAGATATAGACATGTCTCATGGCAGTCAGTCTTCTGCCTAAAGAGATTTCTGTGTTTCTCTGACTTTCCATATTTACCCTTGGGACCTAAAGAGATTTCTGTGTTTCTCTGACTTTCCATATTTACCCTTGGGACCTAAAGAGATTTCTATGTTTCTGACTTTCCATATTTATCCTTGGACCTGAGTGCTTTGTCTCACGTTAGTTTGGACCTGAATGCTTGGTCTCATGGTTGTTGTTAAAGATAATTGGGTCTAGTTTACCTTACTTGAAATTTTACCGTTTAGATAATATATACGTGTATAGGTGTATATCACCACTGTGCCCACTATTGACATGCTTGAGCCCATGTACAGTCTATATATTGTATTGTATTACAAGATTAATAAAACAGAGATTTTACTCTCCAAATTGATATGGTATCAGAGCTGTGATATCAATCCTGGCCACCCACAAAAACTCAATCAAATCTCAACCATCCATAGAAACCCTAATCCTAACCTAAACCCAAAACAATCAGCTGCCCTTCCTTTGCTGTCGCGCGCCGGAGATCCAACCAGGTTGGATTCGCCGTCGATCTCTTGTTAGATCTCGTTCTTTGTTCTCGTCGCCTCTCATCATAGCCCCTCACCGTCGATCTCCTGCCGTGCACTAGATCCAGCCAGGTTGGATTTACCGTCAATCTCTTGTCAGAACTCGTCTTCATTCTCGCCGTCGAACTCGTCGCCTCTCATCAGATCTCGTCGCCGACACCTCAACAACCGCTGCTCTGCCAGACCCCAGCAGCCACCGTTGTGTGTCAGATTGTATGTCCGAGGCACCGTTCCCGAATACAAGAGGTCGAAATCGAAGCAGTACAAGAACACGTTGCTGCTTCAGATCGAGGGAGTTAACACCGAGGAGGAGGTTGCTTGGTGCTGTAGCAAGAGGTCACGTGTCATCCACCAGACTGGTTGACTTGTCTCCTTAGAACTCAAGGATACAGTAAGCCTATTGAACAGATCCTCTTGCTGCTCAGATTGAAATTGGAAATTAATAAATCTTAATATCAGATTTCACCCTTAATCTTAATTATCATGAACAAGCAGGGACTTTACACCTTCCTCGCTGTTGATATTCAGCTCAGTATAATCTCTGTGCTTTTGCATTATGGGGATATATTGATGGTTCTTTTCCATGTCCTCCGCAGGCCTCTCCGATTATTGCTTCATCTGGATTGAGTTCTATAATTGATGATTCAGTTACTACACCTGGGCCTACTACTGCACTGACGAGCCTACATATCAGTAAGGCAACCGTACGGATCAGCAGATTATGGCATATATTATGCGATCCATATCTGGTACTATTCGACTATCTATTGGTAGTCTCTCTACTTCACACGAACAATGGACCCACGCTATCTCGCATATTCGTACAAATCGGAGCTGTCAGAGAATATCAATTACATCAACTTCTCCAGGATGCTCGTCAAGATGATCGGTCTATTCAGGAGTTCTATACTCTTCTTGTTAACTACTGGGAAGAACTCAAACTGTTGGAGGTGACTATGCTGGTGTTATTACCTAACTTTACTCGAGAATTTGAGGCTCAATGTGATCATCAGCATCTATATCACTTTGTGATGCGATTACGTCCTGAATTTGAGTCACTGATGGCTCATATGCTTCATAGATCTCCACTTCCGCGACTTACAAATGCTATTGTGGAATTTATTTCTGAGGAGACATGTCTTCGTCTTCTAAAAGCTATTCCATCTCCTGTCGTTACGGTACTTGCTGCCCAATCTCGAGTTCAGAACTCAAACCAGGGATCATATCAAAAGGATCGTGATCATTTTCGTACTCAACGACCTCAAGAGGGTACTTCTAGAGTTTGTCGCAAGCTTGAAGGAACTGGATGCGAGATTGCCCATCCCCACCTCTAGTTCCACGTCCAAATTGTAAGTTTCGGGGACATTGGAGAAATTGTCCTACGAAGGCCTCATATCGTCCTCAGAGTACAACTGATTCTTTGAATACTACTGCCTACAGCTCTCTTTCTACGGCTTAGATATCTGCCATTGCTAGTCTTGTTGCGCAGAATCTTGGTATGACTGAAACTCATTCGAGTTCTGACACTATTGCCCTTGTTGCTACTTTTGGTAACTCGTTGTAAGTCTTATAAAAAGACGAGTTTTATTTTGAATTCATTTGTAAACGCATAAAGCTGTAATGAGTTCAAGTGCAATGAAGGTCGGACCGACTTTCCCTGCGAACAAGCTGGCGACCACAGTGGGAGGTAATGGTCTCAATGAAGAGGTCGTCGTGCCGCAGTCGCGGATCCAGATCCCTGTTGACGAGGAGGTCGAATACGAGTTCGATCAATAAAAGTACGAGGAGTACCTTTCGTCCTCGTCCAGATCCTCCTTTCACTGTAAGTCCAAGATGATCTCCGCTGTAAGGAAGACCTGTTGGGCCTCGGATTCAGAGTCCCAGGGAGAAGATTTCAGCCGCGCTACTGTCAAGGTCGTAGGTAGCGGCGTTTTTCCAGCCCCTGAGGTGGCCAGATCTGCAGACTTCATCCCCTCCGCGTAGGGGATGACCGCCGAAGGCATGCCTACACCCTCAAAGAGAGCCCGACTGAGACGACGCCAAAGCATGGCGCGTCGATTCGCTAAGGCCCTGTAGTCAGTGGATGGGATCTGTTATGAGGCAGATCTAAGATCCAGAACAAGTCAGAGATTTTAGCCTCAGATAGTGGGCAGCTCCTCCAAGCCGCCAGCAAGTGAATAGGTCCGCATCAGACGGAATCGCTCAATACTTGAGGAGCGCATCCGAAAGCGTCGCGCACTCCTTGCACGCGCACGGGTCCTAGTCTAGGAGGCCCAAACGCTGAAAGAGAAAGAAGTGGTCAAGAAGCCAGCGAAGAGGCGCCAAGTCTGGAGGTCAAAGCTCGGCACCCTAACTAAGCACAGGCCACCACAGTCGCTGCAGAGTGATCTAAGTAAGGTCACTCCGGTGCTGAGGCCACCGTTGGTGGCCACATCCAGACCTCCGGCTAAGTTTGTTCCCGCTTCGGCTGATCCCGCAGGCACATTCCAGAGCAAGCTAACAGTCATAGAGCGCCTAGGCCAGTTGCACGACGATCGAGGCAAGACTCCAGTCAGGGAACGCTGGGGCCTCTTGAAGAGGCTTCGGACTACCCACGACACTGAGGTCGTATTCACCTCCACCATAACAAGGAGATCCCTGTAGTTCTTCGAACTGGGTTGCTAATCGAGGTTCAAGAGTCCGTCGAGACTTTACGTCTGTTAAGGCGAACGTCGAGACAAGTCACTTTTGGAAGATTTGATAAAGCGGCCCATCCTCAGAAAGAAACATTTTCGTCTGATGACGACGACGTTATACCTGAGAAGTCGTGCCAACACACGATGAGTTGCTCCGGCATTCAGGCTGATGAGTTGTACTATCGTGCTCGGGTACGAGTAAATCCTGAAAAAAGAGTTCCCCCGAGTTGAACGCACATTGCCTCTGTTCCAAGCTGATCAAGATGGTATTGTCGGAGTGTAATTGCACCGAGGCAGCTCCGAAGAAGGCGTCGGTCTTTGATAGACTTGGTACCGAAATGCCGAAACCCAGGTCGAGGCGCTTTCGCAGAAGATCGGTGTCTCAAGACGACGAATTGCCAAGAGTCACCATCAATATGACGGGCAAAGGGACGTCGTCACGTGCCATTCTTGATGCATCTCAATGAATAACTCGGTTGCGGATCGGGACTATTCGACGACCCAATTACGATAAAATTCAGAGGGGGTTACCCTCGGATGATGAGGTGTCATACGCTGGCTCCGCAATGGCTTTCAATAAACACGGTTTCTAGCGAGAGACAATCTCGTGAGGTGCTCATGATCAGTGCAGAACAGCTGGCCAAAATGCTTGAAGAGGCTATGGTCAAATAAAAGGAGAATTTCAAGTTTGAGGTGGAGATGGCTATGCAACAAATGAGAGATACATGACCAGTAAGTCTAAGTACTGATAAATAGCTAGGGTGAATCAAGTCGTCACGTTAACCAAATAGACAGCGATACAGACGGGGATGAAGACCGTGACGCCAGTAATCCCCCTGATGAACGGAATGCAGGGGTGGTCTTGAGAACGCTAGTGGTAACGTAGTCGTCGCTGAGAATGAAAACATAAAGGACCTCGAGAGTAAGATCAACACATTGATTTTCGCTCAAGAGGTAAAGAAGACTAGTATATCATGTTCGTACCTAAGGGAGCGGGAATTAATCCCTTATCCGGCGAAGTTCAATCTAATAAACTTTACGTCGTTCGACGAGAAGGGTTCACCTACTCAGTATTTGATCTACTTTAAGTCTCACCTGGGAGTTATTTCTGGTAACGAGCCTTTGATGGTTTGGTCATTCGTTAGCACTCTTCAAGAAGCTGCCTTCGATTGGCACTGCTGTCTCAATCCGGGGAACGTTAATAGCTGGGACGACATGGAGATCTTGTTCCTCGCCAATTTCTTTGATGACGATACCGAGATATCTATTGGAACGAAGACGGAGAGATTGTAGACAACTTCGTCAAGTGATTCCGGAACAAGGCAATGAATTGTCGGAACCCGATAACTGAAGAGTTCATTCTTCAGACCTGTCACAACAACCTCTCGTTGGACGTACTGGAGGCAATAGGAATGGCGTCGTCCAAAACATGGAAGGACTTGAAGGTGCATGGGGAGCAAGTCGATCGATTCCTTAAGAGGAAAAAGACAAAAAGAGGCCAGCAAGCGGTAGATGCTCCCAAACAGAATTTCGCCCCACATGGAAAAGGGAAAGAGCAGGCGAGAGTAGCGATCGCGAACCAAACGTTCCAGCTGTAGCCGTAGCAACAACCGCAACAGCGAACGCCACAGCAATCGTAGCCCCAATGACAGTAAAGACCTCAACAATAGAAGCCCTCCGCTTCGAGTTTCTCCAAAGTCTACTCCTTTAAGGAAGATGAGGTCCCCGGTATCTTCAAATACCTCTTGGAGAACAATAAGATCCAGCTACTACCGATTGTGAATCAGGAGGCAAATAAGGTAGCAGATCCGAAGTACTGTGCATTCCACAGAGCGGTGCACCATCCAATAAAGTCGTGGTACTATCTCAAGGATAAAATTTAGGCCTTGATCGATATAGGGGTCATTACCCCAAAGCTGTCCAAAGGGTAAGTTTGAACCCAAATGGAAAGAACCGTTCATGATAGGCACAGTCTATTCGAATGGTGCATATCGCCTAATCACTTAAAATGGCGACAGGCAATTAATGCCAATAAATTTCTAAAAAGATACTATCCTTAGTATATTTAGGATAATCCATTTTAATGGAAAGTTCCTCGAGGAATATTTCACCCTTTGTCCTTGAGGATAATCCTAAATCTGTTCTCCACCATAAAATCCCTTACTGATCAAATTTATTGACGGTATGTCCACTAAAAAAATCTTTCTGGTCTAATTCACCAACAAAATTCCCTCTTGATTCCTTCCACGAACAAGAGCTTCACTTAAAGTTTCTTTCACACTGAAGATAGAATATAAAATTCTTCTTCTCTATGAGTAAGATCCCCTTATGATAAACAGAAAGGCTCTATCATTTCCTCTTCGATCACGCCTTCCCAAGGTTAGGGTTGAAGTTGGAATTTCATCTTTATAAACGAGAAAGTCATTTCCAGATTAGGCAGTAAATCTTATAAAAGTGAAAGTTATCTGAATCTTTTCGATTCTCGGAATGGAGATCCCACTCTTAATTTCACTCCTTAAACTTCTCGAAGTAGAGATCCCACTTTTAGTTTCCTTTCAGCCTTGAAGATAAAATATAAAATTTTTCCTCTCCAAGAGCAAGAGATAGGATATAAATCCTTACTCTCTTATTTTGGGTTTGTCTTTACCCTAAAAAGAAGACCTGGAGATAGAATATAAAATTCTTCCTTTCCAGCATCAGGAGATAGAATATAAAATTCTTCCTTACCCACATCAATTTTATCCTTTTAAAATTTCCTTTTCACTGGAGATAGAACATAAAATTCTTCCTCTCCAGCATCGGGAGACATAATATAAAATTCTTCCTTTCCCATATCAATGTTATTTAGTCATTCAATCCAGGATTCATCTTGGGAAATTTTATCCCGAATTCTAAGTAGGGATAAGTCAACACCTAGCATGCGTTGCCAGTTTAGTCTTTTACCGATTGAAGAAGACACCCGAATCCAAGTTAGGGAAATTTTATCCCGAATTCTAAATAGGGATAAGTCAACGCCTAACACGCGTTGTCGGTTAGTCTTTATCAATTTAATAAGACACCAGAATTCAAGTCTGGGGAATTTTATCCCGAAACCTAAGTAGGGATAAGTCTACGCTTAACACGCGTTGCTGGATAGTTCTTAATCGTAAAAAGAATGACGACCTACATATTCAAAATTGTGGTAGGTTATTAATAACACCATAATCCACGTCTTTTACGTGGGGAATTTTATCCCGAATCCTAAGTAAGGATAAATCAACGCTTAACACGCGCTGCCAGTTTATTTTTTTCCGATTGAAGAAGACACCAGAATTCAAGTCTGGGGAATTTTATCCCGAAGCCTAAGTAGGGATAAGCCTGCGTCTAATACAT
>JBAKGM010000233.1:9460650-9477079 GCA_037177215.1 Asparagus racemosus
TTTGTTTGTTTATTTATTGCTTTCAGAATTCGTTTTTTGCGTCTAGTTTTAATAGGCAAGTTGCTTAGAATGGCTGACCTTGTGCTGTAGTTACATATTTACAGTGCTTTTATATGCAATCTCTTGTGCAGTGCAAAAAATATTTACAAGGAAAAATAATGGGCTTGAAGCTTAATAAGACCGATCAGTGCCTTATATTACTTGGATATACATAGTAGTACTTTTTACATACCATTTTTTATGCCCTTCGACTTCAACAGGTAAGGTAGCATTTGGGTACCATGGTGTTTCCCTTGATTCCATGGTGTTTTTGTCAAAAACAAAACACCTTGCATTTGGAAACCAATGTGTGTGTTGAGATAAAACATTCTCAAATAAAAAACATAACACTTAATTTCAAAACACCTAACAAAAACATAACACTTATTTTAAAATACCTTTTAGGTGTTTTGAGTTTGGTGTTTTGGTTTTGGATTTGAGGGGGTGTTAATATAATATCTAACATAATATATAATGAATATATATTTATTATCAACATGTTTAATATATTATATTATATTATATTATTATCAACATGTTTATTATATTATATTATATTGTATTATGTTTAATCTAATATATTAGGAATATTTAGTATATAAAATAAAATATATTAATAATAAAAACATCTTATACAATAATAATATAATAACATATAAAGTATTAATATTTAATGTGTTGATAAATTATCATATAATAAGATTATTAATGTTGTATTATAATAACTAATAAAAATATAAATATATTGTTATGGTCATAACCACTAATAAGTGATTAAAAAGAGAAATAGAGCACTAGCGTGGATGAGCACATTCGCTTGCCGACTTGGAGCGACATAAACCCCACGTCTGGCCTATAAAACGACCTACGTTCACCGCCCTTCTTATGACATGTCGGACGACCGTCCCCACGGCCAACGCCAAAGGCGGTGTAGGTCGGACTGCTGACTCCCTTTTAAACCATCAGCTAGCAAGCGTCTCAGTTGTCCCCAGCGACACAAAAGGGCGACCAGCCGCCACCTTTTAACCATTCTATCCCGAGAATGACGCGAAAGGCGGTGATGGTCATCCATTCAGTTGACCATTCACCTTAGAGTCGTCCGCCACTATCAGTCCCCCGAGGGCCTAGAGCGTTAGGCCGGCAGCCCCTTTTTGCCATTTCACCCTCAGGAACGACGCGAAAGGCGGTTCAAGTTGTCCCCTTCAGCCAACTACTCTCTTGAGTGACTCGAGAGACAATTCAAGTCGACCACTCGGCCTCGACTCCCCCCTCTCGTCACTCATGGTCCCCCCACCTAAACGACGGTTATATGAAGTCCACACCCGACAACCCATCACTATCGCATTAAATGCACTGGCAGCCCCCTTAACTCCTCCATCCCTCACGGTATTTAAGACACCTTGAACCCATGCTGCTGCGGGCGCCGCCAATCCCATCCCATTAATAACGAGTAGACAACGCTAATTCTCAGTCTTGACACTTGTAAAGGCATGCCACTGTGACAGAGGCATGATACTGTGGCCGGCGCATGCGGGAGCTGACTCAATCATCTTCTGACACGTGGAAGCTGCCATCTCTTGCCAAGCATGAAGACGAGAATGCCCTCCAAACCCTAGGTATAAATAGCGATAAGAGTAGTGAACCAAGTAAGTAATCTGATCTCAGCGAATTCTCTTCACACATTTTTCCTCTTCCTTTTACTAACTTGACCATCGGAGGGACCACCAAAGATCCCAACTCCGCCCCTTCCACAGGTGTTCTTTCTCGTAGGTGAACCCCCCAACCGGAGCAACGTCACCGGGCATTAGAAGAGAAGGCGGACTCTGCTCTCTTAAAAGCTAAAGTCGCACCGAGATTTGTGACTGTGATTACATACATCAACATATATTAAAACAAAATACTATTAAATAATTTATTAATAATAAATATTATATAATAATTATATAAAAATTTCTATAAAATTAATAATTATCATATTAAATAATTATTATAATATTATTAAAGTTTTTAAATAATAATATAATATGTAAAAATGTAATATAATAGTAACATATTTAATAATAAAATAGTAATAGAATAATTATATCATAATAATATATTATACAGAATATATTATTCAATAAATGTAATATAATATATATAAATTATTAATATATTATTTAAAAAATAATATTTATATTATATAGTAAAATAATTTCTTGGTAACAAATAATATTGTAAAAATAATATACTCATTATATAATAATATTTATTTTTATAATAAATTATTAATATATAATTAAAGGATTATTAGTGCACTCTAATAAAAAAATATAAAATATAATTTAATTCAAAAGTATTAGTAATATATTATATAATATAATATGTCATATAAAATATTTAAAATTATTTAATAATAAAAAAATCATATATTGGTAATAAATGTTACTTTAATAATAATAATACGTATTCATAATCTGATAATATTTATTTATATAATAAATTATTACTATATTATTAAAATATTATTAATAAAGTATAATATATTAAAACTATAATATATTATCTAATGTTAAAGTAATTAATGATGTATTAATTTATTAATAATATACTAGTATAACATCCTATAACATAATATTATAAATAACATTATATTATTTTAATATTAGTATAATATTATATTAAAATAATAGCATTTTAATGATAATACATATTATACAACAATAACAAATTGATATATAAAAATAATTAAATATATTATTACTTGAAGATATTATGTATTAATTATAATAATTATATATAAATAATAATATATTATACAAAATATATTATTTAATAAATGTAATATAATATATATAAACTAATAATATATTATTAAAAAAATAATATTTTATATTTTATAGTAAAATAATTTATTAATAATAAAATAATATATTGGTGACAAATATTATTGTAAAAATAATAAATTCATTATATAATAATATTTTATTTTTGTAATAAATTATTAATATATTATTGAAGGATTATTAATACACTCTAATAAAAAAATATAAAATATAATTTAATTTTAAAGTATTAGTAATATATTATATAATGTAAAATGTAATATATAATAATTAAAATTATTAAATAATAAAAAAATCATATATTGATAAAAATGTTACTATAATAATAATATGTATTCATAATTTGATAATATTTATTTATATAATAAATTATTACTATATTATTAAAGTATTATTAATGAAGTCTAATATATTAAAAATTATAATATATTATCTAATGCTAAAGTAATTAATAATATATTAATTTATTAATAATATACTAGCATAATATCCTATAATATAATATTATTAATAATATTATATTATATTAATATTAGTATAATACAATATTAAAACAATAGCATTTTAATGATAATATATATTATACAACAATAATTAATTGATATATAAAAATAATTAAATATATTATTACTTGAAGATATTATGTATTAATTATAATATAATATAATGTAGTAAAGTATTATATAATATTATAATACGTTATAATATAATATATTGCATTATAGTTGATAATAATACTATAATAATATTAAATAAATATTATAAAATTTAATTGTAATATGTTCTATTATAATTAATATCTAATTATTAATAATATCTTTAATAATAATGTTATAAAAGGTCAAACTAGTGTTGAGAAAAAACACTCACCATAGTGTTTTGAAACACTTTAAAGGGAAAACATGACACCATTTAAAAAAAAACACAACATGAAAAGTATTATGGTATCCAAACGAAGCCGAAGTTAGTTGAGATGGCTGTCTTAGTGTTTTTAATTACATATTTGTGTATTACTTTTAAATTATCTATGGGAAGCTTCATATTTAATAGCATTCATCTTTGTGCTTTCAATTTCATATCTATTTATCTGTACTATACATACTAAATTACCAATTAAATAGTTGTTCTCAGTTGTAAAATTGGACAACTTTGATATATGACTAGTTGTTATATATCCTAAAAATAACCAAAGTATTAATTCTCTTTCTAAAGTCGACCCCACTCAGCCTACTCCATCATTCGTTCCTCTGCCTCCTATGGGACATCCGTTCATCCCTCCTCCTGTGCCCGCCTCTCAGGCTGAACACCGAGCTCTAGAGGACTACGTCGAGTGCGCATCTCCCCCGCTTCGCTAGCAGACTCGCTTCGCAGCTCCTCCTTGGCCACCTCAGCCGTACACGGAGAGGATAGAGGAAGGCCCCAGGCTGAGAGTGAACCACAGGGGCGGCATCACGTGGCCCCCGACATCCTCAGGCTGTTCTAGGTGCTTCTGCCACCAACCTTGCATCTGGTTACGACCTGGCCTACAACACAATCGTAGAGACCATCGGGGGAACACTAGACGCACTGACTGGATCATGACCGCCCCCTGCAATAAATTCAAGATGCCTCACATTGAGAAATATAAAGGCGAGAGAGATTTGGCGGAGCATGCACAAAATTTCTTTGACATGATGAGCATGCAGCAAGTATCAGAGCAAATCATCTACAGATCCTTCCCAATCATCTTGATGGGAAGCGCCAAATTGTGGTGGAACTCATTGGACAAAAAGTCCATCAATAGCTTCGAGCAACTAAGCCAGAAGTTTGTGCATCACTTCTTGGCTGATACCAAGCAAAAGTTACCCTCCCACGTCTTGCTACAAATGAGGCAGGAACCTGAAGAGAGCCTCATGGACTGCTTCAAAGAGGTTCTAAGCCAAGAGGCTAGAAATCAACGACCCTGGCAACATGATCGCCATGGTCGTGATCACAGCAGGACTAGAGAGCAATGAGTTGGCTGACAAACTCATCAGGAAACGAGTTACTAACTATGAGCAGTTGATGGCCAAAGCACATGGATATATGGATGCTGAAGACACTCGGGCCTATAAGAAGGCAGCTAGGGTAGCAGAAGCAACAATAACAACAACCACCACAGCAACGACAGCAGCATCGGCAGCAAGGGCCGACCCCTCTCTAAAAGAAGCGACAGCGAAGGAGCCCCCTAGAACGAATTCCAGGCCAAGTAATGTTGACAAGAGGGACCAGAGGAGAGAGGCAGCCAAGAAGCCAGCTCTTACTTCCCTCAACACTTCCCTGTCACAAGCCCCCTACATGGTTCAAAAGGAAGGGTATCTAAAATCCACTCCTACCCGCATGAAGTCGGACCCTCACTACGGAGACTCAAATCAATACTGCCAGTATCATAGAGATCAAGACCATCACACCAATAATTGCTGAGTCCTCTAAAGAGATATTGAGGACCTAATTCAAAAAGGGTTCCTGAAAGACTCATCTCTCAGCGGGACAGGAGAGAGCCTGCTCTAAGAAGATCTACTAGGAGGTCCCACTCTAGATTGCCTCATCCTCAACAGCAGCTGACAAGCAGCCTGCAGAGACAGGCAGTCGAGGCATCATCAACACTATTAACGGTGGTCTAGCGGTAGGAGGAATGACCAATAATACTCAGAAGAAGTATGCTAGATGAGCATTGGACGTCAACTTGTGTAACAAGAAGACAATGACAGATTAGTGCATCTCCTTCAGTGGTGCACATTTGAGAGGCATCGAGGCCCCTCATGATGACCCTCTCATCATATCGGCCAAGATTAATGGCTTTTGAGTCAAGAGGATCTTGATCGACATAGGGAGTTCCACTGATATCTTATTCCTTGAAGCCTTCAATCAAATGGGTATTGAAAATCTAAGTTGCAACCCTGCCGAGGTCCCATCGTCGGACTTATAGGGCATTCGCTCATACCAGAAGGGATGATCACTCTCCCCTTAATGATAGGCGAGTACCCTTGTCAATCCACCATCGAGACCCAGCTAATGGTAATGAACATCAAGTCCACGTAAAATGGTATTCTTAGGAAAACTTTCCTGAACAACCTGCAGGCGGTCCCATCAACTTTCTACTAGATGGTGAAGTTCCCGACCCCTGAAGGAGTCGATATCATCAGGAGCAACCAAGGAGAGGCTAGATCTTGTTCTCTGCTCTCGATGAAAGGAAAAGATGTGCTGGAGACCCTACCAATTGAGAAGACATGTCTGCAGATGGAGAAAAAGTTAGAGCGGGAGCAGATGACTTCCATAGAAGAACTTGAAGAAGTACTGATAGACATAGATGGCTTGAAAAGAGTCAATATTGGGTCTAGCCTCATTGAGCCTCAATGAGGAGCTGTGATAGCATTCTTATGCAAGAATGCTGATGTGTTTGGTTGGGGGTCCGAAGACATATCGGGAATTCCTTAGAAGTTGACAGGCATGAGCTCTCAGTCGATCGACACAGCAAGCTAGTCTGACAAAAGAAGAGACATCTTGGCCCAGAGAGGCAGAAGGTGGCCGTGGACAAAGTCGGCTGACTACTCAAAGCTGGCTTCATCAGAGAAGTACGCTACCCAGAGTGGCTATCCAATTTGATGCCGGTTAAGAAGATCCTTAGCAAGTGGCGGATGTGCTTGGACTTCACATATTTAAACAAAGCTTGCCCAAAGGACACCTCCTAAGAATCGACCAATTGGTGGATGAGAGCGCGGGCCATAAGCTACTCAGTTGCATGGATGCCTTCTCTGGACACAACTAGATCTTTATGGTTGAGCATGACCAGGAGAAGACCTCATTCATCATAGACCAGGGAACCTACTGCTACAAGGTGATGCTTTTCAGGCTTAAGAATACAGCGGCCACCTATCAGAGGTTGGTCAACAAGATCTTCAAGCACCAGATCGGCCATAATGTGGAAGCTTACGTAGACGACATCCTCGTGAAGTCAATGCAAGAATCATCTCACGTATCGGATTGTGAAAAGACCTTCTCTGTTCTCTGGTACTACTGTATGAAGCTTAACCTGGCCAAGTGTGCCTTTGGAGTGCAATCGGGCAAATTCCTCAGGTTCATGATTACTCAGTGGGGCATGAGATCAATCATGAGAAGATAGCTGCCATAGAATAGCTATCTAAAGCCCGCACGTTGAAGGGTGTGCAGAGGCTGAATGGCAAGATAGCAGTGTTGGGGTACTTCCTTTCAAAATCCGCAGAGAGAAGTCTTCGTTCTATAAAATATTAAGAGGAAGCAAGGAGCTGAAGGAAGGTACTGGCTAGACAGCCGAGTGTAGTGAGGCCTTCAATAACCTCAAAAGATATTTGAGCACCAAGCTGAGCCAACCAAGAGAAGGAGAGACCTTGTATCTCTACTTGGCCAGTCCCAAGAAGCCATTAGCTCTGTCTTGATCCAAGAGGAAGACAATGCATAGAGACCGATATGCTATGTCAGCTGGATCTTGAAGGTGGCTGAACTCAACTACACTCTCATCGAGAAGGCCTCCTTCACTCTTATAATCACGGCTAGGAGGCTCCACCCCTACTTTTAGGCCTATACCATTGTGGTGCAAACGAATCTGCCCTTGAAGAAAGCACTTCGTAGTCCTACCACCTCAGGGAGAATGATCAATTGGTCAGTTGAGCTTAGTGAATATGATGTGCAATTTGAGCCAAGAATGACCATAAAGGCCCAAGCCTTGGCTAACTTCTTGATAGAGTCGACCACAGTGGACAGCGAACCGTCTCTGCTCATACTGCTCCTCCTACCTAAGCCTTCGATGTCCAAGACGGCCAAGACGCCTACTTCTCATAAGCATAGTACTCCGAGCATGACTTGCCTGAGTGTGCCTTATAGTGGTTGCTAAAGGTGGATGGATCCTCTGGAGGAGTAGGCAGTGGAGCTAGAGTAGTCCTACGTGGCCCCGATGGGTCCACTCGCGAACACTCCATTGCTTCTGAATTTTTAGCCTCAAACGAGGCCGAGTATGAAGCACTCTTAGCAGGACTTCGAGCCGCCTTAGCAATCAAGATCGAGCTCATCTACATCTTGGTTGACTCCCAACTTGTTGTCTACCAAGTAAGGGGCGACTACGAGGCTAAAGACTCAAGAATGATTTTGTACTTGAAGGCGGTCAAAGAACTTTTAAGCAACTTCATGGACTTCAAGATCGCCCAAGTCCTCCGCACCCTCAACACTCAGGTGAACGCCTTATCCAAGCTCGGGTCGTTCAGTTCAGGGAACAGTTCAGGACCTGTGTACATGGACACCCTCAAGAGCCCTAGTATCATGGAAGCTTCAATAGGCTCGGTCATGCAGACCGAGACCTCTAAGGAACCCTATTGGATAGATCCACTCATCCATTACCTAACAGGGAGGACCTCACTAGAGAATGCTATTGAAGCAAGGAGTTTACAAAGAAATGCTCGAAGATATCTCATACTCAATAAACGGCTTTATCAATTGTCATACTCTAGCAGTAGTGTGGGGCCCTATCTCTAGTGTCTCCGGCCAACGGAATCCAGTTATGTTTTGAAAGAGATCCATGAGGGAACTTGCAGGAATCACCTAGGGGTCAGAACTCTTGCTCAAAAGGTAATCCACTAGGGTTACTATTAGCCTACCAATCTAGCCGAGTCTAAAAGACTCGTCTCTAGATGCAAGACATGCCAGTTCTTCTCGAACGTGCCACAAGCTTTAGCAACTGAGCTCACTCCTCTCATAAGCCCAATTCCCTTTGCTCAATGGGGATTGGACCTATTGGGACCTCTCCTAATAACTTCAAGGCAACAAAAGTTCTTGATTGTTGCCATTGATTACTTCACAAAATGGATAGAAGCCGAACCATTGGCCAAGATAGGCAAGAGCAACACCGCCAATTTTGTGTGAAAATCAATTGTCTTCTAATTTGGAGTCCCCCACGTTATTTGTCACAGACAACGGTAACCAGTTCGATAAGAGGCTTCCAAAGTTTTTGTGAAGAATAGAAGATCAAGCTCAAGATCACCTTAGTGGCAAATCCAAAATGCAATAGGCTTGTAGAAGCTGCCAACAAATGCATACTCCAGGCCTTAAAGAAGGTAGACAAGACAATTGAAACTAGATCGAAGAATTGCCTAGAATTTTGTGGTCTTACTGCACCACTCACAAAAGTTCCAAAGGAGAGACCCCATTCAAACTAGCATACGGAGCTGAAGCAGTTGCCCTAGTAGAAGTTGGCATGCCAACCATCTGATTGCAACACTTTGACGAAGATTTGAATTTGACTAGGCTCGGAGTCAGACTCGACCTCATTGATGAAGTTCACAAAAAATCCCTCATGACCCAAGTTATCAATCAGCAGCACATCTCCTGACACTACAATAGCAAGGTCCGGCCTTAAAGATTTAGCATTGGTAATCTCATCCTCTGAAGAGCAATCTTCAACAGAGACGCCAGGCGTGGCAAATTGGCTACCAACTGGGAAGGACCATATACAGTCATCGAAGAAGTGCATCCCAACACTTATCAACTACGAATCCCAGATGGAAGAATCTTGCAACATCCTTGGAAAAGAGAGCATCTTAAAAAATACCTTCAGTAATTTTGACTGTAAGACTCATGTGATATAAATATTTTTTAATAAATATTATTGTGCTATACTTTTATAGTACTTAAGGCTTAGCAGATGCCCGAGGTACGACTTGAAAAAACTTGGTACCTTTTTAGGATAAAATCAAAGCACGCCATCAACTCGGTCGACTCTGACTCGAAAGACCTTTGTACATTTTCAAGATAAAACCAAGCACATCATCAACTCAGTCGACTCCGACTCAAAAGACCTTGGTACCTTTTCAGGATAAAACCAAGGTATGTCATCAACTCGATCGACTCTGACTCGAAAGATCTTGGTACCCTTTAGGGATAAAACAAAGGCACATCATCGACTCGACCAACCTCAACCAATAAGACATTCGTATCTTCAAGGCATGAGGTTGACTCATCTCAGTTATAAATTTCAAAACATTGTAAACTGTGAATAAACATAAGTATAGATAGTACACAGATCGAGGAGATAAAGGCATAACTTTTATTCATATATCAAAATATTTATAGCAATATTTACATTGGAAAACATGCAAAAAAAGAGAGAAGAAAAACAACAAGGAATAGATACATAAAGTCCTCACGGGGCCCAACCCGAAACAGACTTGGGCCCAGAAGCAGAAGCAAAACGTCAGGGGAGAAGCAATAGCTAGGGCAGTAGTAGGAGAAGCAGCGATTGAAGGAGTCGGCTGAGGAGTCGACTGAGGCTCAGACCTGGCCTCTTCATCATCTCTAGCCTGGCTAGTGGAACTCTCTCAAGCAGAACAACCACCCGACTCCTCACCCTCATCATCTCCATTGTCGGCATCCAAGACCAATCCCCCTCCTCTCCTTTCTATCTCCCAGAGAGCGTCGAGGTAGTTGCTGACTTGGGGAGGATAGCAGAAGAAGTTGGGATCAATCTTGAAGTTCGAATGGAGCTAATTCTTGAAGTAGTCGAAGCCAGCCTTGCAAGCCAAAGCCACCTCGACCTTCCCTAGGATACTATTGCGGCATTTCTCCACTACCTCCACCCAATGAGTCTTAGACTCGAGATGGCTGAGGTGATCTTGCAGTGCCTGCACCTCAGCTAGAGACGACTCTTGTTGTCTCTTGGCCTCCAATGCCACTCGGGCTGCCTCCTTCTGAAGTTTCTTATGAGAATCCACCTCCTCCTTCAGCTGGGCCAGAATGTTCTCCCTCCTTTTGACCTCGACCTCATCCTCCAAGTATTTCATCCGGTCCTCCCACTCATGGATCTCATGCTCACGATGACTGATGTCCTCATTGAGTTTTTTGATCATGGCCGGCTTCTTACTATAATGCGCCCTCAGCCCCTTAAGCATCTCCTCCCGCGTCTCTAGCTCTCGCCACCATTTGCTGTCGCTTCTCCTCCAAGCAGCTAGCTCCCTCTCTTGGGCAGGCATTTTCACCTTAGCAGCCTTCCAAGCAGTCTTCTCAGCCTCCAGCTTCTCTTGAAGCTTGAAGTAGACTTCTCGAATGTGCTCAAAGCGCCCGAAAAGTTTTGCTCAACCAAGGCCCCTCGGAGTAAATAACTCCTTAAGGCCTGGTGGAGACCACAATCAGGCTGGCCGCCAGGATCTCATTGTCCTTGGGCAGAGAGAACTACTCCAATGTCCTGATCTGGGTGAGTCGTGACTCCAAGATGGATGCTCATTTGTCGAGACCCTATATAGGGATGAACTGATTGTCTTCGGTCAGATCCATCTCGTACCTAGGGTCGATTTTAGGTGACCCTATCATCCTCCTCCTCAGCCTATCCTATTCATCCTTCAGCACATCACTGATGCGGAAAGCGAAGGGCCATCCAGTGCTGCCCTCTTAGGCAGCAGATACCTCAGCTACTGCCAAGTCTTCAGCAATAGGCTCCTAGGTGACAGGATCCTCATTAGCCGGCTCCTTACCCTCTCTATGAGGTGACTTGTTTTGCGAAAGCTAGGCCATCTCCTCCTCGGTCCAAGCCAGGACCTCCATAGGCTCGAACTCCACCATTTCACCTCCCTCAACCCGAGCGGGGGATTCCTCGTCTAGAATAATATATCGACTTGATCTCCATGAAAAGCCTCAGGAAGAGTAGTAGCGAAGTTTTCACCTTCCTCAACTTCTTGATCAGAGGCAGGTATGGCTGCCTCTGCCACGCCTCCCTCTAGGGTAGGCTTAGCACTTCCAGAGGGACCTCGACCGCTCACTTTCCACAGCCGCCTCCTCTTCTTCTCAGACCTCTTGGCCTGAGCAATAGAAATGCCTGACTCGGCCAGTCGAATCGTGATCTCAGCGACATTCACTTCCACTTCCGTGGCTCAGCTGGGGCCAACTCTATCCTCAAACACTTTTGGGGCCTGACCGAAGACCCCGGCTGGGCCTCGTCCTCCTCCACCAATGGCAGAGCGAAGACCGCTGCTAGGACTTCATCATCCTTGGTTAGGATTCTAGAAATGTCGACCACCTGCAGCAGTGCAGGATCAAACAGGTTCTCAATTCTTCGAGACCCAGTATAGGCCCGAATCTTCTCGAGACCCTCCTTGTCCTAGGAAGTGAGGAAACTTGACCTCAGAATAGCTTTCTTGATCTTGGGCCAAGCCAAGCAAGATAATACAGGGTCAGCTTCGAAAACCCAGAAGAACTTCTCCTTCCAGTCTTTATTCAACTCAAGAGTGTTCGAGACGACTTTGAAGCCACCAAGGTTCTGGAACTAATAATGCCCCTCCTTGTTCCCAATTTGATGCTGAGGAGATGACCGAGCATGCGGAAGGGTGGGTTGACTGTGACCCGATGGTAGATCACCACGAACAACACCAGCATGGCGATGGAGTTCAGCTTGATTTGAGAAGGCGAAACTCCCAGAGCTTCGAAGACTTGTTTGAGGAAAGGATGAAGAGGGAGATGAAGGCCATACTCTAGATGCCAGAGATACACTGGAGCAATGACCCTGCTGTGGTCATACACAGCTTGAGCCCTCTCCGGCACAGACAAAGTGAATGTGCGGGGGATGTCATACCGGTTGTAGTAGAACTCGAGCTCCATTGCGCCGAGCTTCGAGCGGAATTTCCTCAACAAGTTAATTCTCATCTCATTACGTCCGGTGGTAGCAGCAGAAGAAGGCATTAGAAGATTATCGGAAGTTGGTCAGAAAAAGCTAAATGCTGAATTCTAGGGTTCAAAGTCCAGAAGTGTAGAAAATTCGTAACATGATCCTTCAACAGAACTGATATATATAGACTTGGAGGTGGGCACGTAGCGAAATAAAAACGGTCAACTCAATTATTAGTGGACAGCTGAGATTGACCTCGGAAGTCGAACAGACCATTTAGAAACCAAAGCGCTGCCCATCGGTTGACACGCCTTCTTAACACGAGAAATGAGGCGACGCTGGCGCACATTCTCCAGTAACGTCAGCATGTCACGTCAACAGCAGCCCGTCGCTTTCCTCATAAATGCACCTTAGAGATCCCAATTGTCAACTTTTCAAATTTCACTTGGACTCGACCAGCCAAGTTCGAGGGAAAGGGGTCAGTGTTATATATCCTAAAAATAACCTAAGTATTAATCCTCTTTCTAAAGTCGACACGTGTCTTATGTTAACTAATCTTTAGTCGGCCTCACGCCAAGCCGGGACGATTCAAGCAACGTAAGCACAACTTTTTCATGAAGGGCTAAGGAGGGGTCGACAACTTGCGAGGTCAACTAAAAAGATGGTACTTGTCGGCCTACTCGCAAGTTCGAGACGAGAAGCATCCTCACTCGGCCTACCATTCAAGTCGACTCCACTCCCCTTCAGTACTCAACCCTTCCGGGTAGACAACTTGTGAGGGCAACTAAAAAAGCAGTACTTGTCGGCCTCCAGTAAGACGAGTCGGAAGGTGGTGTGTCCTAGAGCCACTCCACCAACAGTCAATTGCTATCAAATTAAATGCATGATCAGAGTCATCATTGCTCCAGCCCCAAAAGTCTTTATGACTCATCGGACCTCGTCAGCACCATGCTTCCCCCGTCACCATCACATTAAACGCCACCCCCTCTGTAACTGACACTTGTAAAGCAGATGCAGACTGAGCCACCTGTTTAGATTCGACTGTAGTTACTTATCTGCCCCTTTGGATTTATTATAAAATAAAAATGTTGTTTGCTGCTTAGAGTAAGCAAATTCTACCTAAGATAAACACTTAAACTATCTTCTCCACTCAAGCTCGGATACTGACTTGATGGTCATAGGAACCATCGGAGATCCCAACTCCAACGTCTTATGTTTTCTTCATGTGTAGGATGAGACTATCGGCTCAAGAATAAGCCGTCTGAAGAAGCTTGAGGACCTTAACACCCCTTATAATCCACTAATAAACTCCATGTTAGATAACTAACATTGACACCAGTCATGTGATTTTTCATCTTCTTAATTATTAATTATTCTTTTCTTTAAGGCTTCGCTACGCTCTTGTTGGGGGACGATCCACAATAGGCTAGTCCTGTATTCGAATTCCCCAGCAAGTAAAAAACCCTCGGGCCAGCGCCAGCTACGAAGCGCGAGTGGGGATTAGTCCCATCCATATGAGATGTGGAGATACCTCTAGGGGGAAGAATTATCCTTTCCCTTTTTCCCCCCTAGGTGGTCATTTTTCTAATCTGTAATTTCTCCATCTAAACTTTGAAATTTTCCTAACTTTAATAATCACTCAATTATAATTGTCCATACTGATAAAGCAACATTATAATAACTAGTTCAAAACCTAGGCTACATAATACTTTTACATACAGTATCTTGTGTGTTGCAAAGATTCATTCTATAATTCACATATGAGTGGCGGAGCTCGCCTTGATAGCACATTTTGAAATATGACGTATCAGCTCATAACCAATCTCCACACATTATGATCATGAATGCGAGGAAGATGGACAGAAATACATTCCTCTAAAGGATGGAACTCCTTTGCACTTGAATAAAAGTTATTTAAAAATTAAAAAAAAAAGACACCTTGTTTTTGTTGTGACAGCACTCGCAACTAACCGATTAGACTATTTCTAACGGGATTGACTATGACATCACTTACAACCAACAAGCTACTTTATTGTGATAACTCATATTGCTAAGTTTATGGCAATATCGTTTTGATGATTATGGGGGAAAATGAGGTTATTAAGAAAGTATCAAGTGATCTCAGTACATTGTGTTATTCGCAAACCTAAAAATTGCTAGCCATCTAAGTAATAGAGTTATAGATTCGTGTATCGATCTAGCAGTTGGTATTCATTTGGCACATCAATTCACTAAATCAGAATTATTGTACTAGAAAGGTCATTTTCTTGATTGTCAAGAATCTCGCTACTGTGTTAGAATTCTGAAGTATTAGCAAGAATGAGGGTCATAATTATATACTCTTAACGTTAACTAGTAAATAATATGACAAGATCAATTAAATATCATTTTTGGTGCGACACCACTTAAAAACCAGTCAAGCAAATAACTGAGAGTTTGGTACCGTCGCCCATTTTGCCAAGTCTATCCGTGAAATTATTGCTATATGTTTCTTCAAGGACATACGTGTGATATCATTTTCACCTAAATATGCATGAATGACTTACCCCCTCCTACAGTCTCATTAATCTTTGATGTAAGTGTAACCAACACACGGCAAGTCCCAAGCATCACTATACAAGTCAGGAGTGGTGGGGACTGATTCAAGTACTTTGAACCACATGGTTATGATGTAACAAAACTACTGTCCAGACCTAGCAAACCTAGATCTACTTCTTCTAGTTAAAGAAAACGATCTCCTTCGTAAGTTGGAGACACGATAAGAAGAGCAAACAAATGGAAAACATAAGGCTCAAAGACCAATTTGGTTGCTGTACTATAGCTTCATTTTCATAATGGTCGCCGTACTTTATTTTTTCTCAACTTAGTACTTGTACCACACATCGTTTACAAATTAAGTCCTTTTTTAGCACCCGTTAAATTTTGGGTGTTAATTTTTCATTAATGATTGCATTATCCTCAATCCCTATACTTTTGATTTCTATATGAAAATTTAATACTTCTGAGATTCATCATTCACTCATGTTCTCTGTTTCTCGGTCGGACCTCACCTCAACACCGAAGAAGTGTTTGATGCTGGCTACAACTTTCTCTTGGCAAAATCTAATTGTTTGCATATCTCACCCGTATTTGACGCCTCTTCGTGCTAAACCAACCAGTCAATAGCATTCAAGTGACTACCAACGATGTAATTTGGACTGCCCTCTTCCGCGCTGAATCCATGATGCCGAGCAGGTGGCGTGCTCGCATAGAAGCCTTCCTAGTGATGCCTTCCTTCGTGAATTGGATTTTGCATAAAAGTCCCACTACTGTCATCAATAACCTATTTTGAACTTGAAGATCCTAGTGATGCCTTCCTAATATGTTCGCATAGAAGCCTCGTGCCTGCAACAAATGCCTTCCCGAAGTACTTCTTGTTAGATATTAAATTGGTCCTTTTTTATTTTTCTGTTAAAAATTCTGTTAAATATAAAACTAAGAGGATAGTTCTATCGTAATCCTTTCCTCAAACAATTGATTCCTATTAATTTGATTTTAAATTGGCCCTTTTTTAATTTCTTTAAAAATTCTGTTAAATATAAAACTAAAAGGACAGTTCTATCCTAATCCTTTCCTCAAACAATTGTATAAATTGGCTTTTTTAATTTTCTGTTAAAAATTCTGCTAAATATAAAACTAAAAGGACAGTTCTATCCTAATCCTTTCCTTAAACAATTGATTCCTGTTAATTTGATTTTCTTATTTCTAGAAAACTAATACGGGAAAAAAGTTTGGTATATAAGAAACAACTTCAGGAAGGAATTTGTTGCAGGCATGAGGCTTTTATGCGAACATATTAGGAAGGCATCACTAGTAGGGGTGGTAAACGATCGAATCGAATCGAATACTAAGGTGTTCGTATTTGTATTTGTTTAAAATTATCGAATTC
>JBAKGM010000233.1:9486564-9503290 GCA_037177215.1 Asparagus racemosus
TCCTCTCTCCCACATATTTTGGAGGATTTTGAAGACTTATTCAGTGAAATAATACTTCATGAAGGCCACTACACATCTGGCAAAATTTATGTAAGCCCCGGAATACTCCAAAATAGGTATATGAGTATAAACTGTTTCCTAATTCGTTCGAGAAGTTCCCAGAGAATATTTCTTAAAAATAATATTCTTAGGGATAACTCGAATGGCGCCACTGAAGCGCGGGGGAGAAAAGAAAATTTTTATCGACGCCAGACAACGCTTCTCGAAGGAAATTCCTCCCACTGTGATACTCTAAACGGTACATGAGTATAAACTGTTTCCTATTTTGTCAAGAAGTTCTCAGAAACTATTTCCATATTTTTAGGGATAACTTGATAATCATAAATAAAGCATGGAAATAATATCAACGCCGGACAACGCATCGCCGATTCGCCGACTCATCGACAAAGGAGATGAGTCACGGTTTCCTCCCACAACGATCAAAATGACGATCAGCTCATTGATCAAAGGGGCAAACCCTAATCTCCTCCCACGGGGATATCACGACCAACGTCACCACCGTAGGATTCGCTGATCGACAGTCTGAATCTGGGTAAAAGTCAGACGCCGGTCAACACTGCACTCGCAGATCAAAGGCTGAAATTCTATATATTCGACGCCAATCAATGCATCGCGATGGAGAATTCCTGGATCAACCAATGAGTCCCGTAAACAGTTTGATGGTCAGTTGGACAGCAACTCACTAACATGAGTCAATCGTAATTGAGCTTCATCAGCGAAGGTTCAAGATTCCAACAGCGGTCAGGTAATAAATGCAGCACCGTCATGCCTTCAGATATCCTACAAAGAACTGGAGAATCTGAAAGGATTGGAGGAATCGAGTATTGAGGCTAATCTCAAGAAAATTTCTATTCACCGACATCAGGTTAAAGATCTCGACAGCGGTCAGCTAATAAATGTAGCACCGTGGCGCCTTCAGCAATCTTACAAAGAACTGGAAAACTTGAAGTGATCCGAGAAATCGAACGCCGAAGTCGTCCATAGGCCCCGTGACACCGACTGAAGGTTGGGGCCTATCATATCCAAAGTATCCCAGACTCGTCCACAAATCTAGACTGAGATACGTTGGAGGGGGTATCTATAGGCGTTGAAATCGCTTATCAATGCCCGAACTAGACTCGTGAAGGTGGGTTCGCAACCGACGAACAATCAACAGACGTGACCAAGAACTGCTGACGACGCGATCACGCCACCAAACGCATGAAGCGGGTTGACGATACATGAAGTAAGTCGACGAGGCGTACAAGTCAATGGAGTGACATATCGTGGAATAAATCCGATGATAAAAGTTCCAAGCCAGCGAGAATCAACGAGTTGAGTCGAGCAGGCTCGAACGTCGACGCAGCGCAGTTAACCGAATTCAAACGACGACGATGTGCTGATCCAATTCTAGAATCGATGAAATAATCAAACGAGACTGGGAATGCTAGAAAATGGGTCATAACAGACGAAGAGTCTAGAAAAAGTCAGAAAAAATGGCTAACGGTGACCCGTGCGAAGAACTTCGGCCATGTGGCCGAAGCGTTTCGCCCATGGCCGAAATGCTGCCCATGGCCGAAATGCTTTGGCCATGGTCGAAGTGCTGGGCCATTTGGCCGAGCAGTTAACACCCCCCTCTCTTGAAACCTATAAATAGAGAGGGGGGTGCACAGTTCTGAGAGTTGGAATTTTTCTGCAAAGTTTAGATCTTTGTGCGGGAGCTCTGCAAGATCAAGAATTTGCTACCGGTGAAGAGCGTGCTGCCTACGTCAGATCGTCGTCATTTTAGCCCATACCCGCCCAGATCTAGGTCAGGTTTGTGATCTATCTTGCCTTCAAGTCTAAGCTGCGTCTTAGGCTTAGGGCACCTTCAAGTCTAAGCTGCGTCTTAGGCTCAGGGAAAGCGTGTGATTTCTCCTAGTAGATCTCACCCGCTCCAGCGATCATCTCCTTCATGAGCTAATCCCCGTCAGGTGTTTATTTCCTTCACGAAATAAACCCTTTAGATCCACAAACCCAGCATCTGGATCCTTTGATTAAAGATCGGGGTTGCGCGGTGGTCCACAGACAGAATAGAGTCCCCGTTACAGGCCAAGATACCCACGCAAGCGAGGATCCGATAAACGGATCCCGCGTTTGTTCATATTGGAACTAAAGTTGTATTTTCTGTAATTTGATTTTTTTTCATTGTAAAGCCTTATAAAAAGGCAAATTCTTGCTTGAATACCTTTGTAAAAAATAAATTTGTAACGAGTTCAATTGCAGATTTCAATGGAAACATCTACAACTTTTTTCCACGCGAACAACAACTAAATTGCGCATAAAAAGATAATAATATTAAACAAAATCAAAGAATGAAGCTCTAATTAAGTAAAATCAAGAAAAACCTAGAAAATTTAACACGTACTTGTGATTTTAAGTTATCTCTGGCTCCTTTAGAATTAAAGCCTAGAATTTCAACCCGTGCTTGCATCATCCTATAAACAAGAAACCAAATAATGCATCAAAAATTTTTTAAAAAAGGTAGAAAATTAAAATATATATGAACTTTGGAAAAAATCACAAATCCATTGTCAAAATATTATAAGATTAAAAAGTAGAATATCAGATCTCATAAATAAATGAAGTTACATTAAAGAGTATAATATCAGATATTGTAAATAAATTTAAGTAAAAAATAAAAATAATAAATTTTAAGGTTACCTCTATGATATCGAGAACAAAATGGATGAGTTTTTCTGATTGCGTAAGAGAAGACATAAAACAGGATTTATATAACCGATGCCTGCACAATCATCAACAATAATTTCTTAAATCTCTAGGATCTTTTACAATGAAATTGTTAACTAAAAAAATAAAAAATTTCCAAACATATAATTGCCCTCTATTTTTTAAATTTCAAATAATTATGAAATTTGATAATGAAAAATAAGGAAGGTACAGATTTGCATGAGAATCGCATATGATAATATAAAATCCATAAATTTGTTCAAAAATTACACCCTAATAAAGATCTATGTGATTTTAAGTACTAATTACAAACTAATAGGTTGGATTTACATTTAAAGATAAATGGCTAATTAAGAAGTCCATGTGCCAAACAATTAATATTTAGTAAGATCTTACTTTTTAATATTTTAATAATTAAGATATAATAGCAAGATATCACTTCCCTCTTCCTTTTTATAGACCAAATGCTTGAATATTTAGCGGGACACAAGTTCTACTATTTCTTAGGTGGATATTCAGGTTACAATTAGATTTCCATTGTTCCTAAAATCAGGAGAAAACTACTTTCACATGCCCGTATGGAACCTTTGCCGACTGTCGCATGCCCTTTGGGTTATGCAATGCTCCTTGCACTTTTCAACGGTGCATGATTAGTATCTTCTCTAATATGATTGAGCGATTCTTAGAGATTTTTATGGATGATTTCTCGATATTTGGTGACTCATTTTCTAAGTGTTTGTATCATCTCAAACTTGTCTTAACTAGATGTAAGGAGAAAAATCTAACTCTTAATTGGGAGAGTTGTCACTTCATGGTCAAACATAGAATTGCCTTCGGGCATGTAGTTTTCAATAAGAGAATAGAAGTTGACAATGCTAAGGTAGATCTCATTTCTAACATTCCTCCTCCTAAAAATGTCAAGGGTGTCAGATCATTCCTTGGTCATGTTGGTTTTTATAGATGGTTCATCAAAGACTTTAGCAAAATTGTTTGGCCCTTAACCAATCTATTAGCCAAGGATGCACCCTTTGATTTCTCTCCTGAATGCCTTAAGGCATTTGATCATTTGAAGAAGAAACTAACCACAGCTCCTATCATTTATGCACCGGATTGGACCCTAGCCTTCGAGTTAATGTGTGATGCATTCGATTTTACAATTGGTGTTGTCTTAGAACAACAGATAGATGGAAAGACTTATGTGATCTATTATATAAGTAGGAAACTGTACTATGCATAACAAAATTACTCTGTCATCGAGAAAGAGTTCTTAGCTATTATTTTTACCTTAGAGAAATTTAGGTCCTATCCCAATGAGTCTCTAATCAAGGTCTACACTGATCATGCCACATTTAAGTATCTTTTGATGAAGAAAGATGCTAAAGTACAGTTCATTAGATGGATTCTCCTACTTCAAGAGTTTGCAAATTCTTGATAGAAAAGGAGCAGCTCTGTAGCAGAATATTTGTCTACACTTTCTAATGTACCAACACCATATTCTGATAAACGATTATTTTCCAAATGAACAACTCTTACAAGTCTAGTCCATGCCATGATTTGTAGATATTGTGAACTTATCTGGTTATGAAAGAGGTCCCTTCTCATTGATCAAAATAGGATAGATCCTGTTTTCTTTCCCAAATGAAATATTTCTACTGAGATGGTCTCTATCTGTTTAAGTATTGTCCTGATCAGATTTTTAAGAGGTGTATTCCAAATAAAAAATTAGGAGTGTTCTCCCATTTTGTCATGAGCAAGCATGCGGGGGCCACTTTGGTTCAAGAAAAACTACCAAAAAAGTCTTGTAGTGTGTGGTTTGTATTGGCCCAATTTTTCAAAGATGCATTTAAGTTCTTCAAGGCATGTAACCGTTGTCACTTTGTAGGAAGAATCACTAGGAGAAACAAGATGCCCCTACAACCAATCATTACGGTTGACTTTTTTGATGTGTGGGGAATAGATTTCATGGACCCATTTCCAAATTCTTTTAGAAATTTATATATTTCTAGTGGCAGTTGAATACATGTCCAAATGGGCTACAACAGTTGCATGTAAAGTCAATGACAAAAAAGATTGGTCTAATTGAGTGACACGTTATGGGCTTATTGAACCACAATCAAAACAAATATGGGTATCTCTCCGTGTAGGTTCTTTTTTTGGAAAGGCATGTCACTTACTGATTGAACTCAAACACCAAGCAATGTGGGCAATCAAACTGCTTATGTTTGATTTAGACTCAGCAAAAAAGACAAGAATGGTCTAAATAAATGAATTAGAAGGGATTAGAAATGATGCATATATAAACTCAAAAATTTATAAAGAGAAAATAAAGATTTTTCACGATAATACAATAATATAGAAATAATTTGCCCTGTGATAAAAACTTCTGTCGTATAACTCAAAACTTTAGCTTTTTCTCAAAAATTGAGATCACTATTGATTGGTCCATTTATTGTTAAATAATTTTTCTCTCATGGAGCAATTGAGATAGAGAATCCTACAAATTGTAATATTTTCAAAAGTAATGGCAAAAGGTTAAAAAAAAACTATTTTCCTCTTCTTTTTCCTTAGCCCATGTACATAAATGATTTTATTTTTTTTCCTTCTTTTTCTTCCATGACCCACTCGCAGAGGCCTATGTAAATTTTTAAAAGATAATAAGCTAATGGGGTTGAGCCCAACCCATTAAAAATTCAAAGGGGCTCATCGATGAGCCCCTCAACTCGTCGATCACTAAAGCTAATCAATGAGTAAAAACCCAAACCCAAACCATCTTTCTCAGTTCTCGCTCTTTCAATCTCTTCTTCGACAAGATCAAGAATCTTGATCTCTGATGAATTCCCCGACAAGCTCCTCGCATAAGCTCAAGATCCCCTAGATGAAATCAATAGAAATCACTCGTTTTTCACTCAATTTTGTGGTATAAACCCCAACAACCCTAACTTGTTAATTTCTTTTAAAATTGTTGATATAAACTGCATAGGATTGCTTGTCTAAGGTTTATGCATGAGCATGGAATGATTATGATCAATTTGATATGAAGAAATCTGCAAAAACTTGAAATTTCTTTTTGAAATTGAGAAGAACTAATCGATTAGCCCATGAACTAATCGATTAGCTATAGTAGCTAATCCATTAGCTATTGGCAGAAACTCCTTTTTGCTAAAAATTTCCATTTCAAACCCAAAATTTGCCTTGTTCTTGCAATTTAAACCCCTACTTAACTTAATCAAATCAAATTCTTGCATTTAGACATGGCCCCGAGCAAGAGACAGTGTGTTCAATAGTCCATTGTCAGTTTTAGTTAGTTACAAATATATTTTGAGAGAGGGTTCACCACGAACAACCGTTTTGAGTTTTTATCAATTTTATGGGTGTATAAGAGAATGCTAGTTTGCTTAGTATGATTGCAAGAAAATCTGAATTGGTCAACTCCACTGTTGTTAGGGAATTCTATGCGAATTGGACCCAATCGAATGGTGATGAGTTCAAGTCATATTCAATCGCTAGGGGAGTGCTTGTCACAATTGCACCTAGTGACTATCGCATACGATGATTATAATCGGATGGCCTAGTATCTTTGTATGCGGGCCCACACTGGAGAGACTCTAAACTCAAGTACACTTAAGGATGAGTTGTCCCTCTCAATCACTTCCTCATGTTTGACCTGAGCTGAGTTCCTAGTATTTAGCCATTACCTCTCGGGACATTCTCTTACTGTACTGGATTGCTACAAGATAGTGATTCAATGCTACAGAGGTTATCCATACTTGGATACTTGGATGAGTACCACACCCATCACTGTGCAAGATTATCTAACCTAGAGACACAGGTAGAGGGTCTAGCTCGTCTACTTGTTTCTGATCAATCGAATATGTGAGGCTGTAGGGGTGCCTAGATAAAATACAAATAGATATGAGGCAGGACGATCCCTATTGATTGCGAATATTGTGATGACGAGAATATCTCACGAAAATAAAGGCCGTGATACTATTGCTTTTACCTCTTCCCCACAGCGTTAGGCACACTAGCAAACTCCTCCTCTACCATCTCAGCCACCTAGCACCGCACCTACTATGTGGACACTCCAGGTACTTGGTGATCGTCTAATTTGCTCCTAAGATGGGGATCCATTAGTCCCAACTCAGTATGCAACTAACCAGGTTTAGTATACTGGAGACCAAACTTGACTCACATCCAGCCTTGACTACATCATGATAGCACTTCATGAGATGAGACCCGGGTCCCAGGCTCCACCATCATTTTAGACTCCATCTCCACCTCCACCACAGCATGCACCACCACCTCGACATCAGTCTATTGCACCATCTGAGGAGGAGGAGGATATCGGGCAGCACCGATACATACACTGAGGAGGAGGATGTGGATGTCACAGGGAGTAACTCAAGAGATCAGGGCGAGCAGGATGACTCTGATGGTTAGGCTGATGAGGATGATGATGAGTGGTGAAGGATGTGCTCTCTTTCTTTTATTTTCAGTCACTCGTACCTTTTTACTTTGGCATGTACTCTATTGAATGTATTATGTATGTTGATGACTATTTGGTAGTTTATTTTTAGTATTTGCCTTGAGGACAATGCAGAGTTTGAGTATGGGGATGGGTACTAGTAAGTTATTTTTTTCCTTTCATTTTGCTTTTCTATTCCCTTTTTTTGGTTAGCATCTTTCTCATTTTTTTCCTTTTATTTCATCTTTTCATTTTTTTATATATTAAAAAATTCTCACTTGTCAACTTGATAAAGTTAATTAATAATTAATTTACTTGATGAATCTTCAAATTTTCTAGTTGTCATTTAGTCTTATACTCAAGTTAACATTTTTATGATAACCCTAGATGCATTTTAAAGAATTATTTTTCAAAATAGTATACTCTATCCTAGTTCTAACTTAGGATTTTATTTGAAATAATGATTTTTTTCATGCGACTAAGAGTGGATAACAAGTTTTCAAAGTCCTCTGGATCTAAATATTTCTCAAGTTATGTATACATATAAATGTATATGTACTAACTAAAGAAATAAGAAAAAAAGTAAAGAGTGTAAAAAATAGGCACCAATAAAATCTTAAACTTTAAGGTGATTCTATCTTATTAAACATAAGTTGACTAAGCAATTAAGCCCGAGGAGTATTCCTATCCTTAATGATCTAAGCCCAATTGGGCTGGGATCCATTGACCCAAAACTCATTACATGGTCACTTAGAAAAGCCCGATAAAGGAGAAAAACTAACTAAGGAATTAACATGTTCCTTTCAGAATTTTGAATAAATTTCTAAGTTAAACTTGATTTTGTATTGCCAAAATAAAAAGATTTTCTAAGAAATTTACGGTAGAGTTATGCATAAAAATATTTTCTTAAGAATAAATGACTCTAATTAGATTTATTAAAGATCTAAAATGAGTTAATTATATATTCAATTTTTTAAAATTAGCAAATTAACCAAATTTTGCGGTATATTCACTACAAAACCTCACGAGACTATAACTCGTCCACTAGGGTAACTTAGGGATATAACGGCTTGTTGTATCTGCTAAATATAACCGCAAGTTTTGTAAAAATGAGTTAGGATTTCTTTTTCTTTCTTTTTCATTTCCTTTTTTTACTAGAGGACTAGCAAAAGATTAGGTGTGGAAGTATTTGATTATCATCTTTTATCACACTTTTATACCCTCATTATCTATGTTATTTTAAATAAAAATATCTACTAATAATGTTTTTATCTAATTTGCAGGTAATGAAGATTTAAAAAAAAGTCTAAATAGACCAATTCTCCTCATTTTTCAAGACTTTATTGAAGCTTACAAGAAGCCCAAAAGTCCAAAGAAGACAGAGTCAGCAAAGTCAACATAGTTTCTTACAATTCTCCTACAAACTAATTGATGAACCCATCGATAAGCCCATTAATTAGAGTGTAACAGAATCGATAAATGGCTAATTTTTTTTAACAAAGCCCTACCTAACTCAAGGGCTGAGGTTGAAGGGTGTAGGCTATAAATAGTGGGGTAGAGTGAGGGGTTAAGGACATGTAAAATTTTATAGACTCTATTTTGGAGAGGAAGGTTACCCTTAATTGAGAAGACATTTCAAATTGAAAACTTTTTATTTGTAATAAATTAAAATTTTCTCTTTTTTAATTTTCTTTCTTCTTCTCTTTAAATGATGAAAATGAAGATTTGATTCTCAAGGGGGCCAACCCCTTACAATGTAAGTTTTTATTTTCCTCTTTTATTTTCTTGTTTTAGAATTACAAGTTTTAGGATTTTATTTCTTATTTTGAATTTCATGTTTGGTAGAGTATATTTGTTTCATGCTTAATTTGTAATATATATTTATTGCATACTTTGCAGCGTATATTTATTTTCTTGCTTTTTTATTACTTTGTAGTGTAGATTTTATTTTTCTTTCTTTTTTGTATGCTCCATTTTATTTCTTTCTTTATTTTCTTTATAATTTAGATTTATTTTCTTGCATTTAATGCTTTCTAGTATAGACTTTATTTTATTTTATTTTTTTCTTATTTTGTAATATGGGCAACTAACTCTTTTAGGAAATCTAGGATTAGATGAAACTAGTTTAATTTTCTTTTGTAATATTGTCTTGCCCTCTTTGTACTTAAAATAATCATGTTAAGATAATCAACTAGAAAACTAATTGGTAGAAAAAGAGTTTGATAGTCTATACTTTCCTTGAGTTGTTTGATAAGTTATGCTTATTTAATTCTAGGGTTATTAACTAGTTATTTATTTCTTTTAATGAGTATAAGTATTTCTTAGATATAATTTTAATAGGTTATGTTTATTTTAAGTAGCTTGATAGTCTATACTTAGGAAACTAAGAAATATGTGAATAAAAAGAGAGTAATCCTTAAATACAAATTGAAATTAACCAGTGGATTCAATCCTAGATTCATGTTCACTTCTCTTAATTTCCTTCATCTTTTCATTCACTTCTTGTTCTATTTGGATTTATTTTGATTTGCTTTTATTTTGTTCTTCTTTGCTCTCATTCTTCCCTCTTATTTTAGCATTTTATTTTTCTGACAAACCTCTATCCAAAACACATACCAGTTTTATTTACCACTTTCATTAGTATCCTACACAATTCAAAAATCAAATTAGATCTATCTCTCTAATACTCTTCTTCCCCTTGGATTGATATCTTAAATACTATAACTTGATTCTTGTGCACTTGCAACTTTTGCATAATTTTATCCCCACCATCTAAGTGCATGGACATCGAGCCCTTGAATGAAGAAGATCTGGGGACCCTTTCCTTGGTGAGAGGTTTTGCTAGCTCCCATCATAAGTTTGATATTCTATCTACTTCAAAATTCAAATCAGTTGGAGAAGCAGTTAACCCTTGACCTAACATTACCAGCGAGGATCATTCTCGCAAATTGCAAGAGGAGGAGGACAAGTTCGAACGAATTGAGGTCTGAAAGGATGCTTTGATTGTTAGACCTAGTAATGTTGTTGAGCCTGAGATTTACGCTCTCCCTCCTGTGGAGAACCTCTCTAGAAAGAGAAGGCGTTTGATGCTTCATGGCAAAGTCATCTCCTCTCCTGGCCTCTTATGTTCTTCTCACCAAGAGGAGAAGAAAAGTTCAATGCTGGTGGTTGAGGGAGACTGTTCACAGATCTCTTCCCAAGGGGTGGTGATTCTGACTGCTATCCCAAATAATAATTTCCTCGTAGCTTCCCTAGGGGATGCTAGTAAGTATGCTCCCATCCTCAATAAGACAGCCAAAATGGGGGAAAATAGAAGAAACCGCTCAAGCTCAAACTTCTCCTGTTCCTACTATGGGTAAAGTGAAGGTTGATGAGTCTAATGTCTTAAGACTGTGTCTTAAGACTGTTGAGTCAATAGAACGCTGAGCAGATAAAGGAAAATATCCGATCTCGTCTTTCTAAATTCTCGAGATGACCAAGTGGCCATCAAATTGATTTCCACATAATTTTCTAATGTTGATCTTCAGAATATAGTTGCTGACTTCTATCCTTTATGTGCCCGTTTAGAAACTAATCCAGCTCTTCGGAGCAAACAAAGAGGCTTTCATTTATCAAGTGATGCTTACTAACGAGCTAAACTCTTGTTTGATGCTGCTCATCATGAGTTCATGGATTTGGCTAAGAAGTATCACAATCTTTAGGGCTATTTCAAATGGATAATTAATGAGCATGATGTTGCTTCTGATAGGGTAGACACACTTGATAAAGAGTGTTGGGTTCTTTGGGCTAAAGTCACTGAGCTTTTACTAATGAGATAGGAAACCATGGCTTTTCTTGCATTTGAGTTTATCAGGAAAATTATATGATTGTGACTTCATTTGAGTTTGTTAGCAAAATTAACACTGGATCTTTTGATATTAAGACCATAGAGGACCATGGCTTCAATAGGACCTTGGCCAAGTATAAGACCTTACTTCATTTCTTGAAGGCAAAACTTGACTCAAAGTGTAGTTTGAGGCATCCCAAAGAAGGGTGGCCAAGTAGGAATCTGCTGTGCATGAGGAGGAGATCATCTGCAGGTATCGCTGCTCAGAAGAGCAGCTTTTTGAATTGGTCACAACTTTCAAGAATAGGACATTTATCCAATGTTGAAAGTACTATGAGTGTGACCGTTTGGATCTCAGTTCTATTCTCCCCTAAATTGTTTCAAGCGCTTTGCTAATTTCTTCAATGGGTGCCCTTTAAGAATGCTTCCAGAAACTCCTTAGGGATTTCCTCTGCCTCTTTATGTTTTTACAAGGAATCTTATAACTACTGGACACTTCTATGTGTGGCTTTTCCTTTTGATTTCTTCAAACAAAAATATAGTAGCTTGTTAGCCAACTGTCTATTTTTATCTTTAAGGAATGCTTTTTCCCATATATGCTTCTTTCTTAATTTTGTTTAAATCTTAGCATAGGGAGAGCATGATTTTGGAAGCTTTTATCTATGGTGTGACAGTTTAGATAGGTAGCTCTAGTTTGCCCTGTATGGATCATAGCTTAGAGGTAATAGGTAACAATCTATTTCCCAGCATCAAGTTGGACAACCCACAGATTTCAAGCCCGGTTTGTTTAGCTATCTCTTTAGGTCGGAGGGAGTGGATTAAGTCAAGCCTCACATCATCGAATTAGTTGAGACTAGCTGCTCGAGCATTTTTCTTCTGACCCGATCAAAAGTCTATATGAGCTGGGATAGACAGCTTAAGTCTGAGCCATGCATGTAGCTTAAGTTGATATATGGTGTTTTTAAACTCTTATTTCACCTACAATATAGCACCTAAAAATTAAGATTATGAGATGGCTAGTCATGGATAATCTGAAATAGGTATTTTGACCTTTATTAATTATAGTTCATCAAAGTTTTACCTTCTGTATTCTAGAAGTCAGTCTAGTCTAGAAGTCAGTCTAGAAAACTCTCACTTCATAGATTTGCCAAGGTTGTGAGGCACGACAAATATCATAGAACGGATGTTTAGGGTGTCTTCACTGTGCTCCCTCAGCGGTAGCCCGTTCGTAATTCATTTTTGAATAGAAATTGGTTTGAATAACCCACCACAATATAGGGCTCTCCAAGAAGCCAGCTCATCAAGCTTGAGTCTCCTCAACATTTGTAGTCAATCATTACTTGGCTGGGCCCCCATCCTAGTCATCATTATGTCTCGTAAGTTGAGGTGATGCGATCACTCGACTCGCCAAGGTCGATTGTTGCGGCTTTTCAAGGTCGGCCCTCTTCCATCATCCCTTTTTTGTTGAGAATCTTATCATCCGTTGAGCTAAAGAGATTACTACCTAGACGAGGTTTAAAGAGGGTATTCCCAATATCATGTCGTAGGGGGAAACCATCCTAGTTATGAAAAATTCCACTAGTATTGTCGTTGGGCACGAAGGGCTCCCTATGAACATTGGAAGAGTTCCTATCCCATGCTGCCTCATAGTATGTCCTGCGAAGCTTATTAAGGGACCTGAGCAAAGTCTGAGGAAGTGGTGATAGTATCCTCTTCGCATAAACTCATTATCATATAGGACACTGACCGAGCTTCTTGTGTAGATCAAATTCTACCAACTTCTTGGTCATATATTCTATCTGAGACCGTGATGGTGCTATTGCTTAGTGGTACATACCTTCTATTGTCGCTCTTTAAAGTTATAGCGCCCATTAGATCAGGGCCATTATAGAGTTGCCTCAGTGTTGCTTCTCCTATGGATGCTTATTGTGTTCAAACCTGGTTGATCGCGCTCACTCGATGTTCTCCTGTTGAGCTCAAATCTCAACTAGGTTTGAGTTATCCATGGCTAGGCTCCATGCATTGAGGCAGGTGCCCTTGTCATATTAGCTCATCAATGTCTTGCTGTAGAGCTCTGTAGTCGTCAATCATGTTTCCAGTATCTTTATGATAATGGCAATATTTATTTTTATCTCGCTTGTTGTAATCTTCTGCTAATTTTGGGGGTGCTTTGCTTAGGTGCCCTTCATGTTTGGCTTGTACGTATACTTGCGATAGCAGCCCGTTCAAGAGGTGAAGGTCATGAACTTTCTAGGCTAACCCCCTTCCTCCTTCCTTTTGTCCTCTTACTTGCCACCTTGCTTGGTTAGGCTCCTATCTCTCTAGTTTCCTCATCGGGCCCCATATTTGTCAAGGATTGCTCTGCGTTCATGTAGCCCTTTTGTCTGACAGATGAGGTCATCAAAGTTCCTTAGAAAATAGGTCTTGGCAAAGGTCCTTGTGCGTTGATCCATACATCATCCCAGCTGTGGCGATAGGATCCTATGGGTCTTGAATATCAAGGTTCTTGTCTTGGTATAGCTTAAAATACTCCCTTATGGTCTCTCCTCCCTTATGGTCTCTCCTTGCTCTTGATTTGATTTGATGGTAATGGTGTGTTCACAATTTCATTGGTCAGGAGTGAGCTTCCATCAAGCGTGTCAATGTAGTTCAGATTGTACCCCTTGTAGGCTTGTACAAATAGTTTGAGGTCATACCCCAATTGTCTTATTCGTAGGGCTAGTTTGAGTGCCTGTTGGTGGCCCTTTGCCCGACCGATTGACCTGGGTTTGTCTTGACGGTGTTGCTTATTTGTTCATTTGTTTGTTTCCCTCGTCAAGGTTTGGATCCATCTGAGTTAAGATTTGGATCTAGCTGAATCAGGGTATCATTTGTTGTCCGAGTGTGAAATTTATTAGATTGGATAGAGACATCTGGATTGTGCCAGTCATCGACATGATCAGGCAGTTGTCAAAGAGGTGTTGCTAGCCCTTCCTCAGGGATCGAGGCTGCCTTATTATCCTAAAAATCTTTTTTTTAATTTGTTCCTCCATAATGGCTATGATCATAACCCTCATTTGTTCTTGTTAGTCCTCTTTCACATGGGAAATTAGACTACTTGATCTATTTGGCAATTTGTTGCCTTTTGCCATAATTCAAAAGCTATCGGAGTGAGGCCTCATGGTAGGCTCCAATTGTTGATGCACAAAATCAACTTATAAAATAGAGTCCGTGTGATTGAACTCTGTCGTAGAGGGATCCTCGCTCAGTTTTGATGATAGAAGTAGGTCTTCACTTCAAGGTGTACTTGAGTCTGCTTGGCTTAGCCTAAAATCACAAAGAAAGTGTCAGATTGATGATGGTGAGCTATCCACTAACGTCCCTGTAATCCCTAAGTCAGATCCTTAATAAAAGATCACATAGCACTAGTAGAATTTTAGGCATCCTTGACAGCAGCATCCTTGACGGCAACATCCTTGACGGCTATATGCCGTCAAGGATGTTGCCGTCAAGGATGTTAACATCCTTGATGGGGGGTTCAACATCCTTGACGGGGGCCCGTCAAGGATGTTTTCAGCCCAAAAAGTAGTGGGAGAATACCCACCAAAAATTTCATCTAAAAATTAAATACCCTTTTTCTCTCTCTACCTTATCTCTCTCCGCCCTATCTACTATTTTATCTCTCCCCTTATCATTTTTCTCTCTCTCCTCTCCAACCAGCCAACCGCCAGCTTCGATCGTCGCCTCGACCGCGCCGCACCTCAACGCAGCCTTGGTCACGCCAAGCCTCGACATCGACCTAGCCTAGATCGACCACGCACCTCGACATCACCCAACCTCGACCGCGCGCCTCGACGTCACCCAGCCTTGCCTCGTCAGCCGATCGCTCCGCCGCTGCCGCCCCACCGCTGTCTTTGCCGCCGCCCCCACCTCTCAGAGGTATTTTACAAGTTTCAATTTTAGTTTTTAAGCTATTATTATGTTTTATTACTTGTTGTATTTTGTTTGAATTACTGTAGATCAAAGCCCTATAAAACTTTAAAACCCTAATTCAAATCTTATAAATCTAACAAGAATTATCCTAATACTAAACCCTAAAAACGTTACAATAAGTCTAGAACCCTAATTAAATTGAATTTCACCTTAATCTCTAATTAAATTAATTTAACTTTACTAACCCTAATCATACTTTTATTAACCCTAACTAAACAAAATACTTAAATTATACTAATTACCTAAATCTATAGCCCCATTTCCACTAAATTTAACCCAAACATCACATTAATCCAAACAATAGTTAACTAATAAAACTCTAATAGCTCTAACCCCAACCACATTTAGTGTAATTAATTGAACTAATTTATCAAAAATAATTTGAGTAATAACCCTAATAATATTACCCTCTACATTTAGTCTAATTAATTAAACTAATCTACAAAAAATAATTTGAGTAATAACCCCAATAATATTACCCTCCACATTTAGTCTAATTAAATAAACTAATCTACAAAAATAATTCGAGTATTAACCCCAATAATATTATCCTCTACATTTAGTCTAATTAATTAAACTAACCTACAAAAAATAATTCGACTAATAACCCTAATAATATTACCCAAATAATAAACACCCCAACTTAATCTAGCTTTTACCTTAATATCATTTAAAACCTAATTGTACATTTTAGAATCTATTATCCAAACCCTTATCATAATTATTATTTGAAATTCATGTGCTATTAACACTTACATCCAATTTATGAGAAATGAAATCATTACCCCTGTCTGATAATGTTGTATGTAAATCATACTCCTAACATAAGATATACATCTCTATTTGAGTATGAAATTAATTTTTCTATCTAAAAAGATTTGTGTATTTTATGTCAAGAGTATGATTTACATACAATATTATTGGATCTGTTTCCCTTCTCGCACAGGTTAGGAATATAGTAATGCATCATCTATCTTTCTGTACTTTGTGCATTTTCATTTCTTTAAAATTTCGACAGTACATACTCGTTGTTCTCCGGTACAATAAGTGTATGTTGTTGTGCATTTCGATATGTTATTGATACGCACAATAACATCCACACAGTGTAATTGGAGAACAGCGAGTAGGTGCTGCCGAAATTTTTAAGAAATGTAAAATACAAAGTATGCAAAAATAGATGTACGCACTACTATATTTCTAATAGGATAGGTCCATTTCCTATAACAACCGCTAAAGTGTCCAATTCAACATAAGCTTGCATTTGAATTTAAAAATATATATAATTTATGTCTTGGCAACTTTCATCGAATCTTTACAATTTAACATTTCATAGATGGCACGAAGAAACATTAACATTATATATCCATTAAATTTATCCATTAATTATTAATTTAAGATAATTTGAGAATTTTTTTGCATTTATTACAAATACCTAAACTTAATGCGTGTGGTTTCACTAATTAAAAGTTATATAACATATAGATGCGGATAGTTTTGGATAAGTCATGGATTGATATTCCTCATATTCAGAGATGGAGGGATAGTCAATATAAAGATGGAATAAATGCTATCATACAGTATGCTTTGACAGACCCGAGAAATTTAGATAGTGAAATAATATATTGCCCTTGTTGTTGGTGCAAAAATTTAGAGTTGGTGAATAAAAGTGATTTAGCCACACATTTAGTATCAGG
>JBAKGM010000233.1:9554271-9564598 GCA_037177215.1 Asparagus racemosus
ATGTTATTTTAAAAGTATAGCATGTTATTATGAAATTATAGCATTTTATTTGAAAGTATAGCATGTTATTATGAAAGCATAGCATGTTATCCTGAAAGTATAGCGTAATGTTCTAAAAGTATAGCGGGATAATCTGAGAGTATAGCGGGATAATCTGAGAGTATAGCAGGATATTCTAAAAATATAGCGAGATAATATGAAAGTATAGCGAGATAATATGAAAGTATAGCTAGATAACATGAAAGTATAGCGGGATATCTTGAATGTATAGTAGGTTAATATGAAAGTATAGCAGGTTAATATGAAAGTATAGCGTGATAATCTAAAAGTATAGCGGGATAATATGAAAGAACAACGTGATAATATGAAAGTATAGCGTGATATTCTGAAAGTATAGCGAGATAATATGAAAGTATAGCGGGATAATCTGAAAATATAGCGGGATACTCTGAAAGTATAGCGGGATAATCTGAAAGTATAGTAGGATAATATGAATGTATAGTAGGATATTCTGAAAGTATGGCGAGAGAATATGAAAGTATAGCGAGATAATACTTTCATATTATTCCGCTATACTTTCAGAATATCCTGCTATACTTTCAAAATATTACACTATACTTTTAGATTATCACGCTGTACTTTCATATTATCCCGCTATACTTTCAGATTACCATGCTATACTTTCATATTATCCCACTATACTTTCAGGATATCCTGCTATACTTTCATATTATCCAGCTATACTTTCATATTATCCCACTATACTTTCAGATTAAACCGCTATACTTTCAGATTATCCCGCTATACTTTCATATTATCTCGCTATATTTTCAGAATATCACGCTATACTTTCAGAATATCACGCTATACTTTCAAATTATCACGTTGTACTTTCATATTATCCCGCTATACTTTTAGATTATCACGATATACTTTCATATTATCCTGCTATACTTTCAGGATATCCCGCTTTACTTTCATGTTATCCAGCTATACTTTCATATTATATTGTTATACTTTCATATTATCCCGTTATACTTTTAGAATATCCTGCTATAAATTCATATTATCCCGCTATACTTTCAGATTATCCCGCTATACTTTCAGATATCTCGCTATACTTTCAAAATATCCCGCTATACTTTCATATTATCCTGCTATACTTTCAGAATATCGTGCTATACTTTTAGATTATCGTGCTATACTTTCATATTATCCCACTATGTTTTCATATTAACATGCTATACTTTCATATTACCATGCTATACTTTCATATTATCACGTTATACTTTCAGATTATCCTACTATACTTTCCTTCATCCAATAACCATTATACATATATGAAAAATAAGCTAACTAGTTAATGAGGTAACACAACTTTCTGGCACAAGATGAGATCGAGCAGAACTAAGACAACAAAACCACAACATGTACAAAAAACTCACATCATGTAAATGGTTTCTCAACATGTACAACAAACTCACAATTCTATATACTACATCTTAATGCACAAAACTTCAATCAAACCACAATATTGAGAAATGAAAGTAAACACTACACTTTCGATGCTGCCCCCGATTCAGATGCTCTCCCTTCAGATTGAAAGAGGGCTACGATATGAGCTCTATTTCTCGCTCAATCCTTTTGGTCTATTGAAATCGGTTGACCGGAGGCGAGGTTGAACATGTATGCCATCAAGAACACCCCACAATCTAAGCTACTGTAGGTGCAAATATAAAAGTTATTACCCAAGTTCTCACCCGCAATATATAATTTCTATGTGTCAGAACATATGAAAAAGCAACGCAATACAAAGAAGTTGAATACACTTACCTACATTGATGTATCTGGAAAGTAAATAAAGTTAAGATTTTTAATTTAAAAGTTCATTTTTGGTTATGAATAGTAAGGATAAAAAGGAAATCATTAAGAAATTAGTTTAACCACCAGGTGCGCATAATGCTTTTAAGGAAACACAAACATAAACTTGTCAACTAATAAACAAAACAACAAATGTGAGTGGACCCAGACCGAAAGGGGAGGAAGTTGCTGTACCTTTGCTTCAGGCAATATATTGGCTTGTATACATGATATGCATTCATTGAGGACACGATATAGACTAATAGAAACCATAGTAACAAAACAATTTCTAACATGTGAATCATACTACTGAACCATTTACCTTTTATATTCCTCTTATTGACTGTAGGTGCACAAAGATTTGCTTGAGTTAAGTACCCTTGGGAACCAAGTTATGTATCTAGGACTCTAGGATAAATCACATGCTGTCAACACCATTTTGAGAAGATTCATGTAGAAGCAAATGAAAGGAATACCTCCACCTTTACAATCTAGTGCTCACAAACACAATCATGAGAAGAGTAAGGTTACTATTGGTTTAAAGTCCTATATTTTTCAAGGCGAGGCACCTAAAAAAAGCAATCAACCTGAGTGAAGTAAGGCAATAAGTATTCAAAAAATCATAAAACTTATTAAAAATGCAATTAAACACCATAACAAATTTCAACATCAAATACATGAGTCACAGTCAAACGTTTGAAGTCATAAACTATGATAACTGACACTACAAAAAGAAATAAATAAATTTTAAGGATGGTGTGTCACATTAATATGTAAAAGCCTAAAAAAATATAATGCTAAAATTGCATTCCTACTTTCTGGTGAGACACAAAAGTGAATGCATTTGACATATCAGGAATATACCAATCCCATATCACTGAAAAAAAAAAGATTGGCACCATAACGAATATAAATATACCAAGATTCTAATAAAATACAGGATATTATATGAAAGGATAATAGTTCATCCCTCTCTTTCCCTGCAGCAGGATCTAAAATCCTCCACACATTAGCTGATAGGCATAAATCAACTGGTAGATCATAATCATTATAATAGCATACACCATT
The DNA here is from genome assembly GCA_037177215.1 of Asparagus racemosus. Taxonomy (NCBI): domain Eukaryota; kingdom Viridiplantae; phylum Streptophyta; class Magnoliopsida; order Asparagales; family Asparagaceae; genus Asparagus; species Asparagus racemosus. The sequence goes on from JBAKGM010000233.1 coordinate 9,557,200, forward strand.
TCTCACTAAATAGTGAAACCCAACTAGTAGTCAGGAATAACCTGTGCCAGCTTTGATACATTATCTAGTTAATAAAAATTCTAAATAACTTCAAGTCAAAAACTCATGAGAAGGTTAACTGAATGCAAGAATTGGATTTTTGTAGAGCTAAAAAGCTACATTTCAAAAAATATTGGTAATATTGAAAATACTTTTCTATGGTCTAATTATATATAAATTCGGTAGTAAACTCCATAAATTATAGGTAATCAAGTAATCACATATAGAAATATATTATATTAATCAAGATATCAAGTTTTTATACAGAAACTGTTAGTTTTCGTTAAATATGCTACCATTCCCATTGTGTTTGTAAAAAGTGTAAACAAAATCACAATATAATAAAAACTTACAAACTATAATATGCATTTACAATCCCATGAATGCTACATATTTGATATTTTTTCCTCTTTTCTTTCTAGATCTATGCCATCAACTATACTCTCTGTCACCATATATTTACCTATTTCACTTCTCTAACCAAAACAAAATCTCTTCACTAAAATTTATCAATTGCAAGAATGAGGGAATCAGATTCTGCCATACATTACAAACAACCACTCTATGGAAAAGGAATAAAGCCACACTAAACTAATAAGATGCAAACTGAAATCAACAAAGAAGCAACACACACTGATGGAATACCAATCACTAGAAAAGAGGGTTTTGAGAAGAGAGAGGAGTGATTACTTACAGAGAAGGGGGTGGTGGCGTGAGAATGAGCCGCCGGCGGTCAGGCTAAGCACTGTAGAAGAAGACGCTCCAGTTGAGGCTCTCAAGGAGACGATGGCGTGCTGTAGCGTTAGGTGACGGCGGTGTTAGGTGATAGCGGCGATCAAGCAAGGGCGGCAATGCGGCAATGGCGGTGTTAGGCGACGGCGATGGTCAGTCGATGGCAGTAGTCGGGTCTTGTATTGGTATCATGGCTGTATAGTTTGTGGTGACGTGAAGAAAAGAATGGACAAGTTAGGCTCAAATTAGAGCTTAGATTTCGCCGAAATTGGACTAGTTGTAGAGAAATTGAATAAGGAGAGAAGAAGGGATCTGCTTGGGCATCAAGAAAGAATAGAGAACAGAGAGAGAACGGAGGAACAAGGGGGTTTTCTTCGTTTTCTTCGGTTATAGAAGGGTGAAGAAAGAACGGAGAGGAGAGAGAACTGATTTTGTGGAGATTGAGGTCGGGGTATTTTGGGCTTTTTACCCCAAAAATGTGTAAATACAACATATTCTAACTCTAAATTATACTATTTGGGTTTAGAGATAAATACATAAAGTTAATTGGGTTCAATGGTAAAAAAAAGTTGTTGGGTTGCATTTATAGATAAATCAGAGTAAACAATTGGGCGCAAAAACAAAAACCGCTTCTGAATTTTAGATTTATTCCTTTCACTTTTCCATTTGAAATGAAAATAGCTTGATTCTTTTAAAGGATATCTCTGAATTTTTTGATAGTTTCTCTATACATAACTTCTTGTATTATTTTATTCTATAAATATTACTAACATCAAAGATTAATATTTTTAAGTTAAAATTAATTAATGCTAAGTAATTATATTGCAATCTTTTATCAGTTTTATGTGATTTAGTCTTCTATCAATTAATGCTTATTATGCATTTTTGCTGCTGCAACTTAGCAGTAAAATTATATACAGTTACTTTAATTTATATAGTTATGTTAATTTTTAATCTATCATATATTTTTTTTAATTTTTTATTCTTTAACTAGATATTTTTAATCTATTGCTATTGTTATTTTTTTACCAGCATCAACTTGGACTACTTTTAGATGCTAAAAATGGATAGCAAACCTTAAATTGGAAGTAAATTTACATATCTTAACTGAAAAGAATATCAAACAATTACCCTTTTCTTTGCCAAGTTTTGAAATTTCAGCATTTATTTATGATTTTTAACTTTTGAGGGTGTGTTTTGTAATTTTTAAAACTTTGAGAGTGCTTTTTTAAAATTTTAATTTTAAGTTGGGTGCTTGTAATTGGCATGTTTCATGTGGTGGTAAGTTTTCAAATGTTAAGATATTTCTTGCAAATCTAAAATTTTGAGGGTGCTTTTTGCACTCATTGAAAATTTAGGTTGTTTTTTTCTGCTAAATTCATATTTTCAGTAGTCTGTTGGTAAATTTAAGATTTGATATGTACTGGTAATATATTTTGAATATTTAGGGCTATTTTTCTAATTTTTAACTTTTGAGGGAGTTTTTTGTAATTTTTGTAACTTTGAGGTTATTTTATAAATTTTGAATTTTCAGTTGGATTCATCTATGTTGTTTGTAGGTTTTAAAATTTCAAAACTTTATGGTGTTTTTTTATAATTTGAACTTTTGAGGGTGTTTCTACAATTTTTGAAATGTTGAGGGCGTTAATTTTAAATTTTTTGGGGGCTGCTGTTAGTTTTCAGATTTCATGTTTGTTATTTTTAGTTTTAAAAAGTCAGAGTGTTTTGTGTAATTTTGAACTTTTGAGAATATTTTGTATAATTTTTGAAACTTTTTAGGGTTTTTTGTTATACTTTATGTATTATAGTATGTTGCTACATATGATTTCTTCACCTTAACAAACTAATACCATGAAATTGTTTCATATATTTTATTAATCTTATTTTTTTAAATTGTTGAGCTATCTTATTTTTTAAAGTTGTTGAGCTATATCTAGTTCACGTGAGATTAATATATAAGATATATTTAAGATTAGGATAGATTCTGATTTAAATGAAATATTTAAAATAGTGAGGAGTAATATTGACCATGGAAAGCTTTTTCCGAACTTGTACTTTTAAAGGGAGCATGATATATTTACTTTAACATTAGGTAATATTGAATAACTACTAGTTAGATTATAAGATACTAGATAATAATAATAATAATAATAATATTTTTTTTATTTTTGTGATTATTATTTAAATATAAGTCTAAAAAACAAAGTTTTTTTTTCAAAATTCTTTTTACCAAATACCTTTCCCTCATCTCCTGATTTTAATTAATTTAATAAACTATGGATCCGTGGCTTTTTAATTTAAATTAATTATAAAAATCTAATATTCAATTTAAACATAAAATAATATATACAAATGGAAGAATATGAAAGGATGCGATATGATTTTACTGTGTGGTTTGAAGGGGATGAAGAAACAAAAATATGAAAAATAAAAAACAAAAAAAACCAAATATGAGTGTTCTAGTTTTTTACCACCTAGCTTTAGTCTAAAATGTGAGATAATTTGAGAGACTGGAACTCTCTCATTTTTATACAAATATGAGAAAAACGGACAATTTTGTACAATTATCCCAATGCTAATTTTTATCCGGTTCTAGTTAACTAACACTGTATAATTTTATCCTAGTTCTAGTTCTATTTGATTAACACTATCAAAACTTATCCTACAAATTATTCTAGTTTTGCATTCTAGTTCTCCTTGACTAACCCTTCTAAAGAGCGAATTTGTCAATCTAAAAGCCACGTCAAATACTCAGCTAACGATTTATGTAATTTTTTTAACTTTATGTACATATTCTCTTTTTTAAATTAACCATTACCAGATATAATGATGATGATGATGATGATGATGATGATGATGATAATCATCATCATTATCAGATATATATTATATTAAATTATCTCAAAAACGTTTCTTAAAAAAAGTTGTTCCGGTCATTTGATATAGCTGCAAATTACTCATAACCATGAACTCCATATAAAATATAGTTTTCAGTCATTATATGTAAAACAAACTAACGATATAATTTTAATTCGTAAATCAATGGTAAAGATAAAACCTGAGCTCCATCTTATCATTAATTTCCTTATCTGTAAGTTTTTAAAAAAAAATAAAACAAAGGTTATAAAAGAAATGATGTAATATTTTGACTCCTAAATTACCGCCATACTTATAGTAATTGGTGTTAATTATGATTGACTGGTTAAATTTAGTATGGTAAGGGACATAATAATATGCGATGATGATTTATATGGACACAATTTAGTTTATTATCTCTCTATTTGTGTGTATAAACTCGTTATATTCACAAATAATCAATAGAATTTTCTCTTGTAATTCTTTTTTTCCTTTAATTTCAGCAGAAAAACAAAAATAAGGCCTTTTCAGAAACCAACAATGTCTATTTACTTATAAAGGAGAGGTACGATCACAATGTAATTTTCAAAAAGGATTAATGGTAAATATTGACAATGGAAAGATTTACTCAAACTCACAATTTTAAAGGGAGTATGATATGATAAGTATTTGATGATTTGAAAGAAGCATAGTGATAACTGTACACATGAGTTAGTCTATTCTTGTACTACTACCCCAAAAAAAAAGTTAGACATTTTCTTATAATAAATTGCAAAGAAAAATTATAAATTGCTAGAGACCCTACGTTTTTGTGTCTAGTAGTACAAACGTAGTGCAACTTTTTAGTACACTTGGCATTTCCTTCAAAGAAAGCTTAAAGTATTCTGAAAACAATATAAGTCTAAAAACTAAATTGAATGTTATTATTCACCATCATTATTAACTAGAGTACACTTTTAAAGTTACCTCACATTACCACACCCAAATATTGTGGGATCCTTAATGATTTATCCATTTTCAATGGCAATCTGAGTGGAGGATCTCACACTTTTGTGTGCAGTAGTGTAGATATAGCTTGAAATATATAGTTTAGTTAGAGTAATCCATTTTTCAGTAGCAAAAAGAACTTTTTCATTTTTGGGATAAAGATTCACTCAATACTTTTTTCTTCTTTGGAATTGGTCTCTCCACAAATGGAGGAAAACCACGCGGGCCAACAAGAAATACTAAGAGCTAACCAAGAAAATAACTCATCAGGAAACTCCTCGAACCAGAACCATTCTGTCTACAAATCTCGCCTTAAAGCAGCCTAACTGGTGTGCAATTTTTTTTGGGTTTTTTAGGCACATATGATAATTCTGGTTGCCCACAACACAGCCACACTTCATTGACGTCGTCGAAGATTAATCCTAAAGGGTGAATATCATCATTCTCCTTGCAAAGCTTTTGAACACTCCAAGGCAATCAGATTTGATCACAAAAATATGAATATTGGTTTCATTGGCCCTTGGAGGATAGCTAGGGTCTCAACATGCTCCGGCCATATGCTTGTAATGTCATAACATACATTATCCCCTTCATCAAAGGTGTACTTGTTAATGTGTTGTTTGCTGATAGATTGGAGAAATGCTTCATGCAAATAAACAAATGTGATGCTTAATAAATGAAATTTGGGATGTTTAACCCGTTAGAAATTGAACAGCGAATGAAGAAGATGAAATAGTACTGAATTATGCTTTGAAAGAACAAGGGTTTTGAGTTTAGCGTTTGAGTCTGTACCTAAACACCAAAACCCATGGTAAATTATGTAAAAGATAATTTTGGTCACTGAAATTATTTGTTTTAGTTTATAAATTATTGGTTTCCATGATTTTTTTTGTTTCATTAGCCATCTTCTGCAACCTAGCTATTAATCATCTACATACACCCGATCTCATAATAGATTAAATGAAGCGCCAGGAAAAAAAAAATGCATGAGAGAAAAATATTAGATTTTAGTTTTCCTAAATAAAATTAAAAGTAAAAATTAATTTTTCAAAATTCAGAGGGAATTTACGCTACATGAGCTAGCTTCAATCCGCTCTTAATCCATCCATTCCCTCACCGCCCTTCTCATCGCCACCAAGAAACTGGAGAACTCGTTGAGCTCAATAGGCGAGATGGTCTCGGATGACAGACCCTCAGTAGTGATTTCTGCCAGCTCCTTAACGAAAGGGAACAGCTCCACCACCAAATTTTGAATCTTGGAGGAGCACACACCATCACCACCACCACCACAAAAAGCTCTCGGGGCCTCCAGCAGAGACCCCAGCGTTCTGCGGCACGAAATGTAGAGCTTATCAGTCTTCCCCTTGGTCTCCAAAATGAGTTTGCAGAACTCAAGAACGATAGGCCAGCACTGAACATGAACGGGCTTGGGGAGGAAATCAGCCATGGGATTAAGGAAGAGCCTGATGATTCGCTCAGCGATCATATTATTGTTCGTAAACTGAGAGAGATAGAGGCGGACGAGGGCCCCAGGAGCGCAGCCAACGATGAATATATCAAGATAGTCAATGGTTGAGTCCAGAATCTCGCCCTTAGGCCCGGTGGGGACCGAGGCAAGGAAGTCAGTGAGCACGGAGTCGATGTTAGGGATATGGCGGGGAAGGCGGGTGTTGGATAGGTGGCAGTAAACGGACTTGACGAGATCCTGCACCAGGCGCCAGGCACGGGGGAAGCGAGTGGACCGGAGCCGAGCAGTGAGGTAGAGTGAGGAGTCAGTCTCAACCGAGCACAGAGCGAGGGTGGAGTCGGGGTCGAGCTGGCGGCCGCAGTAGATGATCCGGTGGTCGGCGGGGCTCATGGGAACGCCGGTGATGCTCCCAATTTGCTCGATCACAGACTTCACAGTGGCGGACGGCGGAGCGTGGAGCACCACGGTTCTCGAATCGGTTCGGACGAAGAAATGAAGGGTCGACGGAGACCATGAGGTCGGAAAGCGAGACGACGAAGAGGAAGATGGAGCAGAGGCAGCAGATGATGATGATGATGAGGAATGAACCCAAGAGGACGAGGAGACGGAGGAGGAGTTGAGATCGGAGGAGAAGGGGGGCTTGTTGGAGCGCATAGCTAGAGGATCGGACTGAGGATCGGAGGAGGAGAGGGAGACATAATCGTCAAGCTTGCGCTTCGATGGGAGACGGAGGCTGATACGGGCGATGGCGGTCGAGAAGAGGGAGGACATGGCCGGTGGAGGCGGCGATGATGACGGAGGTTGATCGGCCCCAAAACCCTAACCCTAGCTAGCTCGGCATGGGGCGGTGAATTTGGGAGCTGGGGGAGGAGAGAAATGTGAGAGAGAGAAAGTGTATTAAAAGAGTCGAAAAGGAGATGCATTCGGGGTTTTTAGGAAGGAAAACGGAGAATTTGTCTTCTTCCATTTCTGACACTTGGTCGTGGGCGTCGCTGTTGGGCTGCTAAAATGCTGACTTTTTATGGGCTTTTGCTTAACCGCTTGCGAGGGAGCATTTCAGGCCCATATAGAGGTCAAATATATATATTACAAACAACAAGCAAATGCGAATCTAAGTTTTAGCCACCGTCAAGTCTACGATTAACCAAATTTTTCGCTATCAACCAAATTCGCCTTTTCGTGCTCCCATCTCCCCATCGACCGCCGACTAATCTGATCATGTGTGTGTTTGGATTGGAGTATTTGAAATTGTATATTGCTCTAATAAAGTTCGAATTGTTAGGTTGGATGCTCTCCTCGTGTGTGTGTGTGTGTCTA
>JBAKGM010000233.1:9567887-9583177 GCA_037177215.1 Asparagus racemosus
AACCAAACACAAGAAAAGGAAAATTTGTCCTTTTTAACTTCTCAATATTTTATGTGGATGGAAAACATTTCCTACAATAATGGGTGGAAAACATTTCCTATAATTTCTTTTCCTTGAACCAAACACCCCCTAAGAAAACAGATCCAAAGCATGTGAGTGATGGATATTCCTTCTTAAGAAGGAAATCTAGCAGACATTTGTAACCCATAGAGAACTATAAAGATTACAGACATACTACATGTGACATTGTTACTTTTAAGGCACAGCTCTTACAGTCTTAGCACCATAATGCTAGTTTCTCATATACATGTTGTTAGAACCTTACATGCTCTCTCTCAATATCCAATATCATTTGGAACTTGTCTACAATAAAATCCGATACATGGTCTTTATCGCATGAACATGAACATTTGCATTGTGAAACACATATGATTGGCCATCCATATATGAGCATGCATTTCTCATCAGTCTAAAAGTTAAACTTCAGTGGTATTCATTAGAATTTTAGAAGAAATAACTTGGTTAATTGTTTGAGTTCTCTATTCTATTATAATCAAGCATATCCTATTCAGTAATGTACAGCATGCATTAAATTTTTGAACAGTATTGAACAGAAGTCAATTGGAAAATAATAAGCTAGAATTTCCTACAGCTGCTGAAGAAATGGAAGATAGGTTTGATTTTTTCACACAGCAGAAATAGATAAACTATAATATAATATAATAAATATCGTGAGCTTTGAAGTGTCAATATGCAAAAGCTCCCCTAAAAGTCCCTGATAGGTATATATCTCCATTAAAGTGTTACTAGGTATGTTGCAGCCAGAGAAAACTTCTACAAGAACACAGCAGAACAAGAAATGGATGAGTAATTGGGAAGAAAAAAAAAGTCTGAATAGTTGGAAATTACCAGTAATAGCTCTCACTGTTTCGCTAGAAGCATACTCTTGAATCGTGTGATTAGAAAATAGTAGTTTAACAAACATCGCTGCTTGAACAGATGTGTCTGGTTCACTAGAGTTGATAAGATCCAGCACAACCTGAACACCACCAGCTTCTGCAACAGCTCTTTTATTTGTTCGGCTGTACATTACAAGGTTTTGCAGTGCACATAAAGCTACAACTTTCATTTCTTCTGTTGGATGATCCTCAAGGAGATTTACCAGAGCTCGGCATGCTGAAGCAGCATCAGGAGATCGAGCAAGTCCTTCATTCTGGAAAAGATCTCCAAGAGCAAGAGCTGAGAGCAACCTTCCCTGTTGAGATTGTGTTTGTGGATCTAGAAGGTATAAAGATAGTGGAGAAATGGCAGCTTTAGCGGCTTTTGTTTCCCTTATCTTCACATTGTTGAGCAGTGTCTCAAGCAGTCTTGCTGCAGTTTCCTCAGACTGATGACTCCGCAGAAGGTCCAAAAGTGCCTCTACAGCACCACTTTCGACCATTGCTTCTGCACTGGTTGAATCATCAGTTTCCAACACAAGTAGAGCATTCAATGCACCAATAACTGTACTTTCCATTCCAGAATGAAGCAACTGTACCAATACAGCAACAGGCACTTCCAAGTAAAACTCAGAACTGTACTGCAGAATGCTGCATAAAATGGATGCAGCAGCTTCCCATGTAACATGAGGTAACGAGGGCTCGGATTGCAGTAACATTTTGGATAACTCGTAAACACCACCTTCTTTTGCAATTGCATTTGGCCAAGCTAGTGCGAGATTGAAAAGAGCTTTAATAGCTATTTGTTGTAAGATATTGACACCTGAACCCAGAACTTGAATGAGAGGACCAACTGCTTGTTCTGTTATAGTCGCCCTTTGAAGAGATTCTTCCAGAAGAAGGTGATATAATAGTTCTGTAGCCAATTGCTGAACTCCTCGATACGGTGAGCTCAGTAAAGCTGTAACAGGTTCAACGGTCTGCTGAGGTGTCAGGCCACATTCAGCGCGGCATTCAGGATGCTCCAAAACATTAACAAGAACCTGCAATGCACATTGCTGTCCACAAGAACCAAGTTCAGGTCTAGACAGCAGAAGAAAAAGAGGCTCAACAATTTTGGCTGCTGATGGACCCTTAGCGATGCTAACATTATTGGTCAGGGATTGTAGTAACTCTGCAAATGCTATGCAGAGAAAATCAGGAGCTTCGTGGAGGATATTGAGTATACTTTCAATCACTCCAGCTTTCACCATATCCAATTTACAAGCTGGCCTATCCTTACCTAACTTCATCAACGCTCTAGAGATTGTCTCATGAAGTGGGTAATTTTTACCAAACAAAAGGCCAACTAGAGGAACAAGGGCGCCATGTGCATACACCACCTCTATTAATTGATCATCGTCTAGCAGGTTATCCAATGCTCGGACAACAGAATGCTGAGCAGGGCTAAACTCCGTAAGCAACAGACATACCAGAGGCTCCACACAGTGAGCAGCAGCCACTGTAGAGCGAATTCTCGTAGTTACAAACAGAACACTGCACAATTCTGCAGCATCTCCCTTCAACTCCACTGAGCAGTTGGAAGAAAGAATCCGGCAAAGAACATCAACTGCATTTATTTCAATATCTCCAATCGAAAGTGCTTTGGATGGATTATCACGTAAAATCCTCACAAGTGCCGACATTGCAGCATGCTGTTCTCTTTCATAGCCAGTGCTTAGCATCTCCACAAGAGGTCTAACAGCTTGCCTAGCAGGCTCACTGTTCTTGATATGATCTGAGGAAAATAAGCTCTCCAATGCTTTAGCTGCACGGTACCTCGAGTTTCTTCCACCAAGACGTAGGACTGCAACAAGCTGATCGACAGCTCCAAAAGCAGACTCATGCCTCCTTATTTCAGCATTGCTGAATAGAAGACCTAATAAGTCAGTAGCAGCCTCTTCTGCTGCTTCTTGTAGACCAAGTGAAAGATATCTAGTAATAGCCTCTAGAACCCCGGCTTCTGCCATTGCAAGCATGTTAGAAGGGCAATCTACTGCAAGCTGACTCAGAAGGCCTAATGCCAAGTATGGAGCGCCAGGTCTCTCAGGGATTGGTTTGAGTAAATCAACAATTGCAGGTATTGCTTTCAGAGAGGTCGTGCCAACCCTAATTTCTTCATCCCTAAACAATCTGTCTAGAGCCACGTGTTCTGGATTTCGAACCAAAAAGAAATCATCTGATAATTGTGAAAGCTCAGCTATATCAGTCTCAGCACAACCAAGCAAGGATATAAGCCCAGAAGCAGCTCCAGAATTAGCAACAGCTAACAGAGTCTCGCTACTGCCATTACAGACAAGGCTGGACAATGCGTGTGCAGCAAAATATCTGTTTGCTGACTCCTCCGATCTCAGCATATTTTGAAGAATAGGAATAGTTTGCATTGTTGCATCAGACTGCATAATTTCTCTCTCTTCAAATAACAGAGCAAGAAGTAAAGCACAAACCCACATGCTGCTATCCTCATCCAAGTCAACCTGCACATTTTAAGTAAAGGTTAGAGTGGGCACCAAGGTTGACAACCAAACAGCCCACCACATATACAACCACGAACTGGAAAGAAACATGTAATAAAGAGACATTGCTAAGATGCACATTTATCTGTAAAAAAAACATTAAGCTCCAAATGAAAACAAAAGGCTTCATGTTGAGCTAAGATGCAATGAAAAGCCCCTAGTTTCCTAAGAGGAGGTAAGCAACACCTGTGTACTTAGCATGGACTGAGAAACCTTGTTGGTTATAGCATCAATAGCTCCAGCTTCAATCATTACAACCTTACTTCTCGTGTCATGACAAGCGAGTTCAGAAAGTAACCAAGCAGCAATAATGTTACCTGTTACCACTCTGCTACCCTCACCCACTTCATATTGTCTATGAAGACGGTGGATGCTTATTTCAATTGCATCGCTGTCCCTCAGATAAGAGGATGAGTTTGAAGGCTTTAGCATTCCAAGGAGAGAATGAATGAGATGATTGCGCAAGTTTGATTCCATTAAACCTTCTACTACCGACTGGCTATGCACTTTTGCAGCACATATCAGAAGTGCATTTCCCCCAACTACAACTTCAGAATTATCAGAGCCAATAACCCGCCTTGCAATTGATGTGACACAGCCAGAAATTTCACCAATAGCAGAACCTACAATAGTGGGCCAGTCTCGACATAGTCTTGAAACAATTTTAATAGCTTTATCCTGAAGTGAGGGTGTTCCATTAGCTATACAGGAAACTAGAGGGGCTACTGAATAGGAGTTTTCAGCAAGGACTGCCCACGGAGGTTTCATGCATCCAGATGTTTCCTTTAATCTCAAAAGCAAAGAGAGCGCATCAAGAACTTCTGATGTCGCAGCAGCATCAATGCTGACAGATTCCAGAAGAGAAATGAGTGCAAGAACTGTCTCGGCACAATTGAACCTATCAAATAGTGTATTATCTAAAGAATGACACTGAAGAAGACGGGCAATTGCAGATGCTGCATGAGTTTTTCCATCAGTTGTGCCATTTCGCAGAATTCGTGTAACCGGCAATATAATCTCCTCAGGAGACGATCTCAGTGATATTTCAGTATCCAGAAGAAGATTAGCCAAAGCACAGGTTGCTTGTTCAGCCACTTCAAGATCTGAGGATTTAGCAAGCAGAGTTAATGGAGCCAATGCATCCCTAGCAACAGCAGCAACTTCCTTGTTGCGCTTGATTGAAAGAAAAATAGCAGCAAGACAGCATGAGGCCTCCTTCAAAATTTCAATGGAGTCCACACTCAGCAGCTTCATCATTGACCAAAAGGTCTCCAATGCAATATAACTTTCCCTCAAGTCTTTGCGGTAGTGAAAGATCCCAGCAAGAGCTGATGCCGATTTAGCTTGAGTTTCTTCATTTATACTGCTCAAGATCTTTATCATTGTCTTAATTGCATCTTTGGCAGCACTTCCTTCATGCATAATTTCATTAAACGGTGCAACCGAAAGAATGCTTCTCAGTGCATCTAAAACGTAGACCTTCGACTCTGGTTGCTCACTAGTTAATAGTGCAGAGAGCTGGCTAATTGTGCTCTTATCTGACTTGCGGATGAGATGGTTCAATGTGTTTGCTGCAATTCCTTTCCCATTCTCGCTCCCGTTTTTCAGAAGCCACAACAAAGCAGGAACAGCATCAGCACTTTCAATGCATGCACGAATGTCATCACTGTGGTTGCAAAGGTTTCCAAGGATTCTTGCAGAATCTTCTTTAGCCTTTGAAGACCCAACTTCCAGAATTTGAACAAGCGGAGGTATGCCTCCAGCAGCAGTTATGGCCCATTTGCTTTCATCGTTTTCATCAGATAGAAGGCAAAGAAGAGAGACCGAACATTCTTGTTGTTGTTCTGATGATAGTCCAAGAAGAGAAATCAACAACTGAACCCCTTCACGACCTTTCAATGCATCCCACAGACCACATTCTTTGTTACAAAGTGTAAGAAGAGACCTCACAAGCTCATCTTGCAACTCCCCAGTTGCCATGGTGATCAAACCAACAAGCAGGCGCTTAGCCTCAGAGTTGGTGAGCATTGCTGAGAGAATAGCATTTCCATACAAGCTGGCCAATGCTTCTATTGTCCGCTCCTGCACAAGAATTGCTACTTTTGGTTTGAACTGCTTCACCAACATCTTCTCGATGGCGATGGGGTCTGATGCCCTAGTAGAATCAGCACTGGTATCATATATCATCAGCGCTGAAGCTAAAGCACCAAGAGTATCAGCAATCTGAGTGGAGGAATTACATGACTCCAGACTTTCACCAAGGCTAGAAATGACATTTGTCAATCCACCTGAGATGTTTGCCAGGGCACACATTGCATTTTCCTGCAATCCTTGCGCGGACTCCCCTTGCATAAACTCTTTAGATGGAGCTATAGCGGCATTAATTAATGCAGGGATCCCATTAGAACTAGCAATTTTGAGCCTGGCCTCCTTATTTTGTGCTGAAAGAGACTTGAGGGCCCCTGCAGCCTCAGCTCTAATACTAACTTCATTACCAGGACCAAGTAGCTTGAGTAGTAGCCTTGTTGCATCAGCAGATAAAAACTTGGAACAGATGGATGCATCTTCTATCATCATACATGCAAGAAGGTAGCAAGCATTTGCTAGGGTACTTGTGTTTCCAGTTGTAAGTAATTTTACAAGTGTATCCATGCCACCAGAGTCTACTGTTGCTGCCCAGAACCCCTCTGTACTTTTGGATAGGTTCCTCAATGCTCCAGTAAGTAGAGTATCCACTGCACTTCCATTCTTAAGGCTATTGTTTATCTTGTCCCAAAGAACGGGAACTACTCCCTCGGTTGCAAAGATCTTCGATCCAACATGGTCCCTAGAGCCACCTTGGGACACAGAAAAAATAGTCTTTGCAGCTGCAACTTGACCTTCTTCTGAGCTAGATTTAAGAAGGGAAAGAAGTGGAGGGATGCAACCACCAAGTAATACTTTTATCCTCAGTTCTTCTTCCTTACAAAGAGAGCCCAGAACAGCAGCAGCCTGCAACTTTACACCAAATGACCCTGACCTGAGGAGAGAAACAAGTATTGGAACTGCTTGGGAATGAGAACCAACAGCTCCCAAAGCGGTTTCTCTCGTTTCAACTAGATCAAGTAACTGCTTTAGTAAGTTCTCTTTCTCTTGAACTGATGAGGTACTCCTGCGTAGTTGTTCAATACATTGGGCAACATTGGCTACTGTTCCATCTGGGTCCTCCATACTGCACAAGAATTAAGTATTAAGTGCTGAGTGATTATAGCAACAACCCAGCCGGCAACTTGTTTGATGTTAAAGGTTCGAAATTCACTAGCACGCAGTGGGACGTCAATCAAAGAATTGGATCTGAATTTCCTTATATAAAATCAATTAACGAATCAATTTATTGAGATAATAAGTTTATCTTGGTGGAAGAATGAAGAAACAATTATTTAGCTTTGTGAGGATAATAATAATACTGATCTTGATTATGCTACTTTTTCATTATACTCACATGATAATCTAATATCAATCTCGTCTAAAAATCTTATTTTCATAATATGCGTGATATTTCTCTTCTTCTTTTGTTGAGAGTAAATAACACGTTAAACTTTGATACGACAAACTAGGTTTTCTACACTTCCTTCCGTTCCATGTACCTGCCATATAGATGCTGGGGAAATCGTAGAAAATAACTTTCTTTTGGGGAAAATTTTAGTGGAAGAAACCAATAAAATTAGCAATGTAAATCTCAGAATCCTCATAGTTTATTGTTTATATTGTAATCATCCGTACAGAAAATAGAACTGCAATTGAAAAAGCATAATCCTCAAGTGAGCTTATTCAGATCTAATTCAATATCAACCATTCCATGAATGCAGCAGTAAGAAAAGGACCAAATCTTCTAACTTATCTTGAAGATATATCAATTTTAGTTCAAAGAAATAATGAAAGTAGAAACTATACAGGCAGCATTTTTTTACTGTGTATGAGCTGTGGCAGTAGGCAAAAGTAAATCTGGCAGCACCTTGGAGGTGGTAGCAAAGATCGTATACATATCAGTTTTAAATTGCTTTATAAGCCATTCCAAATGGATGGGCAGGTTGATGTTGAGCGTAAGCATATGATCTATGCTAACAATATTGATAATTTAAGACGTTTGAACGACAAATACCAGCATCCAACCATTTAAGTGCCCCACTTGGTTACAATCCCTTGTCAATGAGCTTGGCCATTAATGACAAATACACCTAAACTGAAAGATGTACACTTTGCTACATATTTCCACTAAGAATTTTATAGATAGTCAATTCTTTAAATCCAAAATACATTTCCCGGTTAGCTCATTAGCAGTAATGGCTTGGAGCCTAAAATCCATATAACAATGCAAGAATTTTTAATTTGCATTCAGTGCCCAAAATGCAAAAATTCATTGATTCTAATAGAGTGAAAAAGAAAGAGATTTTGTTTCCTTCTCCAATTGAAGACAAAAGTAGAGAGCTTAAAAAAAGTTCAGAAAACATTTAGAGTTCTGTTAGGGTTTTTTGAGATGGGGAGAGAGAGCTGGAAGTCAATACAATGTGAGTATGCCAAAAACCAACTAAAACTTTCTTTCACTAAGTTTTTATCTACTACATTCTAGAATACAAAAGATAGATAAGGCTCATAGGCCCAATAGCCAATTTGGGTCACAATATTACAAGATCAAAGAAGTTCTAGTTGATAGAATCAGAGCGGGATGGTTTATGGAGGAGTACTTTGTTGAGTTTTATGTGGCTATAGAATATCCATGGAATTAAAACAAAAAATTCTGATGCTTCATGGAACACAATACTAAGAACTCAAGGAACTTGATAAAATATGAGTCTAGTAGAAAGAAGAAAGCTTAGGTTAGATGAATGGAAACACATTAATGAGTCCCCAAACGTAAAAATAAAAGAACTGTTAAAAATTTTCACTGAACTTGTCTCTTCAGGATAAGTGGGTTGGAAAAATATGGATCCTTCCATTATTCCATTATCAACCCTATTTGAACCTACTTTGTACCGTAAATCCCACATCAGGCATTATCCAATACTAGACCTGATTTTTCGTTCAGGTCAGGTATGATTTTTAGCACGGCTGCACTCTACGTATTCAAATTTAACACATGAACTCATAGTGTCCAAATCTGCCTCCTGACTTGTCCATTATCCAGTTTTGGAATGGATCATATGGTTACAAGTATCATAAGTTTAAACAGATGAAATTATAGCCGTGAAAATTGACTCCTGCCTTGTCCATTATCCAGTTTTGAAATGGATCATATGGTTATGAGCATCATGATGGATCAGTCTGAAGACCGTGAACTGTGTAAAGTTAGTTTTGATGAGCACGTTCAAGTTGAAATTTGACCTGACTATTCTCGTGTTCTCATGCATTAGTAACAATGGCACCTCATATTCTTATTTGAATAATCTCCATAAGCATAGATGTAGAGTTCTATAGGAATCTCTGTGAGATCATAATGTAATGTCGACTTGTTTTGAAGTCATTCTTTTTTTCGACCCATCTCATGTTTAAGCATAAAAATGGGCAGGATCTGTTGTACTTCTTTCTCTTAAGGGAAGCCCAAAGCTAGCTATCTCTTCCTTGCTCGACTTTCCGACTTGCCTTCATGAATCAAAGTGTTAGCCCGATGAATGGACAGGTTTGCCTTGTGTTGGGACGGTAGGCAAGTTTATTCTATTTAAATTGAAATTGTCAATTCATCTAGAAGTGCTTAGGTGAAAAAGTAACTTGTCGTTGTCTGGTTGATTAATACTTATCCTAGTGAGGTTTACGTACCCACTGGACCAGAAGCATCTCAAGCTCAAGCATTTACTTTTCTAGTAAGAAGAAAATTGATGTCACATAATAAGCTTAACAATATATCAAAAATAATGATAAATCGATTTTTTATTCAACTCTGTAGAATTAGAATTGTAGTTATTTTTGTTTGAATTCTATTGCTGAGGTCCTATGTATTCCATGTCATTTCATTTTTCGAGGTCCCAAAAGGTACTCCTTACTCAACTTTCTAGCAAGGACTAGCCTTTCATTAATTCTTTCATCTTTTGACTTTCACTTTTAAACTTTCTGAATGACTTATTTACGTCAAAGTTGAATTGTGAAATTATTTAGTCCACTCGAACCCTTAAGTGGAAATGCATTGAACTAAGAATAGACTATTAGTATATTTATTATAGCCAGACAAAACAAAAAAATATATTAATTTTAATTCTGAAATGTCCGTAATGTAGTGGTTGAATCCACTAAGTAGTCAAACAAAATTTTAGACTATGATACTTGTGGGATGTATCAAGTCCTCATTTATGTGAGTCATTGTTCAAATAAAGGTCTCATTTTGGATAAATTTTGCACTCATCTATGAATAATGAGTTAAATGCAGATATGTTTCTTTTTTGGTGTATTTTTCAGAATTTCTCCTTTTTCAGAGTTTCCTACTTTCTATTTTTGTTTTCTAGTTCATTCTTAAATTTGCCCATAATCCCTAATGGACTCGAGAAAAACTGGAGGACTTGTGCTAATTTATAAAGTTTATTCACCCTAGCAATTGTCATTATTGCAGTCTTAAAGACATCGACAATACACCTTCTAATGAAATGGTGTTATTTGGTTGCAGATAAGGACACCCTACACACCTATGCATGCAGGAACATCTTGTTTCCAGGGATTGGTGCCTTAATTATTCTTTTTAACCTTAACGATCATTCTTCTATGTGGAGTTACAAGTTAGCTATTATAGTCTTGTGGGCATAAGGAGGATAATAATTCCCATTTTGATGTGTGAATAGTTTTATTTGGAATAGACGCTAATAGATACGACACTTTGCATGTTGAATGTTATTATATATGATCACTGGAAGCCAATCAATATTTGATAATTTATGATTTGTGGTGTTGCTGAAGTTTTGTTTTGACCAAGAAGTTCTGTTTTAACTTTTAAACCCTAAGGCAATGTTTTAATGGGGAATATTATAAGTTAATTAGCTGGTTATGATAGATGAATGCATAGAGTTTGTTTAATCTTGAGTTAATCTGATCTGAATGTGTTTTGGTTAAGAACCTTGTCAGTCAGGTGGCCTATTGGTTTTCTCTATCATAATAGCCAGATTTCAGATTTTGATGTAGCTCCCAAGAGGAAATATTTGACAGAGGCTGTGGAGTATGTTAAATGTTGGAGGGGAGCTGGACTGATATCATTAGAAAACAATGTTACTTAATTGACCCCCTCCCAATAAAATAAAACAAAACACCGTGATCCAGGTTGTACGTCCCATTTGTGGTGAGTTTCCAATCTGGCCAAAATTGGCAACTTACAATATATAAAAATATAGGACTATTGACTAACTGATTCAAAGATCTCTTTGTATTTAGCACTAGAATTCTCTTTTTCTTAGTAGATTTAATGTGCAATTCTCGAGACATATATATTCTAGCTTTATAGTTTGGACTTTGAATGTTGATGACTGTATCTTCTAGCTAAAGTTGTTTGCTTTCTATATTTCGCAAAGATGAAAATTTCTAGTGTCATAATACTTGGTTTTACATCGCTTTACACTTTTATGTATGTCTCTCTGCTGTTTATACACATAATTACAGAAATGATCCTAGAAAGCATCCTTAACGTACCATGATTAGTGCTATGTTCCTAGAAATATCCCAATTGCACCATGACCCCTACCAATGCAATTAAGCCCAACCCATATCACTGAAAGTAGCATATTGTGTAACCATGAAGTGAGGCATACCACAAATCTTGTGACTTTGAGAAGACATGATTTCCAAGAACCTGTTTCCAAAGTTTTATAAGTTTAAGTTTGTTCAGTAATTTTTTGGTTGTTTAGGCAACAAAATTATCTGGATTAAGTTTGTTTTAGCCACTTGCTGGTTCACATAGCTTGGAAGTTAAACCTTTTGAATTGGTAACTGGTTTTATGAGCTTTGTGTGGAAGCCCATCCAAAACTGGAGAACATTGTATTACTTATAATGTGACTGTAATGATTAATTGTGAATAGATGAAATTAATGTTATAGAGTATGGTTCCTTATGGTGGATTTTGCGTCTTTTCGCACCAACATTCCTCCTTCCTTCTTTGTTATTGTTTTATTGTTTTTCTAGCCTCACATAAAGGTTCGTCAACCATAATTATAGATGGGTACCATAGTTGCTGATTTCATCCATCCCTGTTTTCCTGGGGAGATGCCAATTATAGTACTTTATTTTGTATTAGTCTTATACTCGATAGAAGAAGGTCCCACCAATTTGTATTGAAGGCTGTGATAAGCCAAGGGGTCCATCTTGTTATTTTAATATAGTATGAAAGTAGTATGAAAAGTATATAATTAGCACTATTCATTTTTTCTAAGGTTACGAACACTGCAAACATTCTATATCCGCTTTTTGTGGAAGAATTGAAGAGCATCTATTTGGTGTGGCCTTTGTACATTGAATCTACCTAATTCTTAAGAATAAAGAAAAAGAAGGATCCATTTGAGCAAATCATATGGTCGATCGACTTACCATTTCATATTCCAAAATTTTGTGCTTTTGGAAAGGAGAATTCTTTTATAAGTTTCTTCCTTTCTGACATGCACACAAATTTACAAAGGACACAAGCGTAACATATTTAAATTGAAGTCATTTCAACCTCTCATCATTAGTGCTGATTATCAATGTTTTTAGTTCAAATAGATAAACCTTAGTGGGTGGGCTTTTGACTAGTGGCATATAATTAATTTTAGTGGCCTTACCTATAGGTCCTTTCAAAGTATCTAGTGCTTAATCCATCCCAAATACAGTAGTAGAGACTATAAAGATCATACAGAACATGCTGATAAACAACACGTGAATGTGGAAGCTATGTTTTGGGGGTCAGTAGGCCTGAAACCTGTATCCAGCTGACAACGGATACAATTTGGGCCTGTAGTTCATCTTGAGTTGACTATAACCCCAAACTAAAATGGTTTTGATATGGATTTTGCTAAACTATGCTCAACATGATCAACAAGTTGAATATAATTTTATGTACTAACGAACTTTGGAAAGATCCGCCCGACCTAACTTTAGCAAAATTGTTCACTTGAAACTAGTTCTAGTTGAGTCAAGATAGAGCTAAGGTTGGACCACTTGCAGAAAACCTACTTTGTTGAAAGTGAAAGAGATCCACTAGGGAAAGTACTACATATGCAAGATATGGTAGAGAAAAGAATGTTTTCTTCTGCATCATCATTGTTTCATTAATTTTCTCTGTGAAATTGTTAATGAATTGCTTCAACCATCATCTTTCTCTTATATGATATTTCTGTTAGTTGTAATTTTTATAACGAGGCATTGAAATTATGACTCCTCATTTGGATTTTTTTTCACCTGAGTTTCATTCTTTCCTTTTGTTTGCAGGAAATGTCAGATGCATTCAGAAGTGTGATCCAAACCAGCAGCACTCTTCAGATAAGAGATAAGGACTCAGTGCTACGTTTGGTGATTGTCTTGGCTATAAATGGAGAACATAAGTTAATTGTGTTTTATTTTTTGTTAGAAGGTTGGTTTTTCCTTCATAACTTGTCGGCAAGGTAAGGAAAGAGTAATGATGATGGCGGCAGTACTAAAGTGTTTTGTGACGCTGTAATTTTATTTGTTTGCCCTGATTTAAAATTGGTAATTGACATGAGTCACCTTCTCCTTTCTCACTCAAGACTCTTTTAAGTTATTTTCCTGAATTGATTGCAACAAAGCAGGTAAGGTTTTTATTCAGGTGTGATTTGATCTTCATGCGGAAACAAAAGTATATTACTTTCTTTCATCCTGAAGGTTCTCGTTCTACGGGTAAGGGTCTGATGTGGCATCGCTTTAGTCAAGTTGATGAAGACTACACGCATTTAGTGGCGGCAGAAAAGAATCATATAGAGGGTCCTCCATTGAAAATCATATAGGATAAATGAAAAGGCCAGGCGTGCCCCATTATCGATTTTAGGTTGAGTGATTGCCCTTATCTGTTTGCATTCGTTTGTTGTCTTGTTTGCATCTGTTTACATTGGTTTTATATATTGTTTGTACTGTTTGTAAGAATGATTCGGTAGTATGTACGGGCCTTTTTTCCTCCTTTCTCCTTATAGATGAGACTCTACAATATATGTTTCCAATTAGTGCAGCCGGGCTTCAGTCTTATGTTATTTTTTCGCAAAATGCACAATGTCACATATACTTATCTTTTTTCAGCATCTAGGATACATGTGAATTAAATAAGGGAATAGCGGCCATATCATGCTTTCAGGTATGGCGTGCATTTATTTTCGTGTCTCAGTTGTGTGATTTTGGTATCGACATTCATGGTGACGACAATGCAATGTACTAGTAGCAAAAGAAGGATCAAAGCCAATTTCACCATATTTTCTAAAGGTATGTAGATGCTGATGTGCTCCTCCATGATCGTGACTAGTGAAATGTTATACGCATACGATCACTATAGCCAGATTATCAACCTATCCTGATCATATAAATGGTTTGGATGTGTTTTACATAAACACCACATTGTGAAGAAATATCATCCTCCATTTCCACTTTTTGGAGGAAAATTCTTCTCATGTGATAATTTAAAAGGGTATCTCTTTCTCCCAAAAACCTCTAACGAAAATTCATTGTCAACTACAAGTATCCCGTTTGCAATTATGACTATACGGTTGAGCTCAATTCAGAAGAGCCAGCACGTGAGAGAACTTGAAGTTGAGTTTGCTTCTTCCGTGTGCATGGACATACTTGCCTTTATGGGCTCACAAGTTCCTCATGAATGATGCTCTTTTCTGGGAACTTTAATGGTAGATGCTTTCTTTTGCGGCTTATACTCTGTTTCTACGGTTATTGATGCTCCTTAATGGGAAAGTGTTAAAACATGCAGGCTTCATGAATGTAGTTTGAAAATGGTTATAACATGTTGGAAGCGTGAAATTTTTCCCAACCCCGCAACCCTAACACACACGCAACCCCACTACGAAATATTCTAATAGTTCAAAACAATTCAATAGAATATTAATATTTTAGGTAGGGCTGTCCAATCGAGCCGGACCGGCCCCGCTTAGCCCAAAAATCCGAGTCCAGGCTGGGCAAAAAGGGGGACCTGGACCCGGACCAGTGTTCGGGTCCGAGCCCACACGGACCGGACACCGGGCCGGCGGGAATATTTTTCTTTTTTTTAGCTTAAAAATTAGTTTTTTATCCAAAAAAAAAGAAATTTTAAGAGTAATTAAAAATAAAATATGCGAAATTTTGACAAAAATTCAATCATATTATTAATCACTTGTAATTATACAATTTATAAAAATCCCTATCAGAGAAAATAAAATGATAAAAAAATAAATTCTTTATTATTAATCACTAACAATTACAAATTTTATGGAATTTGTTGCATCACAATAGATGAATACATCGCAACTAGGTTGGCACCTACTCATCTATATCACTATCATTTACAACTCTTTTCAAAATAATTTATCACAAATTTATAGTTAAGAAATAAAAATTACAAACTAATGAGTAATTTCTACTCTCTATCTCTATCTTTTATTGTCAACTCATCAAGTCTATCTTCAATGCTAGCCATACGATCGATGTGTAACAACCGTGATTTTTCGATACGTATTTTTCCAATATTAAAATATTAGAAAAAATATTTTAAGTAATTGAATTGTATATTTAATTATATATTTTTTGAAAGAGATTATTAATATTTAGTTAAAAATATTATTTGATTAATTGTTACAAATTATCACGATATTTAATCTGTATTTTTTT
>JBAKGM010000233.1:9590404-9604256 GCA_037177215.1 Asparagus racemosus
TTAACACGATATTCAGCTAGGCTTAACATGAACTGTTGTTGTTAGAAATAACATGAGGCGTAGATAGACTTAACATGTACTGTAGTTAGAATTAACATGATTTCTATTTAGAATTAACACGATATTCAACTAGGCTTAACATGATTTCTATTTAGAATTAACATGAAATAAGATAAAATAGAGTTAACAAAATAAATAATAAATCATGTTAAGTGTTAGCCATTTTCCTGTTACTTGCATGCATTTTTATACTTAAATACACATATTTAGATCATGTCATTTGTCTAGTACATCTTCGTGTAGTGTTCCAGTTTTCTGCCTTCGTTCACGCCCCTCAATTAGTATACCTGCAGCAATTCTTACCCGCAGAAGTTCAGAGGAATCGTCAGCAGTGATGGGAAATGTCGGGTGGCCATGTATTATTGCTTTTATATATAGGTAGACCAACAGACCGCAGTCGTAGCTGCAGCATAAGAATGTAAAATTAGTTTTACATGCCTTGTTTGTTTTAGATAGACAAATTATGATACTAACCTCCAAATTATGATACTAACCTCCCTTTTTGTTGCTCACATTTAATGGCCTTGTATCTGAATACTCTACGTGCCTTGTTTGTGACAAAATCAACTTGCATAAGGTCCAAAAAATTTATGACCTTGCTGACTGGCTCCATCTATGGCGAGTGAGTATCTGAACTATAATGTCTTTCGATCTTTTCTTTCAAATCGGCTTCAACTAGTGCCAGTGATCGTTCCTCACTAATGGAATTAATAGACGCTCTATGCCGACTGCGGTATATTTTTCAAAATATAACAAAAATAGCATATAATATTCTTGGTCTTGCACATAGAGCGAATGCTGTAATCCAAGTAATATAGGGGTTATAAATATATAAAATATTAGGAAAAAACATGAAAAAAATAACTGTAGCTAGAAATAAAAGAACTGTTGTAGTTAGCTATAACATGAGGCGTAGATAGACTTAACAAGATTTGCGGCCAGGCTTATTATGTACTATATTTAGAATTAACCATAAATGTAGTTAGAATTAACATGATTTCTATTTAGAATTAACAAAAACTTCAGCTAGAATTAACATGAACTGTAGCTAGAACTAACAAGAACTGTTGCTGTTAGAATTAACGTGAGGCCTAGATAGACTTAACATGAACTGTAGCTAGAATTAACATGATTTCAATTTAGAATTAACACGAACTTTAGCTAGAATTAACAAGAACTATTAACAAGAACTCTTGAAGCTACATTTAACATGAACTGTAGCTAGAATTAACATGATTTCTATTTAGAATTAATAAGAACTTTAGCTAGAATTAACATGAACTGTGGATAGAACTAACAAGAACTGTTGCTGTTAGAATTAACATGAGGCCTAGATAGACTTAACATGAATTGTATCTAGAATTAACATGATTTCAATTTAGAATTTAGAATTAACACGAAATTTAGCTAGAATTAACAAGAACTGTTAACAAGAACTCTTGAAGCTACATTTAACATGAACTGTATAGCTAGAATTAACATGATTTCTATTTAGAATTAATAAGAATTTCAGCTAGAGTTAACATGAATTGTATCTAGAATTAACAAGAACTGTTGCTGTTAGAATTAACATGAGGTCTAGATAGACTTAACATGAACTGTATCTAGAATTAACATGATAATTCCAGAATAGAATTAACATGTTAGTTCCGTAATAGAATTAACATGTTAATTCCAAAATAGAATTAACATGTTCTATTTTCAATTTATTTTCAACCTCAGTATTCTTATTAAATTCAATTTGATTCATGTTAAGTCTAATTTAATTCAATTAAAAACTCTATAATGCCCTTATCTCCTCTATATTATTGCATGTTAAGTCTAAAAATAAGTCGAATTAGACTTAACATGAAGCATGTTAAGACTATTTCTACTTATTTTTTAGTCTAATTTCATGTTAAATTCAATTTAATTCATGTTAAGTCTAATTTAATATAATTAAAAATAAAAATAAAAAAATAAGTTGAAAATAGACTTAACATGAAACATGTTAAGTCTATTTTTCCGCATATTTTTAAGTCTAATTTCGTGTTAAATTCAGTTTAATTCATGCTAATTCTAATTTAATTCAATTAAAAACAAAAAGAAAAAAATAAGTTAAAAACAGATTCATGTTAAGTCTAATTCGACTTGTTTTTAGACTTGTTCACGTTAGTTTCATAGCATGTTCTATTCAACTTCATGTTAATTCTATTCTCACTTCATGTCAATCTCACTTTTCGGTGGTACTAGTACTTGCGGGCGGAGGTGGAGGAGGAAGAGGAATAGGGGAGGGAATCAGAGGGGGGATGGAGTGATTTTCTCTGGTGTAATAATATTCTATAGGTACATGAATGAGTAGTGATTATTTACTACCGTGGAGGGAGGAGCATGTGGTGGAGGCGGTGGAGGAGACACGAGAATAGTGCCGGGTGATGGTGATGGAGGAGGAGGGTGTAGCGTTGGCCGGGGCGAATATGGAGAAGAGTTAGGCTTAGACGACGGAGAGGGAGGAGATGGCGCGGGTGATGGAGGAGGATGTAGAGGCTTCAATGGAGTATTTCTGTGTGATGGTGAAGGAGAAGGTGATGGGGGCTACAGTACTTTTGAGGGGGCCGGTGATGGAGAGGAGGAGAGGAGAGGAGGAAGAAGGAGATGGGTTATGAGAGGAGGAGAGGAGAGGAGAGAAGAGGAGAGGAGGAAGAAGGAGATGAGTTATGAAAGGAGGAGAGGAGAAGAGCTGATATAAGAAGAAGGGTATTTTTGGATTTTTATTTTTTTCTCTCTCCATGCTTAGTTGGCATGCAATGATGACTAAAAAAGGGGTGTGACACAAATTGGAGCACTGTTGAGGGCTAAAATACATGGGGCAAAGTTGAAGGGGGCTGGTCACATGATGTTTTTACTTTTGGGGCCTTGACAAAATTTTACCTTTTTATAACATAGTTTATCATATTTTTATAAAAAAGTTGCAATGGTCTATAATGGGTTTCGTGAAATCTTAATTTAATGGTGCTACAAGCCCACAATTGTATGGTCATTGTTCTAGTGGCACCAGTGAAAATGTGATCCGTGCCGCGGGGGCAGACATGAAAGAACTGGGGCACAGCCGACAGTATCTAAACGTCGAGAAGAACGGCCGTAATTATAACGACCCAAATACAGTAATTTTTCATGTCGAGCCCAAAAACAAGCTGTACAACATTTCGAGCACACAAGTAGAACATATGTGACGAAAGTAACCTCCAATGTTAGGGAAATTTTTCAGGAGAATGCAATGGTACAAAAGTAATTTTGTGCTTATAGCATGGACAGCTTCGACAGTTAGTCCCAGGCGTGCAGGCACCCACGCCGCTCATTCTCGACACCTTCGCTCTCGTGCGGACCACACGTGATCCTCCTCCAAACCGCTGACGTGGCGCTCCGCTCTTCGGCGTCCACGTGTCGGCCACTGTATAAAAACCTCTCTCGCTCCTTATCGCCGGAATCCCAAAATAAGCCCCCTTCCCCTTGCGCCTCTGTTGTCGCTCCATTTTGGAGAGAGAAACGAGAAAATCCAGCGAAATCAGGGAATTTCTAGGGCTCAGACGAAACCCTAACCCTAGAGATGGCGACGCCATTGGCGGTACCAGCCGCCTCTTCGTCTCCGCCGGCAGCGGCGGGTCCTCCTGCGTCGAACGGCGGCGGGATCGAGAATCCGTACGATCTGAAGTCGCCGATATTGATCTTTCTGTTCTTCCAGAAGGCAATTAGGTCGGAGCTCGGTCGCCTCCATCGAGCTTCCGTAGCCTTTGCTACTGATGGGAGCGGCGATGTTCGATCGCTAGCGGATCGGTGCAGGTTTCTTCTTGCGATCTATAAGCATCACTGCAATGCTGAGGACGCGGTAATGGTTGTTTTCTTGTTATTTTTTTAAAATTTGCTTTGTAGTTCTGTAGTTTGGCCTTTTTAGGTTTATCTAGTTGCAATCGAATTCACTTACGAGTTGGAAGAAATGGAAACTTTCGAGGTTCTTGTGCCAGAAATTTTGTTTGTTTGATTCGGGAATCTGCTGTGAAAAGCATTAAGGATTCAAAGGTAGTATAGGGGCAAATACAAACTTAACCGCATCTGTCTTCTCTATTTATTATCTGTTTTTAATGCAAAAACAGGATTAAAAATTCCAATCAATTGATGAAAATTCAACTGTATTGCGTTTGTTGTGCGAAGCTGCAATATGTTTCTTGTATGGTTGGGTACATCAGTATATTTTTTACTCATAGCTCGTGGATTAACTGTATGGATACTTTATAAAAGTGCAGAATCCTTTCTCTACCCAGAAAAAAGAATTAGGGGATACCAAGGCCTTTGATGTATTTTTCCGAGTATTGTTTTTAGTCCTTGACAAGGGATGATAGTGTAGAGGACATGATATATGGACCATGCTATTTTTGTTGGGTAAAAGCGCCTTCTCAAAAGGACATTGATTCCCTTAATTTTGCTTCTTTGTCGGAAGCTCTAATTTTTGGCGTTTTTGTTAAGCTTGTTACCTTAAACAAATGTCTTCTGCCATTTTAGTGCGTAAAATAGCTTTCAAGCCTTTTGATTCTTGAGTGTCTTGGATCTTATTACATTAAAGATGCTAATCAAGTCTTTTGGTCATATTTTGTAGCATTCATTGCTTGATAGTCGGCTAGTATCCCCTTTTTATAGGGGGATTACATGACCTATGTTGATGGGTGCAGCATATCTGAAATTCTATAAGATTTTGGTCAGTTGGACATTTAAATTATTCCAAGTTGTGAGGCATTTTTTGG
Organism: Asparagus racemosus; assembly: GCA_037177215.1. Classification (NCBI taxonomy): domain Eukaryota; kingdom Viridiplantae; phylum Streptophyta; class Magnoliopsida; order Asparagales; family Asparagaceae; genus Asparagus; species Asparagus racemosus. The sequence continues at coordinate 9,595,240 of JBAKGM010000233.1, forward strand.
GTTTTTAAATTGCGACTCATAGTCATATGAACAAAATACTATCTTCTTTTAAATAATAGAAATCGATGAGGTGACAACTCATTTTGTTTAAGTGAGCTACCAAGATATAGAGTTGTGAGACTGATTCTGCAAGTCACATCATAGACGTAGCTTAGTGCTCTATTTGTTGACAGATTATTTTACTTAATGAGCTGCCAGATCATACCTAGTGCACCCTATCTCTCGCACATGCAGACACAAACACAAATCCATACACGGACATCAAACCACAATATGTTGACCTAAAGTAGATGGGGTATCATGTTGGCTAAACTAAGATCAATCTTTGGCTTAGTTTTTGAATGCTTTAGGTTCAACAGCTATTTGGCTGTTTTGTTCTTAAATGTCTTTCCTTTGTTGTTTCATCATGTCTTTCACATTGCTAGTCAAATCAGAATGAAGAGGTCGCTGTGTTAATAACTGATAGCTAGCCCTAATCTTGTTTAGTATCTCCTAAAATTTGATTGTTTCATGAAGCTGAGGGGAAAATATTCTTTGTCACTCTATGACCAGTTCTTCTTTATCTCAGAAAGCCTTGATTAAGCCAGAAAGACCAAAATAAAGGTAGTTGGGAGCTTGTTATCAGTTACTGAGATAGATGAAAGAGAGTACATAGAAGATTGCGATAAAAGAGTGCATGCATTAAAAAATGGAGGAGCTCATCAAAGATAAGATGATGGAAGATCACTCACTTGCAATAGGCTGATAAATCACTATTTAGGTGGTATATTTTGTTTGTAGTTGAGGGAGAAACCGATGTTCTAAAATGTGAATTAAGCGGCCGTTTATGCCTAAGTGGGTTGGAACTGCTCCGATCAGGGGAAAAACGCTTCATTATGCAGTCATCCGCAAAATTGGATGCATTTTCAGTGAGAAATAATTTTTTTATGTGGGTGCATTTCTTTTAAATCCTTCCCGGGTTAAATGTTTTTACCGCAACTACTTAAGTTAAAAAAAACCTAACTCTAAAGTTTTCACAAAGTTCCACTACTCTGTCTAAATTCTTTCTTGTTTGAACCCAATATTTGCGACAAATATCTCCGGCCTTTGTTGACACTTGCTCAAACTCGGGTCACTCGTGGAAACTCATTGGAAGATCGTACGAGAAACGTCAACGGAAACCTCTCGGTTGCCAAAGAGAGGTCAAAGGAGTAAAGATGGTTGAGCCATGACCAGCGTCCAAGAGGAGCGGTTTGATTAAATGTCCAAAAAGTGGAGAAATTCGCCACAAAAAAACCTACATAAACATCAGTCATGAGCCGACTCTTTAGAAGAGCTTGCTTAAATGCATTCGTTCGTCGGTATAGCTAAACTTTGTTGTTCAGGTTGAAGTGAGACACGATCAGCCGGGTGCTTAGTGGAGCCTGGGGAAGTCTTTACTTTCTTTTTTCATTATGCACGCAGAGGGTCTGTATACCGGAAAGTGAGGTTGGGTCTCTACAATCTATTTGCATAATCTCTTATAGTTGGGAACCACCTCTGCCCACTGGTAGGATGACCAAGAATGCTCCCTACAAGCTCTCTGACAATCACCTTGAAGCTTTCTGGCGTTCCCTTCAAAGCTCTCCAGCGAAACAGATTAGGCCAAACTTCTAAGTATATTATATATTAATCATGAATTTTATATATTTTAACATATTATAAGTAATAAATATATATTAAAAGTTTAAAAATACATAATTTCGCATAACCCGCTTAATCGGCACATAATCCGATTAATCGTTAAACGCTTTTGGACCGCTATCATGATAAAGCCGTGTTCTTGAACATTGGGAGAAACTAAAAGATTATGTTCATCCTAAAGCGAAAATTAGTAAAGGCAGTATAAAGGTTGTGTTATGGTTCCTAACTTACTAGAACAGAGGATTCTATGTATAATCGAATAGGGAAGGTTGGTCTTAATGTTGCAGCACTGCATTTGGGGGAGAGTTTTTATTGTCATTTGCTCCATAAGTCACAATTTATTTATTCTCATGGGTGAATTCTTATCCTCAAGATTCAGAGAATTATAGTGTTCCTCATGGGCAATCCTTAAAGTCTAGTTCATAGCTCACACCACCACCACACGCTCTGCCTCCTCTTTGTCTAAGAGGAGTAAGAAAAATGTAAGGTTTAATTCTTTTTTCATTATATGGAAATGTTAAAAGATATAATTTTTCATCCTATAATGAGCATAAATCTCATTATAATCCTCATTTAAACCTTTTATACTTGAGAAATAGTTGGTTATGAAGTTCAATTCCATATTTAGAAAGCATCATGGGCAATCTTTCTAAAATTTATTTACGTGTATTGACCTGATTTAGGACTGTGAATCTGTACAGAAGTTTTAGTTTCCGAATGTCCTGTTCCTACTCCTAGTAAGCCAGGAGCTGTTAGGATAAGTTATTTTATCGTTGATACTGTTTAAGCTCATAATATTATGTGTCCTCCAAATTCCATTACAATTAGAAATTCTCGAGAACAGAGGAATTTGTACAAGCTGTTGTTGGAAACTGCACTTATCTATGAGGCACTATATAACCCATAAGGGACAAAAAGGAAAGTGCTATATTTTAGATTAGAAGCCTGATTGTTTGACCACATAAATTTTTTTGATCTGCAGGTTATCTTTCCAGCACTTGACATACGAGTAAAGAATATAGCACAAACATATTCTCTTGAACATAAGGGGGAGAGTGCTCTTTTTGATCAGTTGTTTACCTTGTTGGGTTCAAACATAGAACATGATGATAGTTTCCGAAGAGAATTGGCATCTTGCACTGGAGCCATTGAAACATCACTTAATCAGCACATGTCCAAGGAAGAAGAGCAGGTACAGGCTTTATATTAGTTTTTTTGGTAATTTTTTTAAGGTTGTATATATTATAGTGAATCTGCCATGATTTTGGTTAATTGTATAAATGAAAATAGTTCTACTTCAATGTATCATGACAATACATTCTTTGGTAAATAGAAATTATAAGTTCATGTCATACACAATGTACAATACACTACGTGGGATACCCTGATGCTATTAGAATGTGATATCATCTCTGTGACACTGAACTATGCCAAACATTATACTACATGGGATTATGTCCTCAACAATGGATATATTCCACCTATGTTATTCCATCAAGCTATCTCATATTATTCAGCACCGGTGAGACATAGTCCTCAAAGTTTTTATTTTGGATATGAGCTCCTCTGGGACATACCGCTATAAATGGTTAAATGTCGATTTGGACTTATCCCAGCTAGCTAACAATCATAAATATGCTCAGATCTAAGCATTGTTTTAAACATCCTTGATATATCCTTTTATAAGATTTGCTTCAAAATGATATGGTCTCAACATCCTTGACTGTATTTTGGTAATTTCAGTTGATATACCATGAATTTCCCGATATATTAGGTGACATTTCTTTCTCGAAAAATTACCTGAAATGTTGTAATGTTGATTTTGACTTTTATTTGTTTTAAAAGATTGGATTAAGGTCTAAACCTTAATTAATATTTGCTTATGTAAATAATTGTGAAGAAGAATTCGAGCTCAATTTAGACCAAATTCTTTGGCAAAACATTCTACAAAAGAGATCATTTTTCTCCACAGCTCCATTTTTTAGCGCATCTATGATATGTATATGGACATTATTACACAGGATACCCCAATGTTTATTAAGTATCTTCGATATGTCCCCGATATCCTCCATCCAATGTGGAATTTTTGTATCTGACTTATCTCTGACATCTGATACTTAAAACACTAGACCTCAGAGCTTAAATATGAAGTCAAAGCTATCATCCCATCCATATGCTAGCCCAAGCTGCATTATTGAACAATAACAATTGATTTAAGAATGTTCCATAGAACTTGTACCGGAAGTAAGACATTATCATTTTTGTTTCATTATTGCTGGCACTTGTCTAATTATTGAAAACATTTCTCTTCCAATGGAGAAACAAGAGATGATGGCCATGGAGATGGTGGAGGATGGAGATGATGGATGTGTGAGGGAAGGGTTTGGGGGATAACATTGGGAGCATGTAACTGAAAGTCACTAACCATTAAACACTGTTATAAATAGCGGTATTGCGGCGCTAATAGTGTTAGTGGTCCCTTCCCGCTACGTTATCGCCCAATAGTGGTGACATATTGAGGAATATGCGCTTTTCACTCGCAAAAACGGCCAATAGCGCGCTATAGCGGGCGATTGCGGACAAAATTCGCTTTTTGACCGCTACTTAAAGTGGTTTGAGGTTTATTTTTTTAAAATTAAACCCGACCCGCAACCACTGCATCCCATCGCCTCCCGCGATTTTCGTTGTATGCACGCCGCCTCTTGCGATTTTAGGCTTATTCAGCTGCCTCCCACAGCCTCCGGCACCTCCCTCAACACTTTCTCTCACCTCCTCTCGCCGTGAGCTCCTCCTACTGCAGTTCTCTCACCGCTCAGATCCTCTTCTCGAAGACGACGACTCTTTGACTTATTCTCCTGTCATCTTCGGTAATAAATGACGGTTACGTGTCTATTTCATGTTTAGGATCACTTTAAATCATCAAATATGCACTTTTAGATTTTCTAGATTTTTATTTAATTTTTCTTTTTTTTTGAATATTTATACATATCTAAATTAGACTGCTATTTGACTTTGCGCTTTTTACCACTATTTTGCCTCAATAGCCCCAAATAGCCTTAGCGATGCCTCACCGCTACGCGACGCTATCCGTTGTCAATAACCTTACTATTAAATAATCAGTTCTATAGGCCATACTGTAGCAAATTCGATTTAGTTGAAAACTATTAACATCAATCATATGAATTCTTAAGCTATTGCTATTATCCAATTTTTCAATTATTTATTAGGAGTGACGCAAGGTTGAAAATGAGGCTTGTGGCAGGCGGTGGGTAGTTGTGCACAACTTTTGATGCTTAAGCATAGTCAATAATTCAGTCAGAATGTAGTTAATAGAGATCTATTAATGCCAAATTTCATGATTAACTTACAAGAAAACTGAATTAGGAATCAAATAGACAAGTTAACTCGAGAACAAACTGCATGGAAACTAAGACACTTTATGTAGTTCAAGTTTCCATGATCCATTGATAGCCTTACAGGGAACCTAAGGCATTGTGAAGTGTACTTTCCGTCAGTTATTCATATTCAACGTAACCGCGGTAAAGCATAGTAGCTAGCAACAGTCAAAATTACTTGTTTAGGACAAGTCAAAGTTATATCTGTGAGAAGTGGGATTTAACATATTGATGAAAGATTTGGGAGTTGAAAGTTGTCATGTATATCTCTCACTAACTTGTTACTGTGGTTGTGTCATCAGCCTACGGTTACTTTAGCTGATATTCAGAGCACTACAACCCCTTTAACATCATCTTTTTTACTAGGAGACCCGAACTGTATCTTGGGTAGACCCAAAATTTTGTTGTATTTTGCATATTCTTATAAATAAGATTTGGGGGGGGGGGGGGGGGAGAACCTCTGTTCTACTTTCTTTTGTTGGATGGTCTATTCCCCAACCTTTCGTAGTTCTAATGTTGTATACATACCTACTGAAATTATTTTCTTTGGCCACATTGAGGTATTGAATAACGTGGAATGGGGTTGTCTGCCAGGATTTTGATCTGACTGAAGGAAGTGTGGATGGTATATTTGTTCTTATGTGACGGATTTGTGGGTGCAATTATGTTTGATTATATGCAGGATGTTCTCCACATGAATAGCATCAGTACCAGCCCATGTGCTTATATGTACCTTAATGCAATACAAGAGTTAATCAGAAAGGTCTGGGAGGATAAGGCATTGTAGGGCTACTCTGTATGGCTATGGCCTTTATCATATTGTGAAGAATTTCTCATTAGTTAAAGCATTACAACAAATTTGTTTTTGGCTCTATTCTTTCTAAAACATCTAAGGTGAGAATCTAGCAGGAGACATCAAGGTTGATCGAATGAGTATCATGAATTTATAGGAGGCACGGTATACACAATATGATGAGATTGAGATTATGACATAAGGCAATCTCATAACAAATATGATTCAAGGCAGGAACTCGCTATGTATAAATATGTTTAAAGTTTTAATCATTTGAATAGAACTTCAATGTGAAAATGAGGACAATAAACATCAATAAGAGTACAATAAATGTTAGACAAAAGAAATAACAATCGATTCACTAGTAATTGGAGTGTACGCCACAAATCACACTAGGGAAGTAGCATGCATCGAGTTGATCTCCCCTATATTTTAAAATTATGCAAACTCTCATTAGCAAGTAGCATCTATTTTCTTTTTCTGTTGCAAAAGAGGCAGGTGACAGATGTGTCAACAAAACATGATTGAATTTTGAACCTTACGTATCCCATACATTTTGGGTACTAATAAATTTTAGATTTATCAAAAGTGTGTCAGGCACATGTGAAGTATTTTGGACTGTGCTTCATTTTATTTTTCTGTAGGCTATTTAACACTCGATATAAACAAGAGATAGTTAGATCGTGCCCCTACAAATGGCTGAGAACCCAGTACATGGATAAAAAATAAAAGCTTATATAGCGTACAGAACATGGATGTGTGGATATGGATGTTCACTTGTGGATGCGGAAAATCCGAAAAGATTGATGTATGACATGGATAGAAAATATAATATATAGCTTCTATAATCTGTGTTGTTGTGGAAAAGCTATGTTACCTGGGTACTTCTAATGTGTATCCGTACCTGTAACCGGTGCATGTCGTATCCGAACCCCCTTAAATATGTGCATGTACTTATTCAGACCAATACTCAATTATATAATGCATGTTTAATTTAAAACTCTCATCATACACTTCTTGGATATATATCCTACTGTTCACATCCTTTTTTGTAACTTGTTGGATAAGGATTGATTTCATTTCACCCTTAAGAACTACGAGTTAAATGTGTCGTTTGCATATATAGGTCAGAACTATCATTATATCCCATGAGTTTTAGCCGTATCCCCGTATCCTACCTTTTACAAATTTACCGTGTCCCGCACCCGTATCCGTACACGTGCAACTTAGTGGAAAAGTAACCCTGATCAGTACTAAATGCTGTGGGAAGTGCCGTCTCCTTTGCATGCACTTGTCAAGTCATTGAGCTTCTAGCATCTACATGAAGAGCAGCACGATGTGCTTTCAAGTCCCCTTTATTGTCTTTAGTGTTCATGGCCAGAACTGTGGCAGCAAACTCCAGAGTCGATATCTGCACTTGCGTCACATGTGCATGCATGTGTAGTTTGTGTTTCGCCATTGGATTATCAAATTGCAAACATTTTCAAGATTGGTTCTACATTCCAAGCATATTGAAAGAGAAGCTGGCTGTCTAATTATTTGACTGCTACAGTATTTTCTAAATACTGCAGTACATCTGTACACCTGGACAGGAAAACCATGAAATTGACCATCCATCTATCAGTTACTCTTACTAGTTTCACTCTCTTCTTTGTTTGCAAATAATAGTGCTTTACTTTTTTTTTTGTTGTCTTTTACATACATTTTACCATAATCCATTTAACCTTTGCAGTCAAATGCAAGTGTACCCTAATTGTTTGAGATTGTTACAGGTCTTCCCTTTGCTTATAGAGAAGTTTTCATTTGGAGAACAGGCTGATTTGGCGTGGCAATTTCTTTGTAGCATACCTGTCAATATGATGGTGGAGTTCCTTCCTTGGCTTTCATCTTGCATTTCAGCTGATGAACGTCAGGATATGATCAAGTGTTTGTGCAAGATAGTTCCTGAAGAAAAGCTTCTTCAACAAGTAGAATTTGTTTTATGCTTGGTAGCCTTTTCCTTATCGGGATTTTTTTTCTTTCAAAATAATTGATTGTCTCTTAATAACTGAAGGTCATATTTACCTGGATGGAGGGGAAAAGTGTCCCAGAAGTTGGCCAGAAGTGTAACTGCATGGAGGCTTCTCAATTACAAGATCCTCCCAGTTCTTGTCCTGGCCAGTTTGTCACCCAGTCTGATAAGCAGGTTTGTTCAGAACATTCAAAAAATGGGAAGAGAAAGCATACAGAGTCAGGTTGCTGTAATGTTGACTTTCCTGGAGAATATCCTATAAATGAAATATTGTACTGGCACAGTGCTATAAAAAACGAACTGAGTGATATTGCAAAGGAGGCAAGAAAGATTCAGCTCTCTGGTGATTTTTCTGATTTGTCAGCATTCAATGCACGACTACAGTTTATTGCCGATGTATGCATCTTCCATAGGTATGGCTTCTTAAATAGTGTTCCAACAAACATAATATGGGTACTATTATTAGTTCGTTTCACTTGAAATATTATGAATTAATAATTTTAATTAAATAATTATATTTTATCTAAATCAAGAATCATACTTTGTTTTTCTTTTCCCTATCCTGATGCATCAGTGTTTAATCAACTTGGATGCAGGTGTTGCCATCTGATAGGAATCTAGCTTAGAAATTAAAAGGATTTACCTTTTTCATTTGAATAACAAAATGTTGCCTATTTTACTTCTACGGGACGTTGCATATAATCATATATCACCATTAACAAATCTATGTGCAGGGAAAATATAGGTTTCAAAAGAGCAATGTTGAGATTATGTGTAACGTAAATATCATTGTTTTAAATATCCCCAACATGGCCCGATATATCGCCCCGATATATCCTTTTACAGGCTTGCCGCAACCGATATGGTCTCCAAATATCCTTTACCGCTTTTTTGGCTATTTTGGGCAGTATATCTCCGACATGGCCGATATATCGGCCGATATGTCGGCCGATATATCCTTTTATATGGCTTGTTGGAAAACAATATACCGCTTTGGCAATTTTTGGGCGAGATATCATGATTTTCCCATTATATTAGATGACATTTTGGCCTAAAAAATCTGACAAAATGTTTCAATGTTAAATTATACTTTTACTTGTTTTACAAGGTTGATTAGTTATCCTAAATATATATTATTTACATTTTGTATGCTTAG
>JBAKGM010000233.1:9606523-9627682 GCA_037177215.1 Asparagus racemosus
TTAGATGAGCTTCATGATCATATGGTTTTCGTCATATCAGCCATAGTATCTCATGGGCATGATTTTGACCAGATTGTAAAATTTGGCATGTCTTATGCAAGTTCCAAATTTATCTTATGCATTGCTTGAGATGTATGCTTTACTTAATTTTCTTAGTGTGCACTCCAAGTTTCTACTCTATTCACATAAAAGTGGTTAAATTGCACAATGCATTATGCAAACTAACACAAACCAGTAAAGTGAGGAACATGGGTATATTTAATGTCTATTATGTTTTTTAGTCCTTTCTTTCACGTAATCTCATTTGTTTTTTATGCAGTATTGCAGAGGATCAGGTAATCTTCCCAGCAGTAGATGCAGAGGTGTCCTTTGTGCAGGAACATGCTGAAGAAGAGAGACAATTCAATAAATTCAGGTGTTTAATTGAAGAAATGCAAGCTGCAGGGGCCAATTCGACATCTGCTGATTTCTATTCAAAGTTGTGCTTGCATGCTGACCAGATAATGGACACCATCCTGAAGCATTTTCACAATGAAGAAGCTGAGGTAATCTTCATTTTGGCAAGAGATATCGTGTAGGTTTTAATAGGTTAGTGGAAACTCACTTATTTTGCTCTTTTAGGTTCTTCCTCTTGCCAGGAAGCATTTCTCGCAGAAGAACCAGCGGGAACTCTTGTATAGGAGTATATGCGTGATGCCATTGAGATTGCTAGAGCGTGTTTTGCCATGGTTGGTTGCAAAGCTAAGTGATGAAGAGGCACAATGTTTTCTTAAGAATTTGCATATGGCAGGTCTTAGTTTCATCCTTTGTTGTGTTACTCCTGTACCTATATTTTATCAACTTCCTCTATTTAACGTTTATTTTTTCAGCACCACTGTCTGACAGGGCATTAGTTACTCTTTTGTCTGGTTGGGCATGCAAGGGACGCGCCCAAGATATTTCTTGCTCTGAGAAGTTTGTATGCTTGTCTTCAAAGGCAATTGGATGCTGCCCGGTAAAAGAAGAAACTGTGATAGAAGAAGATTTCACAAGAGGCTTCTGTGCATGTGCTGCTTCTATGAGCACCCAGGGTGAATCATTACTTGTTGGAGCAGCTAATGGGAAAAGGCCTATTAAACGGGGCCATTTATCAGTATCCTGCGGAAATGATGATGCATGTCACCATTCAGAAGCTGCAGAGATTGAGAATTTGCCATATCCTAAATCCTGCTGCGTTCCTGGGTTAGGAGTTGGCAGTAGTAATTTAGGAATCAGCCGACTTGCATCTGCAAAGCCTTTACGTTCATTGTCCTATAATTCTTCTGCTCCTTCCTTTAGTTCCAGTCTCTTTTTCTGGGAGACTGACATGATGTCATCTAATGCGGGGAATACAGTGAGGCCTATTGACAACATTTTTAAATTTCATAAGGCAATTCGTAAAGATCTGGAGTATCTAGATGTTGAATCTGGAAGACTTACAGACTGTGATGAATCTTTTCTTCGGCAATTCAGTGGGAGATTCCGTTTATTATGGGGTCTGTATAGAGCTCATAGTAATGCAGAAGATGACATTGTTTTTCCTGCTTTAGAATCTAGAGAGACACTGCACAATGTGAGCCATTCATATACCCTGGACCATAAGCAGGAAGAGAAGCTGTTCAATGATATATCTGAAGTTCTTTCAGAACTTTCCGAGTTGCATGATGGTCTGGTGAAGACTGATGCTGCTGGAACCAGTGTTAGATCATCTGCTCATCATACAAGTTGGATGAAGAAACACAATGAGCTTGCTACAAAACTTCAAGGCATGTGCAAGTCTATACGAGTTACATTGGATCATCATGTTTTCAGGGAAGAACTTGAGTTGTGGCCACTATTTGACAAGCACTTCTCCGTGGAAGAGCAGGATAAGATTGTTGGTCGAATAATTGGGACTACAGGAGCAGAGGTCCTCCAATCAATGTTGCCGTGGGTAACTTCTGCACTTACTCTGGAGGAGCAGAACAAAATGATGGATACATGGAAGCAGGCAACAAAAAATACTATGTTCAGTGAGTGGCTAAATGAATGGTGGAAGGATATTCCCTCATCTCCACAGGACTCAGAAGAGAGCTCGATTCTTCCAAAAGGTCACTGATAAAAGTAGTTAATCACTGTTCACATTGTGTCTTGGTATTATGCTGTCTGTAACAGTATAGTTGTCTTGTATGACATTCTTTATGATATTTCTTTTCTTTATGGATCATTAAGTTGTTCCTTATACTTCTTCTGGCGTTCAGAAATGGATGTCCAAGAAAGTCTTGAGCAAAGTGAGATGTTCAAGCCTGGATGGAAAGATATATTTCGCATGAATCAAAATGAGCTTGAGTCTGAGATAAGAAATGTTTCTCGGGATTCGACACTTGACCCTCGGAGGAAGGCGTACCTTATTCAAAATCTTATGACAAGGTTTGTTCTGCTTAGATCTAGATACTTCCATATTTCTGTTTCAGAAATGCTAATTAACTCCTGTTGATCAATCTTCTGTAACTAATAACTAATTGATAATGGTTATTGCAGTCGTTGGATCGCTGCTCAGCAGAAGTTACCTCAGGCTAGTAAAGAGGAAGCTACTAATGGTGGTGTACCAGGATGTTCTCCATCATTCCGAGATCCGGAAAAGCAAGTGTTTGGCTGTGAGCATTACAAAAGGAACTGTAAACTCCTTGCTGCATGTTGTAACAAATTGTTTACATGCAGATTTTGCCATGATAAAGTCAGTGATCATTCAATGGACAGGTAACATCGTTCATAGAGCCAAATTTAGTGATGTGCCCTCACAAATGTATTATATGCTTTAATTTGATTCCGTGCTGCTCTTACATGGTTGACTTCTGGAGACTGCTCAAAATCTATACTAATCTGTAATGAATATAGTGAGAACATTGAAGGAAAGAAAAATCATGTAGAGTTATGGAGGGTAAATGGCAATATAAAACAAATAATTTCATTTCATCCTCTCCTTCCTACAACTGCCCTCTCATCCTCTCCTTCCTACAACACCCCCTCCCACCCTCCCTCTCTCTCACAGAGGAATCATGTAGAGTTATGGAGGGTAAATGGCAATATTTAAAAAATATTTTCATTTCATCCTCTCCTTCCTACCTTCCCTCCTGCTCTTAAATGTTAACATAATTGGTCAAAAAAATCTTAGCAAAGTACACTAAGAATGAGCAAGTTTTACGTTTAAGTACTTCTGAAGTTAAATTCTTTCAAAATAAAAATTTAAACATACATTTATGTTTTTAACATATTTATAATAATAATGATTTTAGTGTTAATTTATGTTAATACTTACATAGTAGATTATTAATATAATAGATCTCATGATATCCATTACTGCATATTTTTGTACCAAGGAAATATTTGTTAAAAGTGACGAACAATTTTCAAACTTAGACTGAATTGATACAAATGTAGTTTCATTACAAATTTCTATTTCCATTTGTTCTTTTTTCTTTTTAATCACCTACTCTAATTATAATATTTACAATACAACTTCTCTAAATTAATTATCAATTTAATTACTTAATAATAATAATTTAGGATACATTTTCTATATCAATCTCTATATGTAACTTAGGTAAATTGAATGACCATAAAATAATTTGTGTATGATATATCTATTTATTCTATTGTATGAAGAAAATAGTGGATAGTCAATACTTAAGAGGATTTTTTGGATAGCAATTTCATGTTTCTTGCACATGTATTGTACATGCCAAACACTGTTATAAATAGCGGTAAATAGCGTCGCAATAGCGGCGCTAATGGCGTTAACGACTCCTTCCGCAACGCTATTGCCCAATAGCGGTGACATATTGGGGAGTATGCGCTTTTCGCTCGCAAAAACGGCCAATAGCGTGCCATAGTGGTGAATAGCGGGTGATTGTGGGTAAAATCCGCTTTTTGACCACTATTTAAAAGCATTTTTAGGTTTATTTTTTTAAATTACCCACCCGCACCTTGTAGACCCGATGTTTTAAGTCATTACTAATCGTTGTTTTTCCTCTCGAGTCTCCCCTTCGTGATCCAACTCTAAAAAAACCTAACCCCCCAAAACGATCACTGCCTCCCACCGCATTCCGTAGCCTCCCGCGACTTCCAGCGTCTTCCTTCTGTCTCCCACAGCCTCTGATACCTCCCTTGAGCCTCAATACCTCCTCTCACTGCCACAACACCTCCTCTCACTGTGAGCTCCTCCTATTGCAGTTCTCTCACCGCTCAACTCATTTTCTCGAAGACGACTCTTCGACCCCACATCTAGTTGTCTTCAGCATTATGCGATGTTTACATGTATATTTCAGGCTTAGGATCTCATTAGATCATCAAATATGCACTTTTAGATTTTTAAGATTTTTCTTTAAATTTTTTTTCAATATTTATACACATCTAAATTAGACCACTATTTGACTTTGCGCTTTTTGCCACTATTTTGCCGCAATAGCCCCAAATAGTATTTAGCGGTGCCTCACCGCTACGCGACGCTATTCGTTATCGATAATCTTGATGCCAAATTTGCTAGTTATCATTATGTCTAGCATAAATTTCTAATTGTGACTTCTGCATAGTAAGGCTACATTAGTTCCCTTTGGGAAAAAAATCCAAAATGAAGGAAGATATGTTGGCACTCTAAGGAGACGTTTTAGGATAGTTAAATGCTAGGTCGTTTGGATTAGTTTAGCAGTAGTGGCAGTTTAGATGGCTATGAGGATTTCCTATTATATTGGTACTAGTTTTAAACCTGTGCAATGCACGGAACTTAGCAACTTTAATGAACTCTAAATATTTGTAATATTATGATTTAAAAATATTTCACTTTAGGAGACCATGATAGAGCATTTTATAGAACCAACATTCTTATAAGATATTAGCATATAAAATACCTTTCTATTAAATAGGTCTAGGCTACAAACAACTTTTACTCAACATAAACATAGAGACAACGAATATAACTAAATGAAAAAAAAAAATCTGTAATGTAAAGGTTAGCATCCAATTCACATTCAAAAACATCGCGACTATAAAATACTATAAGAGGCATTCAATTTGAAAAGTCATATTTGAATAATCTGGAAATAACAATAATTAAACGAACATACACTTAATTAGCAGTCAATATCACTTTATTTGAAACAACCATACAGTTAAACTCTAAGTACTCTCTGAGCTAATTCCATATTTGATAGAGAACCATATCAATTAACAAACACTCAGAAGAACAGAGCATGTCAAGAGAATTTGTGGATTGCTTTGTATACATATTTAAAACTATCATGCACCTTAGTTATATTTCCTAATTATAATAACAAATCGGAAAGATGACGCCCCATATACAAACAAAGTACAAACACATGAAAAAGAATAGAGGGTTTTTTCGATATTAGTCACCAAACCTTTCATATAAATTTAGTCCCCCAAATCTTCATATTTTGAAATCAGTCCCCCAAATATATTAATTTTATATGCCCCATATCTTTTAAACTAATGCAAAGTAGAGGGATTTGTTACACAAAATCATAATACAATAATGTGCACTTAAAATGTAAAGTTTGCTTAATTTTTACTATGAGGATAAATAGACAGCATGTAACAAATTACAAAAGAAAAAAAAATCTTTAATATTTTAGCCTGCGCTCATTGGAAGCCTTTTACATGCTTAGAACAAAAGGAATCCCTGTGACAAATCCAGATAAAAAGATCTCATTTAACTAAGAAGAACATCATAAAGAACATAAAATCACACAAAACAGAAAAATTATTATTTCCCTATATTGAACCCCTTTACAACGGTTAGCAAAGCACCAAGCCTAGAAACAGCTTAAACAAAACTACCACTATATATGTCCACTGTTGAAGATGCTAAATGGCTTTCAAAATAATAATAGTAAAGTTTCACGTATAGAAAATTTATCAAGATGAGTGCTCTAAGAGGCACATTAACTGCATGATTAACCAATCCATGCTTGAAATATGACTTGGACTCGACAAATTGACCAATCTTGCCTGAGTAATAAAAAAAAAAGATAGATACGTTGTATCAATTCCTATAACACCAAGAAAAGTAAGGGAAAAAAAATAAAACGTAATTAACTCAAGTAGCTGAGAATTATATTTGGAAAGTCGAGTGCGGAATTAAAGAAATTTAACTTTGAGAGGTTGGAATGAGGTAAATGCACCGAAAACGTGAAAATTTTGCATAGAAAAATTAGAAACAGAATGAACTTGAAAAGTTGCTTAGAAACAAAATGGGAACTTACTGAAAATCAAACGGTTCATTGTGTCCAAGTTGGAGAGGAACTTAATAAGGAGCTTGTTGGAAAAAGGTTAGAGCATGGTGAAAAATGAGTTGGTTTTTTAAATGTTAAATTAATTATAGGAAATTCAAACAGTCAGGGCATAGAAGGAAAGCGGTGAAGTTGCTTTGGAAAGAGAGAGTTTTAATTAAGTAGGGAATACAAAAGAGGAAAAAGGATGTTGGAAAGTTTTTGGAGATTAATTGATCACTATTCTCAAGATGTAGAAGGACTTAACTGAGGCAGTGCTGAGAAAATTGGAATTAATTAATAATTAAGGAAACTAAACGGTTATAAGAGATTGTTAAATAAATTAAATAGAGAAATTAGAAATTGGTAAACATTGGTAAAGCTTTTAGAATGTGACAAGTGGCAAAACTATGGAGCCAGGTTATTACTTTATTAGTAAAATATTGATGAGTCAGAGGACCATGGATGTACTAGACAACGGAAAGATATTTATGCTCCTATGCTCTAGTCAGCCATGGCATTTGGCGAATTATCTAGCAATCAGAGTATGAGTTAAGAAGATGTTATTGTTAACCCTTGTTCGAACAACAGATCAGGTTGTGCCACACAGGTATTAGGCATGAGATTGAGTATCTGACATAAATGAAGGAATAAGTTGACACTCGGCCTTTTAACCATTTATTGGCCCATCTTGTGTTCCTTCTTGTTTTATGTCACCTTGACATTCACGTGCCAGGTTGTGCCTCATAGTACTTTGCCACAGCTTAAAGGAAGTAACTGACACAAATTATTGAATCAAGGGTGGGATACTGGGCCTGTGGGTAATATGGTGTGCAAACTGATTGCTGATATGTTGTTACCCAACTTCCGTGTAAGAAGGTTATGTGATCTGACTTATTTACTGGGGAAAATGATGTTGGAAGAGGTGTTTTAATTGTTGAGTGCCACTACTCACTGCACCTGACAAACACCTGACAACTTTTATTCATTTACCATCATTAAAATACTACTATTTCAACAGAAGGAAAGGTCCCTGTATTTATAAAATTTGCTTACATCACCATGGAATAATTAATATTTCATATGACTATTCTACCTACTTCTTTCTAATTATAGATTTCACTCTCTTACATCTTTCCTCCATTAATCTTTTATGTTTATGATATATCTTTTGTAGTGAGGTACACTGCTTAATTTTTACCCTACTTTCTTAACATTGTTTTTTCTTCACATGAAAGTATTGCTAATTATCAATGCATAGCATATTGATAGCATCAAACTATGCTTATGTATGTATCATAGCATATTGATAGCATCAAACTATGCTTATGTATGTATCTAGTTTTTCAATTATTGAATTCTTTTCATTTTCTGCAGGAAAGCTACGAATGAGATGATGTGCATGCGATGTCTAACAGTTCAGCCAATCGGGTCTAGTTGCAAGTCGCCTTCTTGCAGTGGATTCACTATGGCGAAATACTATTGTAGTATCTGCAAATTTTTTGACGACGAAAGGTAATTTTGGAATTTGATTATAGGCTTTATTGTCATGTAGTGTTGCAGTGGGGATTCAAATATTGAGTAAGGCTTGTGTAGTTTTGCCCTGACATTATTTAAAATTCCATAATTATGTTATATCTTCTGTTAAGGGGACATCTTTTTCCTGATTTTATTGCTCAAAAGTACAAAAAGGAGAAAAAGCTAGTAATCCCTTTTAATGATTGTTGATGTTATATAATTTAGTTCTTTATTATAGTGCTAAGTTTTGATTTGAAAATTAACCTCTAGTGCATGTAGCAAGTATCAGCATTTTGACACAAATTGGAGTCCATGACTCTAGGGATGCCAGAGTTTTCTCTCTTAACTCTAGAAGTTATTGTAAGATAATTGGAGAAACAAGGAGGTAGTGAGAATCTCTCACGGTGTTTCAGTTAATCAATTTTAACTTGGGATTTTTAAATATTGGTCCCTTAAATCTTTCATATTTTTCAGTTAGTCTCCAAAATTATTGAAATTGCTTGTAGCCCCCTATTTTGGAGGGCATACTTGTTGTAAAGGAATTTGATACAGCAAGTTCAATGTGATTCTAAGTTGGGAGTTGGGTTGTCAACTGGTTCGTCAGGTTGGACGGGTTTTAGACATTTTTAGTGGTCGAACATGATTTTTTGGTTTGGTTCGAACAGGTTTCAGTTTTGGTTCAGGTTTGGGTTTTCCGGGTTTTGGTATGATGTGCTTGAAGAAAATTAAAATCCACACATTTAGGTTTGGGCAGATTTTGAAGCTTAATCATACCGTATGTTGCATGGACACTTATCATGCAGCCGTACCTTTACCCGATACTTCGTGTACCCGTACCTGACACTCCTTGAATATATGCATATATTTTCTTGGACATGTACTTATTGAATACATGTTTTAATATAGAACACTTAATTGTATAATAAATAACAAAATAAACATAAAAATGTTATAGAAAGTTTGATTCTCATATCATTTGAATGAAAAAACAATATTAATCTCATGTAAATTACTAAAATTTAATGTATATACAGTATCCCGGTATTCTACTTTCTATAAATTTTGTTTGTCCCGTACCAACAGCGGTACACGTATCCATACCTGTATCCATGCAACATAGATCATGCCCTTGATTTTGGATCAGGTACGGGTTTAACCCTACCCAATTGAGAGTCCTAGCCAGGAGTTATGGGTGGGGCTGTGGATAGATCTTCCTCCCTCCCTCCTTCCTGACTGTAAAATATTTAAATGCAAAG
This sequence comes from Asparagus racemosus, assembly GCA_037177215.1. Lineage (NCBI taxonomy): Eukaryota > Viridiplantae > Streptophyta > Magnoliopsida > Asparagales > Asparagaceae > Asparagus > Asparagus racemosus. Next base: position 9,615,582 of record JBAKGM010000233.1, read on the forward strand.
AGAACATGGCTTTTCCTTTCAGCATTAGGAGCTTTTAGATGAAGTGCTCCTTGTGTAGGGTAGTTCTGTCTTGAACTGATTGAATAAGGGGTGCGAGTAATGGGGTTGTGTGTTCGGAATCTGAGAAACTTAGCTGAGAAAGCTTTCTTACATGGAAGCTTTCTACTGGAGATATATCCATATTCATTTATATCGAATGAGATACTCAGTATAAAGGGTACTCAGTGGACGCCTTTTGGATGCTCATTTTAGTATATCTTTAATTTGATATTCGTTGTAGATGTTTCAAACAGTTTTTGTACAAATGCGTTGATTGATGGCTAATGCTAGATGGTAATCATACTAAAAGCAGACCTGATTGCAGTTGAAGATACGATAAACAAATTTAAGCATGAGAACAATAGCAACTAACGGTAGATGAAAATCGAATAACAAGCTAACTTAATTACTAGAGGTAATATATTTCTAAGTAAATAATATATTAAATAGCAACAGTAAAAGAAAACTGCATAACAAGCTAACTTAATTACTAGAGGTATTATATTTCTAAGTAACTAATACATTAACATGTTAGACGCAAGAGGACAATAATAAGTGGGGCATCTACAACATTTCTTGTCACCTTCTGAAGGATACACATGCATCATATACTGTTGCAACTGGCGAACATGTCTTATGGATGCATTTTATGCATGTTCATATTAACTTGACATATTTGGAGTTTTTATGGAACCGAGGGAAGCATATTGTGTTATCTAAGTACTCATCTATCCTAAGAATTATTTTTTTTTTTTTCTCCTGATTGTGGGTAGCCAAATACCAGATCAAAGCCTAGAAATGCAGGCCTGAACATTTCGAACGTTGACTCGCTTAACTGTTCGTAGGTTCCAGCACATTCCCACCTCTACATTGAGATCCATGATATGTAATATAGTAATATAATTGTCGAAATTCTAAATATCAAAATATTTTGAAATAGTCAGGTAATATAATATATGCAAGGGTTTTTGTTATATTAGACCTCAAAGCTTTGTTAATTCTACATTAGACCCCAAATCTTTGTATTTAAAATTAGATCCCTATTAAGTAGTTCTAAATAAAACCCACAAATCTATTTAGTTGTTTTAAATTAGACCCCTGTTCTGAACCAATATAAAGATTTGGGGCTTCTAATTTAGAGATATGAAGATTTGAGGGTCTAATATAGAATTAACAAAGATTTGGGGGTCTAATATGGCAGAAAACCTCAGAAATAGCCGAAGGACATCTTCAAACGAGATACCTCATTTATAGTATCAGATTAGTTTTTGGTCATGCAATAGGGACACATATTAGATAATTCTGATTTCTTATTTATTTTCTCTAGTCAGGAGGGTTTCGCCTCTAATATTTTCTCCTGAATGTATCATCTCTCAGCATTCCGTTAAGTGCTCTGAAGCAATAAAATACAAAAAAACCGTATCTGTTATTGGTTTTTTGATATCTGTGGCATGATGATTTTAATTTCAGGACTGTCTACCATTGTCCATTTTGCAATTTATGTCGTGTTGGAAAAGGACTTGGTATCGACTTCTTCCATTGTATGAAGTGTAACTGTTGCCTGGGCATGAAATTAGTGGAACATAAATGTCGGGAGAATGGGCTGGAATCAAACTGTCCCATTTGTTGTGATTTTTTATTCACATCAAGTGAAGCTGTTAGAGCCCTACCTTGTGGCCATTTCATGCACTCAGCATGCTTCCAGGTCTATTTGAATCTTGTCTAGTATTCTCAAGTTACTAATTCTATGTGGCCACTAACTTCTCCTTGCTATTTTGTGTAGGCATACACTTGCAGTCACTACACCTGCCCGATATGCAGCAAATCGTTGGGGGATATGGCTGTAAGATATCATTGTTGTTTTATCTTCTTGGCGAAAATTAAGCTCGTTCATTAACATATTGGCATGCAAAAAAGTTCCCATTGAAGTCAGAAAATAGCATTTTGATATCTCTGAATGATTGATTATCTATTTCTGTTCAGGTGTACTTTGGTATGCTGGATGCCTTGTTGGCCACTGAACAGCTTCCTGAAGAGTACAGGGATAGATGTCAAGTATGATCTAGCCCCTTGTTGCCATTTATGTCCTCAAATATTAGCAGAACTTTCTTTTATTTATTTGTTTCCTCATCATCATCATATCATTCTAAGTTGGGGAGCTCTATAAAACAAATTGAACGGCCTGACCAAGCTCAACTGTTACCGCCATGAAAATTTTAATTACCTTGTTTGCAGGTTGAGAAACCTGCATCATATAATATTATCTAATGGCTTTTCATTGGTCATTCAGGATATTCTATGCAATGACTGTGACAAAAGGGGAACATCTCGCTTCCATTGGTTATACCACAAGTGTGGTTCCTGTGGCTCATATAACACGAGGGTTATCAAGACAGACAGAGCTGATTGCTCCACTTCTAATCATTGAGGTTTTGTAATTTTACTTTTTTCTCTAGAACAATTTTCGAAGGTCTGTATATATATATGTTATATAGCTCAGCCCTGGTAAATAGTAGCAATTCATATTCTTATAGAAGTCGCACACTGCTCCAGCTGACTCGCGTCATACTTGAACATTAACAACTTTACCTTCACTTTCATTTACATGCAGACCCTTCTAAGTATTTTTCAAGGGCTCAACTCCCTTTAGTTATGTTACTAGAGTAGGCATCTCCGAGATGCCTCAAAAGTTTTCACGTAGGAATTTTTAACAAGAGTGCACAATTGCTATCGCAGGTGTAATATGCTTTGTCATTTTAGAAGTTTTGGAGTGGTGGAAAAATTGGTGTTTGTGGTTAATGAAACCTCATCCATCTGAAATTTATCTCTTAAGAACGTTTTGAATTGCTCTACTTCTGATGATCTACTTTCCCCAAATTTCTGGTGTCCATGAGTCTGCTCTGAAGTTGCTAATCTTAGTGGCTGATTGGTTTGCTGCAAAAATAAATTGCATCTAATGTTGCAGCAACAAATGTGGCATCTAATGTTGCAGCAACAAATGTGGCATGCAGCATTTGTTCGAGAAAATCGACTTTAAATTTAATGTTTAGATGTTTGCAATTATATTGTAGCAAAATGTATTTTCAAATGCAAGTTTAATGTTTGGTTGAAAAGCAATTAAAGAAAAGTTACACAATTTTTTCATATAAGAAAATTTAGATGTAGATTATTTTTCTATTTGGATTTAAACGATTTTTATTTTAAGAGATTGAATTATTTTTTTTTTAAATTCCCATTTTTGAACCGTGGAGCTTCTACCTAATTGGTCGTAGAATTTGTTGTAAGTATGTTCTACAAAATACAAGTCCATTTACTTTTTTTAATTACAAAATTATAATTTAAATAATGAATCTAAATATTTGATAGCTCTAATTACATTTGCCATTCCATTTTCTTTCAACAAAGCAACCCCTTACTATGCCAATGAACTACTATGGCACGAGAAGCTTGAGTTCATCTTTTTCCTCTCCAAGTCTTATTTAAGCTTAGAGTTGCGTGTATATTCTGGCCTATGTTATACATGTACGGGTATGAGAAGCACCAAATTTGTAAATTGTAGGATATAGATATTAGGGGCATGAAATTTGTAAAATGTAGGATACAGAGAGATGACTATTTATTTACATATGGAAATTAATATGTAAAGAAAACTAAAGTATCTAGAAAATTTTATGTTTTATTTATTAAGTAGTTTATAAATGTGTATGGGATAGAAAGAACGCGATCCACGTTCAGCTAGGTGAGGGAGGTGTACGTGAAGTGGAAGATACGTATTAAAAAGTATATGGCTTAAAAAAGTATATGGCTGAGTGTCTAAAACTAAAATATGTATTACATAATTGAGCACACATTTGAATAAATATGCATATAGTCAATGAGTTTTGGTGTTAGGCATGTATCAGTATAGATATGGACACGAGTATGAGGGCTTACAAAGGTGCTGCGTACCTTAGATTTGGGCTAGTTTATTTTATGAAAACTGTGTGTAATAAGTATTAATAAGTGGTATAATAAATATTTTTTTATGATAAGTGGCATGATAAATCTTTAATAACTGGGAAGATTTTCATTCCAAAATACACACAATTTGACCAAATATTTTTCTTGTTTCTTTTCTAAAGGTCGGTCCAAAAGCTTATTACAACGGAAACCTAATGTCTTGATACGGTAGTTTATTAGCAGTCGGTATCGTCCTGACGTACATTATGATAGCGAGTGAACTTTCGTTAGTTGTCAAAGCACCACTACAACCTGCGACCATCACTGTTTTACTCCCCTTGCATCTGTGGTAACATGCTGACGAAATTGAAGATGACTTCTGCATATTATATTTAGGGAAATAATTCCATGTACTGGACTTGGCATGGGAGTATGTTAATGTTTTTGAGCTCATAGGAAATGACGAGGAAGAAGAATCTAAAAAATTGTCTCAGTGTCACATTTTTAAGTTGGTGGTTACAGTGATAGAGACTCCATTTAATTGATACCTTATTAGCTATGTCGATATTTTGCTTTTCGTATAGATTTTAAATTAATGTCTATTAAATTTTTTTTTTTCTACACATACTCAAGTTATTTCAAGTATACAACTATGTGCTGATGAACAGTAGATCCAGGTCCTCTGCATAGAAGAGCACTGCTTGCAACAACTATATACTACTTTCGACAAGAAAAATACTTTCGACAATTCTGAGGCATTAGCAATTCTTGTGCAGGATTAGTCAATGACATTCAGAACTTAATGACTTGCAAACTTGGTGCTTTTAAGTGACAATAACTTATACTTGCACCGTATTTTTCCATGCCGCCTTGTGAATGTTTTCTCTTGCTGCTAGCAGCATACTTTTGTTGTTGTCATTTTTCCCCAACCTCTCCTTTTATAGGCTAAAAGAGAGTTAATGGCCTCTTTAATTATGGATTAAGTAGCCATTAAAGTGAGAGATAATGGGGGACGGTTATCCCCTAAAAATAACTCTAAAATGGCTATCAGGCAGACTTCGTGACCTTAGCGAAGTCTGCTGAAGGCGTGGGCGAAGGTTGCTGCAGTTGCGAACGTGGATGCGTTCTTCGGAAGTGAATAAGTCAGTCCACGTGAGCAGATATAGGCAAATGTGGGCAATGAACCTCTCTATTGGGCTCGAATTTAACATAGAATTCAGCTCTTGGCGGGGATTGTTTAGGCGATCTTCGCTGCAGTCTATTATCGGCTTGACTTTGGGCATGTTCGAAGTGTTTAGCCCATTGGTCTTAGTGAAAATATATTTTGACCACTTACAAGACCCCCCTCCACAAAGTTTTCAAGATCCTGTATTCAAGTTTGTAACAGGGATTGAAATACTTTGGGTAAATAGCTAGATGTGTACTATTCAACATGGCTCAAGTTGTCTTGATTAGGTAAAACTTGTCTTCATTTGCCTACATGGTTGCCAGAGGTGTATCATTGAACATAGCTTCCTTTGTTGCAAACTTGTATCGAAGGTTTGATGATGCTTGTGCTTGTCCAAATCCATGTTTGGAACGAAACTCACCTTCTTTGTTGTTGCGATGATGGAGAAATTAGTGAAGTTCAGTTGATTTTAAGTGTGAGTGAAGGTTGCTCATTTTTAGTTTACTGAGAAGCTCGTTGATTGGTGATGTTTGCTGGCTGGCAAAGCTCAATGCATTTTGAGCTGTCGTTGGTGACGTTTGTCGTCTGGAGACGCTTGCTAGCTTGGTGAAGTTTGTTCTGATTTGTCTCTAGATTTGTGCCGTGATCTGTGGCTAAGATCTCTTGATTGAAGATCCTATGAGATCTGCTACAGATTTGATTGAGTTTTAGGCAAAGTCATAGTCTCTTTGTCCGGTCCAATCAAATCTCAGAAAGATGCAATTACCTCGGGAGTTAAGATTTGAAATCGGCTATATATAGTAGCCATCTTCATCCATTCTCATTGCTCCTTCCATCTTCTTCTTATTCTTCTTCTTATCCATGTCTGCGCTAACCTCATATAGATCGGAGATGCTCCTCGACAGAGGAGCTGAAATTAAAAGACTCCAACAGGAGTTAGCCCAAGTTCAGAGCAATCAAGCAGATGAACTCTGTGTACTCTGTCGCTTGGCGGAGTTGTTGTTGGCCGAGAAGGAGATGCTCGAGGGGATCATCCGTAATCAGTCAACAGCTTGGCACAAACTAGACTGCAATCGGGATGTGTGGAGCATCGAGTGCTGCGCTCTTCGTAAAGCCATTCAGTGACTGAAATGGCGCTTGAAGAAAGACCCTTCGGTCTCCACGAGCAAAAACTCTGATAGTAACTAGGTGTCATGAAAGTGAATCTAGATCGTAATTAGACGTCGTGTGGCTGACTCAGACCCGACGTCAATTTTGACCACAGGAAGTGCTTCTTCCTCTTAGCATGGCATAGTCCCGTGCAAGAGGGGTACTTCTTGCTGCTGATATAGCTCAATTTGTAACAATGGGAGCTTTTCCTATCTCACAATCTTGTGTGGCTAAGGGTGCATGAGTTTTAGCTTGGTGCAGCTCGTGTATGCACCTCAGCCATCACACTACCCATATCTTAGGAATATAGGGTAGTAGCAAATAGCAACAAATACCCATCATCCTTGTAATTGGATAGTTTGAGTGTCGTCTTGTAACAGAGTCTTCAATCAATAAAAAATAAGCTTTTCTTTTAGCTGAAATTGTCCATCTCTTGTGTAACTGATCTACACGTACTTTATTTCTGTAGTGAGTTTGAACTTTGCATGGACTCATTGCTTTTGGAAGTGAGGTTTGGGCTTTCTTGTGTTGGCGAGAGTCAATTTTGAAGTCTGCCAAATGAAGTCTGAACAGATTGAGTTGTAGTTTTCTAAATTTTGGGACTTAGTGAATTTTTGCCAAGTCATTTTGGCGGGGTTCACTATATAAGGCCTCATATAGATTGAGTTGTAATTTTTCTCAATTTGGAGCTTAGTGAAATTCACTATGATGCTCTGGCGAGGTTTGCCTTGATACCCCGTTGAATAGGGCAAAGTCCGCTTACTTGAGAAATAGTTGTCTGGGTGGAGCTCAGTAAGTCGATTTAGGCGAGGCTCAGCGTAAGAGTTTAAAATTTAGGTCTTCGATTTGTGTGCCTGAAATTGCGGTGAAGTTCATTTAGAGAGAGATTCCTGGTGAAGTTCAAGGCTAGAATCTTTAGCAAAGTTCAAGGCGAAATCTTCGGCAGAGTTCAGTAGCGGGATCTTCAGTAGAGTTCGGTAGCAGGATCTTCGGCGGATCTGGCTTAAGCGAAATACTCCGCGAAGTTTAGGGGTGAGGAATCTTTAGCGGAGTCTACAGATTCTAGCCTATAAATAGGTTGTTTTGCCTCCTTCTCCACTTTGATTTCAAAAACTCTCCACTTTTCTTGAAGTCCTAGCTTTCTCAGAATCCCCAAAGTTCGTTATCAATGGCTCCCTATCGCGCTATCTCTAGAGGAAGAGGCTCTACTCGAGGAGCTCGTCGGCCAAGAGCTAAAGAGGCGCCAGCGTAGCTGGAGATGGCAGCGGGTAAGCTTCGAACCCATCAAAGGCAATCATCGGATTAGCCTATTCTCAGCCTATTGGGCTTTAAATAGTGCCTCAAGGCACTTAAAACACTTGGTCTACTACCAAAGGCGAGATCCTCATGACCACTTGTGGTCTTCTCCGACGAGCTTTTGTCATTTGTAGCGAAGTTCTGTTAGCGGCTATTAATGGCTCTTGTTGAAGTGAGCTTCATTCTTTAGGCAGAGCTCGTTAGCCCTTTGGGCTTCTGTAGCGGACTTCATTCAAGCAGAGTTCATTGCTTTGTTTTGAGCGACCTTCGCTCGAGCGGTGCTTGCTGATTTGAGTGACCCTTGCTTTGGGCGAGATTCACCTAACTTAGTTGGATGAGTTTCGCCAACTTAAGTATATCGATGAAGTTCATAGTTTTTGCTAGACTTTACTTCATCTTATTAGTGCTCAGTCTAATTTGATCTTTGTCTTCTAACTCATTTGTTTTATCTTTGTCTTTGTGCAGTTACTTATTCGAGAGCCCCTGTAGATCGTCGTAGCCATTTTGGGCATGATGGAACACATGACCCTGAAGTGGTGCATGTTTTCAATGGGAATGTTCTTTTGTCCCTGGAATATAGTAGCCGAGGGAGGATGGAAACCATGCGCGCAGTAGAGCTCTATGGGAGATATAACAGATGCTAAGTTCTCGATTCCTGATGTCGGTGAAGCCACAATTCCTCTTTAGAGATAGTATTCCTGGCGGAACCTCCCTCTTCGACTGGGGAGAGGAATACTCGTACTATGCCTAAGGAGATCGTCAATTCCTTTTGCTGGCAATAGAGCGCCAAGTCTCCTTCATGTATCTATAGTGTCTCGCCATGCCTCGTTTCATGTGCTATAATCTCAGGAATAGGGAAGATAGCATTAAGATAGGTTCTTGGAAGCGTGAAGGTGGCTTTCATCATGAAGGACTTTACGGGATTAACATCATTGGGCTGCGTCCAGGTTTCGTAAGTGAGGACGTATAAGTCAATGAAGTCCTTGTGATTCTAAACACTTTTGGGAACCAACTTGCCAAGAATGATCCTAAGTATTCTGAGGTAGATGCCAGGTTTCCTAGTTGGATCAAATCGACAGATGCCCAATGATGGACTCGTTTGGTTGACTTCACTCTTGAGACCTTTGTAGATAGGTTACATGAGATGGGGCTATACGCTACAGTGAGGGCTTCTAAGTACAGTGCTGAGATTTGTGCGCCTATCCTGTATGGCATCTTGGAGTTATATAACTGTGATAGCAACACCTTCCTCACTCCAGTGGGGGAAATTGGGATACCTCATCACGAGATGTTTGAGGTGTCTCATTTACCAATGGGAAGTCACCCATACGAGGACATTTTCCCCACAAATAAAGAGTTGAGTCCTCCAAACCACGTTGCCCAAGTGACAGAGGTGTTTCGAGAGTTAGTGTGCCATTTCCTCATCTGCCAAAGTGTTATGGGGAATGCCGGACACGATTTCACTATACCTCATGTTCCTTGGGCAGACTATTTGTTTCTCAACATTAGTGAAAAGGACAAGGGTGTTAGTTCAATCCCTACGGTTGAGGCCAAGGATGTTGAAGCTCGTATCTTCACTGATGGTCGTGTACTTGACACTGCAGACTCAGATGTGTGTGGGTGCTATGCTGGTGACAAGTTTGAAAGTTTCCATCATCAGGCGAGGGAACCAATATCTGAGCGGGCATTACTCACGGGCTTGTTTTCCATTTGGTTGAAGGGGTGTCTTGCTCCTTCTCGGCTGAAGGATCGTATCTCGATTAAGGTGCTGCATCCTACCGTGTTGCTAGCTTGTGGATATAATTTAGCCCTTTTACCTGTGATGCTGAGCTGCATTCATCATGGCATGAGGGAGTTGGCCACCGAATATCTAAAGCAGGAGGAAAAGTGTCTAAGAAGTCAAGTGCCCAGTCCTCGGGTGGAGCTACCATATATGTACTTAATGATATGGTTCACCCAACATTGCCCTCAGTTAATGTCAGCTGCTATGCCCAGTGGAGCAGATGTTGCTTTGCTCCTGAGGTTCGAACGCTCTGAGTGGTTGGTCAAATATCTTGCTGGGATTCGTAGAGTTCTTCAGCACAAGGATATTTTTAGTCTTTATTGTTGCTTTTCTTCAATTGACGGAGTCAATCTTGGGGATGCATTTGAAGATGGTGTGAGCAGCGAGGGCTTTACTTGTTTGCCTATAGGGTGTTTCAACTAGTTGGTGAACATTTAATAGGGTCACCTTGTCACTAGATTGAACGGAACAGAGTGCTATATCGAGCCATACTTACCGTGCCAGTTCACTCGTCAGTTTGGCTACGATTACCTGTACATTGGGAATCCGAATCCTAGATTGGTATGCTCAGGAAGTGTGGTCGACGGCGCTCACACTTGGTATCACTTTGTCACTGGGTCACTAGAGCGAAGTTTTTGCTTCCTCATCATATGCCTTATTGTTACATGACATTAGGGTTTTGCAAGTGGTACAGCAAGGTCATCATACCTCAACCCAAATTTCATACTAACAAATCCAGCTTGTTTTGAATCTCTCGGCGATATCGGGAATCTTCCCAGAGGGGTAAGAAGCCCCGGGTTCCCAAAATCTGTGACTTCTTGGCAGAGGATATGCCAGATGTCGATTTGGAAGCACCTGCTGGACAGGTTGCTCCTCAGATAGAGGTTAACGAGTCACTGGCACCTCCAAGCTAGGTTGGGATCAACATCCAAGAACTAACTAAACCGTTGGTTTTCCAAGAAGTGCCCGATAGAGTACGAGGCAAGTGAAAGAGACCATTATATGCTCCTCCTCCTCTACCACCTTCGAAAAAGTATCATTTGGTATCTTTTGAGCCTACCATTGGGTCAGGAGTCTCCCATGTAGTTAGAGAAGAGCCTCCAGTAGTCCCCGTTCTAGAGCCCAGAGTTGGCTCTTCAGGTAATTTCTCTCTTCGTATGCTATATATTTTTAAAGTATCTTTGACTGATGTGCTTCTCATGTGTAGAGAAAGAACCTATTCCTCTAGATGATGACGAGGATCAAATGGGCTTCGGGCATGATGATACTGATGCCTACCTAATTGAGCCTAATGACGGGGCCGATATTGGTGGTTACACACCAGGTACTTTCTTCAGCTCTTTCCTGATGGCTTTGTTTTAATAGCTAACATTTTGCTTATGTGCTAGATGATGAGTTAGACTTCAGGGTCATGAGTGAAGCTATGTCTACGTCCTCCCCCTTGAGTGGTCATTTCGAGCTTGTGATCGACTTTGAAGGTGCCTCTGGTCCCTTACAGCCTGTACTCACCGTTGAGACACTCGAAACTCCTAGTTCAGCTCCAGTTTCATCAGCGCGGAAATAGCTGATCATTCATGGATCATCTGAAGATGATGATGATCATCCAGTCTCTCCCATGCCTATAGAAGTTAGGGAGGAGGTGCCACCGAGTTCTGAGTCCCGTCCGGGTGAAAGTTTGAGTGTACCTGTAGTTGTTCTTGATGAACCAGGGCTTTCTTCCACAAGCGTTGAAGCTGGGCCCATGGACATGTCGACGACTACATTTATGGTTGTGAGAACTACCATCTCGTCCACTACAACAATGACGTCTACCGTGTCTCCTGCTATATCAGAACTCTTAGTCACAGTCACTCCATATTTAATATCGGGCAACGAATAGGTGCAAGCCTCGCCGTTTACTTCTCTTACCACTACTGATGCCATAGTGGTTTCCACTGGAGCGAGTCCTTCCAGTCATGCGAAAATTCCTCGATCTCTTGACCTCACAGAGTTTGATGAGCCTGTTCAATCAAAATATTGCACTTGCCTTGAAGTCTTAGAGAGAGTTGTCGACCCGCACTCTCAAGTTGCTAAGGGATCAGCTGAATGTCTTGGCGTCGGTTGTGTAGGATCGTTGATCTAATACACTAAAACACTAGAGGGGGGGAGGGTGAATAGTGCTTTATAAAAATTTATGTAAAATAGATAATAAATTGCAAATAAGATAGCATTAAATTCAGAAAATCACAATCACAAACACAGAATTTTATACTGGTTCCACCTTCCCGGTGTACATCTAGTTTTCAAGCAAATCCCGCTTGAGAGTTTCCACTATGATTTTGAAAACGCTTACAAAATCAAACGCAAACCTGACCAATTTGCAAGCCCATGCAAATAGCAACAATCTCAAACCTGAAATCAACAACTCTCACACCCGAGAGTTCCTCTTTGAAGAGGAATTCACAATTCCTATAAGACTTGATGTGTTGGTGATGTGCAGCAATGGCTTAGAAACTTATTTTCAATCTGAATTTTGCCTAACTTTTGTAAAGTTTGTAATGAAGACAATGGCAAAGTCAGATTCAATATTTCAGCCTTTCTTTTTCTTTTTGAAATTTCAAAACTCAATAATAATGCTTAGGAATTTCGTATGCTTTTTCTGATGTCTTTTTCTATTTATATCCCTTGAAAAGACACAATTTAAAAGCCAAGAAACGGATATAAACTGACAAAAACGTTCATATATTC
>JBAKGM010000233.1:9633504-9643561 GCA_037177215.1 Asparagus racemosus
ATATTCAGAGATTAAAAAGTTCCTAAGCCACTGCTGCACATCACCAACACTTCAAGGCTTATAGGAATTGTACTTCTCGTTCAAAAAGAAATTCTTGGGTGTGAGAGTTATTGATCTCTTGTTAGAGATTGTTGCAATTTATATGGGCTTGCAAATTGGTCAAGTTTGCTTTTGATTTTGTAAGTGTTTTCAAAATCATAGTGGAACTCTCAAGCGGTATTTGCTTGGAGATTGGATGTACACTAGGGAGGTGAAACCAGTATAAAATCCTTGTGTTTGTGATTGTGATTTTCAGTGTTTGTTGCTATCTTTGATGCAAATTATAATCTACTTTGCATAATTTTTTAAAAGAACACTATTCACCCCCCTCTAGTGTTTTAGTGTGATCAAATTAGATCCTACACCACTGTGGTCGCCAGCTTATTTGCAGGGAAAATTGCGTCGATCTTCATTGATTTCGAACTCATTACAGCTTTATACTTTTACAGATGAATTCAAAATAAAAGCTCGTCTTTTTTTAAGGCTGGGTTACAATGAAAATCAAAATAAATAAAAATTACAACTTTTTCCCCAAAACAAACGCAAAAGCCTATTTATCATGCTCCTGCTTGTATGGATTCTTTCACAATCAAATCCTAGTCAGATCTGAGATCTACACGATCAAAAGGGATTGTTTCACGATGGAAACAATTGCCTGAAGCAAGTGAAATCGACCAAGTGAATTCACAACTCTTCTCGAGATCAAAATAAGGTTTGATCTGGAGGAATGATGTGTAGCTCTGATCTGTATCTCTCGAACTTTCTCGCTTCGTGCGTTGACGGGCTCGCCAAGATCTCATGTCTAGAATTCCCGAATCTAAGTATAGACGGCTCTGGAATTTGACAAAGTCTCCCCTTCTTGCCCAAAAGTCCAGATCTGTGCAAATGAGCCCCCATCCTCTATTTAAAGGCTTTGAATGTGGGTAACGAGTTAGATCTGTGCTTAGATCTGACTTGGCCGAGCCACTCATTGGTGGCTCGGCCATTGAGTAACCGTGTGGCTTTTCTTTGGTCATTTTTTTCCGAGTCTGATTCATCTATTTCGTCGATTCCAGAGTCTGATTGGTTCAGATCCATTAATATTCGAGTCTGGTCTGTTCCGTCTCGTCGATATTCTGATATTCGAGTCTAGTTGGTTCCGTCTTATCGATATTCACTAATTTGAAGCTTCGCAATTGGATTTATTCGAAGATTCGTCATTTCGCTGACTTGCACGCCTCGCCGACTCGCTTCATGTATTTGTCGACTCACTTTATGCATTTGTGGCATGGTTACATCGTCCACGGTTCATCATTGTATTGTCAGATGGGTCGTCGATCGTCAATCAATCATCACGAGTTACGTTCGGGAACTTATAGGCAATTTTCAACACCTACAAGGAAGTCTTTGAAGAATAATTAATATTTCATGGATGATTTAGCACTTTTTAGACCATGGTAAGGACATTGGATATGAAGATCCTTAAACCTATCAAAATACTTCTAGAATGGCTCCCTGAAACTATCTCAAAATTATAAATGTTGTTACTAAGTTTTACCATTTTATGAATTAGGAATTATTTTTAAAGAAAATATAACAAATTTATCCCAAGTTGAGATAGAATTTATGGGTAAGCTATACAGCCATTTCTAGACTTTATCCTTAAGAGCAAATAGAATAAATCTGAGCTTAATCACATTCTCAAATAACTCTGCAATCTTAATCACAAGATAAACTTCCTCAAACTCGGGTATAAAAATGTATGCATCTTTGGATTCATTTCCTAATAACTTTGAAAGCATGCTTATGAAGTGAGGTTTAAGCTCAAAATTAGCTCTATTAATATCAAGAAGCCTAATGCAAGATTGAATTGCATTCCTAGCTAGATAACACATTTCTTGAAGAACGGGTGCATTTGGATTTGCCATTTATTTTGTTTCAAAAATTGGTTCAATATGGATTAGGCGATTGGTATTATCCCTAATCCGAACTTGCATACACCAAAATAAATTATTTTTGAATTTTTTTAATATAACTAAAAAGGAAATTAGGAAAAAGATCTAAGACAAATAAAAGTTTTTTTTTATTTTTATATTTTTTAAAGTAAAAACTAAAAGACCTAACAGATTAGTGAGATAAAAGAAGAAGGATAAAAGAAAAACCTAACTAAACAAATCAAGAGCAACCACTTGAAATAATCACTCTTAATTCTAAGATTAACCTGAACTCAATTAGATCAGCTGCTAACCAAAAACTTCTTTAGTGAAAAGATTAAAGTTTAATTGGTCAGTTAGGCATGTAAGAATAGTACTAGAGGGAGATTAATGACCAATTATATTCCTCTTTCTTTGTAGAGCACTTTACGCAACCCCTAAATCTTGCCTTAGACACCAATGAATTCAAGTAAACTTAAACTGGTTCACTGAAGAATTGTTGCTCTTTGATGAGCTCGAGTCCGTAGGGCCAATGTCTAATGAGTTTTAGAAAGCTTGGGTTTGCCTAGCGAGGAATTAGTGATTTGTGCGCTAAGAAAATGGTGATGAAATCCCTCACCTTATCTTGATTTTTTTTTTTGGGGGGGGGGGGTTACCCTTAAGACTATTTTCAAGTAAGTGCTCAAATCATTTTGGTGATATCTTACTAACCATATGCAATGCAATCCTAAGAATTAAAAGCAACTACAAAAGGATACAAAAAGAATATATATATATATATTAGATAAGGTCAACAATCAAAAAATTGTTAGAAAAAGAGCTCTTGTTTGAATGTATTATCTTATTAGTAGTTGTTCAAGTGGAGGGTGGATTTTAGTAGGGTCTAAAAGAGAAATACATACACACACATGCACACGCGTGCACACACACACACACACACACACACACACACATACAGTTCCTAATTGTCTCTAATGTAAACACATTATCTCTTCTCATAACTCGTGTAAATGAGGAATTAGACACCACGAATGTATCACAAAGCTTAACAAATGGATAACCAAATAAGATTAAATAGAAAAGTTTCCCAAAAAAGTATCCTAATTGGTAATATCCCATCTGAGCAAAATGATAACAAATTACGGGCCTTGATCGGAGTACGAGTAAGCCCAAAAGTCATGGTCTAATATAATCTGCTCATCATCCATAATACACGGGTTTCATCCTTCATGTATAGCAAGATCGAGGACAACCACCTAAAGTTGTCTATATCTGTGATGGAAACTATATCAACACATTCCTAGCATCACAAAAAACATGCTAAAACTCACAAAACATGATCCAGACATATGGAAAGCAAATACTAGTGTTTTCTGGAAAACTAGATTTTTGAGGTTTCCACAAAATCCCAAAACTTTACAAGATATAAAACTACATGTATATACCCCTTGTATTGGATAATCTTTCACTTCATGGAAGCTAACGACGAAAACAAAAGTGACATCGAAAGTCGGAAGCTCAAAATATGCACATAATTATAGGTTTACAAAATTGCAGGTTGAGCACAAGCCGTTGATGTTCGGGATGCTCAGTGGCATGCCACATCAGATAAGTGGCAACATCCTTTTCTTAAATTAAGTCTTTGCTCAATTGGGCATGTGCGCATGCTAGAGTGAGCACATGCGCTCGAACTGGTGGATTATAGTTTTTCTACAATATGTTGAATTTTACTATTACATACTTCAATCAATCCATATTCCACAAATTACCCATTTCTTAGATTTAGAGCAAAATCACTTTCAAGTAGTTTGAGTTTGTTTCATTAGGAATCCAAAGAGAAATCTCAACATTTCGGTATTATCCAAAATTATACATTTTTTTAAAAATAAAGACTAACTAGATCTAAGCAAATTCATGAATCAAAATATGCAATTGATGAACAAAAATGATTAAAATAGATGTTATAGGGCAGTGCACTAACAAGAGGAGGTAGAGATGCTTGCTTTCAGAGATATTAGTTAGAAGACCCGAGTTCTCTATCAGTCAGACAAAACTCACGTCTTTACCTAGCACAAACAATTCTAGATGAGAACTTAGATCTGGAATTCTAAAAAATAATTTAAGCATGGAAAGATTCTTATGTTAGCTTGGTTCTATGGCTTGGATGGTTGAGAGATTCTCTCTCTTCCCTTTCTCTTGATCTCCTTCGTCAAGAGTCTTCTCTCTCTCAACTCCCACCATTCTCTCTCTCTCTCTCTCTCTCTCTCTCTCTCTCCCCCCCTTGACGGCTGCCCTAAACTAAACTAAGGTTGTTAAAATAGAAGGATCTCTCTCTATGTATAGTCTAATACTCTCATCCTAACTTTCTAATATTTATAACAAAGCCACTCATTGCTAAACTTATGCTAATATTCTATTCTTGCCTCTCTAAACTCTTGGGTTGACCCTCTTATCATCCTAACTCAAGTCTAAAACCATAAGATGGTTTGGTCTGCCTTAGATGCGAGGTAGTTGGTCTCAGGACTTTTGGTCAACTCGGTCAATGATATCGGTATCCAAATAAATACGGGATATGATTTTCGTGAGCATTACACTATTTACCCATTATAAATAATTTCATTCTTGAAATTCCAACTTCACCTCTCTTACAACACTTCTCTAAGGTCTACTACACTCTTCGCTATGCTTGCCAGTCTCTTACTTTTGGCATTCGGTTGGAGCTCTCAACCTTTTTGGATACTTTCCTCGTATCAAGACTCTCCAACATGTTGAATTTGTAAAGGAGGATCCACACGGAAGGAAGGAAAAAACTCTAGAATTTAGGTGGCAAAATGCTCACAAAACAGAGATGAGAAACACTAAGAAATAACTAAGTTTGTGCGCTAGATGAGTGAGCACATGCTCTCAGAAGGGCATGTGGTGTGCCATGTGACATCAACAACCCATCCTAATTTAAAATTTTAGAGACCTCAAATTTTGAAGACTTGTTTGAATGCACTCGCTGGAAAAACTAAGCATACACACTCAGCGTGCTGGGCACTCAGGTATAAATAGTTTTGTGGCTTTTCTTTCTCCGTAAAACCATTGAACTCGCACTGGTCTCTCCCTTCTCCGATCATACTTTGGTGATCCAACTCTTGTAGCTTACAAAACTCTCCCTAACACTTCCTGTAACCACCCTAATCTGATCTCCACCCTCAAACTCATCGTATCAAACCCTACATCTTAACAAAAACAAAAAAAAACAAAAAAGGAACCTAGACTTCTCCTCAAAACACCAAGCCCAAGATCCAAAATTTCATCATCCAAACCCTAGCTTTCCACTTTAAAGCTCTTCCTATGGTCTCTAATGCCTCCTAAAGGTGCAGGTTCATCATCTCTCCCCAAGAAAAAGAAGGCATTAACAGCGAAGGGAAAAGGGACTGCCTATCTTTTTGCTCGGGGTTGACTTATCGATCACGAGGCAAACAATTGCTAGAAGAATCTCGAGAAGAGAAATGTGATCCTGGGAAGAAGGATTTATTTTGAAATCATCGAGATTGAGGAATTCTTGGTGGTGTTCTCGAGATAGGGGTGGTCGACGCTATTATCCAAGGAGCAACAAATGACCTATAAAGGGGTGGTGTTGTAATTCTATTGCAGCATGGTGGTAGGGGATGGGATGATCACCACGGAGGTCAGCCAAGTGAAGGTGGCCTTCTACCGAGAGACTTTTGTAAAGATCTTGGGGTGTTGTTGGAGGGGACAACCAGCTTGTTTGGTCAAGAGTAAGAGGATGAGCAGGTGATGGACTTGGCTGCCTATGAGATCATAGATGAGGACCTCAGTGTGGTGAGGTAGAGAAAGGGTCTGGTGAAATTGTTGAGCTTGAAGCCACTCTCACACTTTGTGGGGGTGGTTGTGGCCTATAGCATCTACATGAAGAAGGGAGGGATGGGGAAGACTCCTAATCAGAACTTGTTGATGATCTTCCACCTCACGTAGGGTCACCGATCAACTTCGTAGACTTCATCTTTGATAGAATGTTGGAGATTTCAATGGGTTCCCAATATGTGCCTACGAGAACTTTATGATGTGGACCATCCAGTAGTTCCACTGCCCCTTAGATGCGCTGACAAGGGGTTTGTACCATCCTTGCTACTGTTGGACAAAAAGGTGGTCAAGTCGATCTCATGGGGGTGAGAAGGGACATCAGAGGAAGAAGAGAAAATATGTGGTGGAGATTGAGTAGGAGGACAGTGAAAAGGAGGATGATGATAATGATGATGAGGACTGAGAGGAGGAGCAGGAGAGCAGTGCAGGCTACTACGAGTGGGGAGGTTGGTTCTGGCTCCTAGGCAGAGATGTCAAGTACTATTGAGATGTGGCAGGTGATGGAGAGAGGAGAGGGCCACAGTGGAGATCAAAAAGCTGCATAAGGAGTTTTGGGTATTTGCGAGGGAGGTGGGGAAGAGTCATTGTGTCATCCAGTGGTTCACAAAGTTGAAGGAGTGTTTTTGATATGGGAACATGGAGGACATCATATCTCCTCCATTTCCTACATCCATAGCTCAGGAGCTAGGGGATTCCTCTTAGGATGAGGAGGTAGTCGAGGAGGAGGTGGAAGAGTCTAATTGAGGCCTAGGGATGGTGCTAGAGGGAGCGGAGGTTAGGGTGATGATTAGCCGGCTTGCCCATCTCAGAGTGGTGGACGTTATGATGGTAGATCTAGGGAAGGATAGCCTGGTGGTGAGGGTAGTCATCCTTAGGACAAGACCCCGATAGCTAGAGGTGGTGGTTTATCCCAAATGAAGAGATCTCAGGTGGTAGGTCTAGGTTTTACTTTTTACAGGTGCCGAGCATGTTTCTCTGTAGGTTAAGTTCTGGATAAGGCCTAGTTGGCTGAGAGTCAAAGTTGCATGCTCAACTAGATTGTGTAGGAAAAGAGGTTGTGTCTTAGGTCTAGGTGAGCTTGTTTTTATCTTTCAAAGACTTGTATTGACTTCCCTACGATATGAGTAGTGTAAATTCTTGATGATTACTAATGAAAAACATGCTTTTCTGCCTATTGCACTATATTGTCTAATGCACACCTATTTCTATACTATTTTGTTTGTGATTTTGCTTTGTGTGGATATGAATATTGTGAACACTTCACTAAATCAAAGATCTCATGTTTATGAAGGATATAGATAGATAAGATAACAAAACATGAATCATTCATAACCCTTGACTATGACTACGCTCTACCTGCTAAAGACTCCTAACTAATAAGTTAAAAGAAATCCACCGAATCCATTCGGCACTCTTTCATAACAACTTCAACATTGACCCTCAGCCAATCAACTTCTTCAAAAATCACCGATACCCTAAAATATCAATTCTTTGATTTAATTCTCACAATCCATCAATTGTTTCATCTCACTCTTGCATTATCACTCTCACTTAACATACTCAACTTAGTGATACTCCACTTCATTCTTGACTAAGACCTTGAATTACTCTCCCAGATATACCCCTCATGCTCACCCTACACTCTCTAAGGTTACTATGGTCGAATACTGTCTATCCAATATGAACAAATGATAAGACCCAAAGAAGCACGAGCTCTAGGTCAAACTTACTCTATCTAACTTGGCAGGAATTACATTTAGCTAGAATCTATCACCCAACATGACTATGGGTAAGCTCCGGTTGTCAAAACCTAGCCCCTGATACCATAAAAATCTTGTCACACCCCGTGTCCTAGATATGAATATGGGCAAGTGAATCGGTCGATAGTATGCACATGAGAACCGGGTTACACAGGTCCTCATGCACATACTTAAGCCTCATCTGTCTATACTAGTACAAAATAAAGGTAAAATAGCAATTATGTAGTTGAGATGGGCTTAAATTAACAAAAGTCATTTTCTAGTCAAACTAAATAAAATAGGATAAACCAACTATGAACTACATAGCATGATGGGACTCTAAACTAAAAAACTATACATCATGGGTAAAGCAGTAGAAACAAGAACTTACCAAATCTTATAAGGGTAAAACCACCAAACCGCACAATCTACTCCAAAACTAATAACTCCCATAAGCTGGAGGAAGAAGAGAAAAAATAAATCCAGGAGTCATCAAGCAAGCGACCGACAACAATCATCAAGCGAGAAAAGAAATGTGATAAATGTAAGAAAGAGAATATCTTGAAGAATACACTTGCAAAGATCCAACATGGAGAATAGACAAGGGTAGACCAAATAGCGGCAAGGTATGCATGTGTCCAAGTTGCTGAAAATGTCTGAAAAATAACTGTAAAAGTAACACAAACTAAAAGCAGAACAAATTGAAACTCAGCAACCAAACATGCATGCCTATTGATCATTACTATCTGAAGCTACTCATGTAAAACAACTCATCAAAGTCTTAACTAGATAGATTCCATGTCGCGTACCACTTCCTCGATCCAATCAAGATACCTGAAATTATAATCTTACTTGGATCTCCATCGAGGATATGTGTACAGGTCGCGTGGGATCCAATGTTTTCTGGTACCGCCCAAACCCTCCCTTCATGGCTGTTCAATCTCATGAGCACTGCCATGGCCCCACCTATCTGATTCAATCCCTCAAAATTAAACCCATCATATTACTTTTCTTAGTTTGCTATACATGAAATATTATGAACTAGTCTAGAAAATCTCAACTCATAGAAAGCATACTATCACGACATCCAATACCCATCTAGATGGCATTGATCAGGTGTTCAAGTAGAATGCCCTCTAGGTCTAGGAGCTCCAAGAAGATGAAATTCTAAATCATGAATCCAAACATATTATATCTTCTCATACATCGTGTAAATGGGGAATTCCCAACGAAATCTAGTACTTATGAAGAGATATCACTGACGTATCGCAAAGCCAAATGAATTGATAATAAAACAAGATTAAGTGGAAAAATTTCCCGAATGAGTATACTAACTGGTAATATCCTATCCTGATAACATGATAATAGAGTATGGGTCTCAACTCGTGCAAGAGTAAGCACAAAAGTCATGGCCAAAAATAATTTGCTTAACATGCATAATACACAGGTTTCATCTTTCATATACAGCAAGATTGGGCACAATAGCCAAAAATCATCTAAGTCAGTGATGAAAACTATGGCAACGCATTCCTAACATCACAACAAACATGCCAAAGTTCACAAAACATGATCTTACATACAGAAAGTAAACACGTGTGTTCTGAAAAATTAGATTTTAGAGGTTTCCAAAAAATCCCAAAACTTTACAATATATCAAACTATGTGCAAATACCCCTTTTTATGGGTTATCTTTCACTTCAAGGAAGCTAACAAAGAAAGCAGAATTATAATCAAAAGATGAAAGCTCAAAATATGCACATAATTAGATTTCACAAAATTGCAAGTTGAGCACTAGCACTTGATGTTTGGGTGTGCGCATGACACGCCACATCAAATAAGTGACGCATCCCTTTCTTGAACTGAGTCTCTGCCCGATTGAGCGCATGCGCTTTCCAAAGTTAGCATGTGTGCTCAAACTAAAATCACATACTTCAAGCAATCCACATTCCATAAAATATCCATTTCTCATATTTATAGCAGGAATCATTTGCAAGTAGTTTGAGCTTGTTTATCAAAGAATCTAAAGAGAAATCTCAGCATTTTGGTATTATCCAAAAAATATATATTTCTATATGAAAACTAACTAGATCTGACCAAACTCATGAATCAAAACATGCAATTGATGAACAAACATGATTAAAACTGATGCCTTAGGGTTTTGATCTAACAGGAGGAGATAGAGATGATTGTTTTGAAAGATATCAGTTGCAAAACTCGAGTTTTCTATGTCGATTGGGCAAAACGCATATATTTACCTAACACAAATGATTCTAGTTAAGAACATGGGATCTGGAATTCAAATAAGGGATTGGGCATGAAAAGGATACTTATCTTAGCTTGGATCTATAGCTTAGATGGTTGAGAGATTCTCTCTCTTCCCTTTCTCTTGATCTCATTTCTCAAGAGTCTTCTCCCCGTCTCTCTCTCTCTCTCTCTCTCTCTCTCTCTCTCTCTCTCTCTCTCTCTCTCTCTCTCTCTCTCTCTGTGTGTGTG
>JBAKGM010000233.1:9645939-9660506 GCA_037177215.1 Asparagus racemosus
GTTTTTCATTTTCTTTTCAAAAAAAGCAATAAGTCGAGGCCCAAGCACATAAATAAAAAAAACATTTAGCCTATACTTCAGCCTAGGGTCTAGCCCATAGCTAATAAAAAGAAAAGAAAAAATAAGTGGGCCAAACTTCAGGCTGTAACAAACAAAGATGGACTCATCGAGGAGCTCATTTTTGAGCTCATCGATGAGCTCATCTATCTGCGAGCAAGTTCAAAAGAAGTTGCTCATTCATGCCGTACTCTTTTTCATCTCTTTCTCTCTCTCTCATTCTCTCACCCCGAACAAAATCCTAACTAAATTTCTTTTTAAATATGAGTTCCCATTACCATTTAGTGGCAAAAATCGCAAGGGTCTTGGTTCTTCATCATCTAACGATATAATTTTCAAAACCCTAACTCTTATTCTCTTTGATTTGGTTGAATTTGTGATTAAATGTGGTAACTAATGTTCAATTTTGGGAATCTTTGGCTTGAAATATATTCTAACACCATTTTAGCAAGATCTTTGAAAATGTTTCATGTAAAAAGTCATGTTCTTGACCAACTGTTGAAGGCTCATCGATGAGCCCTTTGAGCTCATCGATGATCAGTCAATAGAGAGCACAAACTAGCCTTTTAATTGCATAAAACCCCTAAAACACGCATTTAACTCCTAAGCAATGATCCAACTCAGTTTTTCATCATTTTGTATGGGTTTTGCACTTGAATTTCATAGATAAAATGACGTCAGGCAAGAGACAAGGGATTGAGTCTTCATGCTCCTATTTATCCAATTTGATATGTTAATGTGAAAAACTCTTGATTCTTATTGAGAGAACCTTTGTTCTCACATAGCTGCATCTGTATGTTAGTATTAGCATGATATTAACCAATATGGGGCTTGGGAGTAAGATGGTTTGAAAACTAGATTGAGTGAATGTATCCATTTTCCGAGATTTTTATGCAGCATTTATGAGATCCCTAGACGATAAGAGTTCAGCTTTTGCTGGGGGGTGAAGGTTCAAGGGTGAAGGTTTCCCTTAAGATTATCCGACATGTTTTAGATTTACCCGAATCACCATCAAGGGCCACAGATTTCTTTAGAGCTCCCGACAATCTTGCTATATCTTCAGATGAGTATACCTATTAGGGCGGACCTTTAACTCAGGGAAACTTTAGCCAGAGTTTATTTTGCGCAACCCATTTTTTAAGTTTGACCTACACACGAGCTCGCATATTGATGTACTGGATAGTTACGGGGAAGTGGTTTGATGCAACTTAGATCATTTTTCAGTGGATGAGCACTGTTGCCACCACAACTAGGGACCACATGATGTGTTCGAATTAAAACGTTGCAAGTGCACATCCAAGCTATAGTATATGAAAATATCTATCCCACAAGGAAGGAGTGTATTAGCAAAATCCTGAAGAGGTTCTTAAAATGTGTAGAGAAAAGAGAGAAAATAGAGTGTGATTTAGGTGAGGGTTGTCGCAAATGAAATGGCTAAAACAATAATAGAGAATGAAAGAAAGAGAAGAGAGAAATAAAAAAGACAAAAAAAATCCAAAATAAGAAGCAAATAAAGAGAAGAAAGAAATTAAATGATAAAACTAGGAATCTAAGATTGAATCTACTAGTTAATTTCAACTTGGATTTAAGAGCTACTCTCTTTTAATTCTCATATTACTTAGAATTCTTAAGAATAGATTATCAAGTTACTCAAAGCAAGTATAAGCTATCAAAACATATTCAAGCAATAATACCATTCATGAAAAGAAATAAACAACTACATAGTAATTCTAGAATTTAAAAAGCATAAACTATCAAACCATTTAAGATAAGTATAGCCTATCAAATTCTTTTTCAACTAATAAATTCTCTACTTGATTGTCCTAAGCATGATCATTTTAAGTATAAAAAAGAGCAAGAAATTAAAATCTAAACTACACAGCATGAAAAAAAATAAATCTAAACTATAAAGCAAGAACAAAAAAGTGAGAAAATAAAATTCTACACTACTAAGCAAGAAATAAAAACAAGAAATAAAATCTAAACTACAAAGCATAAAAAGAAATCTACACTACTAAGCATGAAAAAAAACAAGAAACAAAATCTACATTGCAAATCATAAAAAGAAATCTACACTACAAAGCATGAAATAAAAATAAGAAATAAAACCTAAACTACAAAGCATACAAGAAATCTACACTACTAATTATGAAATAAAAATAAGAAATAAAATCTAAACTATAAAGCATAAAAAGAAATCTACACTAAAAAGCATGAAATAAAAACAAAAAATAAAATCCTAAACATGCAATTCTAAATAAAATAAATAAAAGAAGAAAATAAAAACTTACATTATAAGGAGTTGGCCCCTTATGAAGTAAATCTTCATCACCAAAATAGAAAAAGAATAAAAATTTAAACGGAGGAATTTTTATTTTATTTATTGTAAACTAAAGTTTATAACTTTGGAAGGTCTTCGTAAATTAAGAGTAACCCTCCTCTCTAAATAGAGTTTTTATAGAAATTTCTATTTATCTCACCCTCACTCTCTGCCCCTTATTTATAGCCTACATAAATCAACAATAGCCCATAGATCCAACTTAGGCTCCAAAAAAATTAAAATTAGCATTTGATCATTTTTGTTACAAACTAATTAGTTAGCTAATCGATTAGTTAATCAATTAGGTTATAACAGAATTTATTTTCTTGTGTTGACGTGTTGACTTGACTTCTTCTTAGGCTTTTGGCTTCGTGGGCATCTTCTAGGCTTCTAGTAGGCTTTAAGTTGAGGGGTATTGCATTTTTTGAGCTATTATTTGACACAAGTCCTTTATTTCTTACAAATTCATAAAATAACTGATATTAACAAATATAATTATTTAATAAAGTAGATAATAAGAGTATAAAAATGCAATAAAATGTAGTGATCACCAACTCACTCATGAATCTAGTATGCTTTAGATCTTCTGGTCTTCTAGGTTGCAAACTGGTAGGCACCGGATGGAAGTAGATGTGAATTTTTTAGGATGAACAATGGAATCTTTTTCAGGACAGTAAGTAGCATAGGAAGCTGATTGGAAAGTTGATCGATCTTTCAGTCACTAGACCTTATATATCCTTTGCTGTGGGACTTTTGAGGTAGTTCATGCACATGCCTTCACTGGAGAGCAGCTATAAGAATTCTTGCATATATAGCAGAAGCTCTCCTGGAAAGGGATTACTGTACAAGAAGTATGAACACTTCAAAATCTCTGCTTATTCATACTGGAGCTATGTTGGTGACAAGGAGGACAGAAAGTCTACCATTAGATACTGCATCTTTTTCGGTGGTAATCTAATAACATGAAGAAATAAGAAGCAGAAAGTGGTATCTTGGTCTAGCGCAGAGGTCGAATATAGAGCAATGACACATAATACTGGCAAGATGATGTGGTTGAAGACCTTGATGACTGAGCTTGGTTTTGTTCAGTCAGAACTGATGCCCATGTACTGTGATAATCAGTCTGCCATTTATATTGCAAAAAATCCTATTGTTTATTAAAAGACAAAGCATACAGCTACTGATTGTCACTTGGTTAGGATGCTGTAATGAAAGAGGTGATTTGCACTTCATTCACTTCCTCTTCAGAACAATTGGCGGATATTCTCACCAACATTGTTTCTTCAAAGGTGTTCTTTGTTTTGTGTAGCAAGTTGAGCGTGATAGATATCTATGCTCCAGTTTGAGGGGGAGTGTTAGATTTTAGTGTTGTTTTAGCTAATAGGTTAGTAGGTATGCACCCGCTTTAATTACTATCTGATTGTATACCGACATATTATTCTCTTCTAATCAATAATAGATTTATTTGAGTATTTCTTAACACTCTTTAATTATCCTTCTCCTTAGTTTAAGTTTATTTATTCTTTTTGCTTTCATTCTCTATTTTCTTTAGTTTGTGTATTCGATTCTAGTCCTTTTAGTTCTTTGTCTCTATTTTCTTTCCCTCCTTTTTCTTTGTTTTAGTTTCTTATTTTTCTTGCATTTATTTTCTCTCCTCTCTCATATTCTTGGTTTTATTTTCTTTTCTTTTAAAACAAAAGTAGAAAAATCCAACTCAACATCACTCTTCACCACCTCTTTTCAATTAATCTAATGAAAGAAAGTTCCATTTTAACAAGAAAACCTCTTTTCCTATGAATCAATTTGTTAGTATATACTACAACCTTCAAGTTGTACTATTGCAACTTTAAAACTTCAACTTTTAACCAACAAGTTTTGTCTTTCCGTCATTTTCTTTGTTTTAATTTCTTAGTTTTCTTCCATTTATTTTCACTTCTCCCACTCATTCTTGAATTTCTTTTCTTTTCTTTAAAAAAAATAGAAAAATCCACATCAATTGCTTTCTTCACCACCTCTTTTCAACTAATCTAATAAAGGAAAGTTCCATTTTAACAAGCAAAACTTTTCCTTATGGATCAATTTGTAAGTATTACAACCTTCAAGTTATACACTTGCAACTTTAAAACTTCAAAAACAATTTCACAACAATAGTGGAGAGGTATATATGTCTAAACATATATGCTATGCATTTTCTGAAACACATTCTTATATTGACTTGCATTCTTTTCAAGCTAGAGGAGGTACTCCCATAGAGAGCAGTATTATGATATGTCATCGGATGCAATTGCAACCAATCTAGGAGACAACGACAGCTACAAGGACTGAGTTCTTCCTATATGTATTGTATTTTGTGGATGGATACATCTTATTACATATTTATGAACTTCTGAATCATGTTAGACATGTATGAACATGTAGAGTTGTTTCCATATTTCATTGTTGTATGTGTTTGTGATTTTATTGCTTTGTGGATGAATATGTTAGATGTGGTTCATATATTATTTGTGTACGTTGGATATGGACATATGGTTTGAATGTTGAATATTGTGGTTTGATTGTTGGATATAGAGATGTGATATGCAATCTATATACAAAATTATTGAATAGAATTGTATAGGGAGCCAACCAATTCAACCGACTTTTTTTGGGAAAAAATAAACGTTGGTTATGGGTGGGCTATCGCCAATGATCATTGCTGACGAGTTACTCGTCGCCAATGTATAAAACATTGGTGATAGGTTAGCCGTCGCCAATCATCATTGGCAATGGCTACAGGTAGGCCGTCAACAATGATCATTGGTGATGAGCTACTTGTCGCCAATGTATACAAGTTAGTCGTTGCCAATCATCACTGGCGACGGCTTACCCATCACCAATGTTTTATACATTGGCGACGATTTGTCCATTGCCAATGAATATCGGTGACGAGTGCATTGCCATCGCCAATGTTAACGCATCACCAATGGACATTAGCGACATATCACCTATCACCAATGCACATAGGGCCACAGATTTATTGGTGACACCTCAGTTCCCATCGCCGATGTGCATTGGTAATTGGATTTTCAGCACTGGTGACGTATAACCTTGTCACTAATACTCTGCTTTCTATTAATGCATATAAGGGGGTAAGGGAGAGGGAGATATGTATATAGTTTAGAGTCTCCTAAAGAAAATGTAAAGCCAACTAATTAAATGTGTTAATTTAAAGATAGCTTAACAGTTGCCCATTTTATAAAGAGTAGTAACTTTTTTTTAATTAACTGCGCTCCTGTTGGGGGAAAATCCATAGCGAGCTAGTCCCATGTTCAAATCGCCCAGCAGGTAAATAACCCTTGGGCCAGCGCCAGCCACGAAGCGCGAGCGGAGATTAGCCCCGTCCATAATAAGGTATAAGGATACCTCGTGGGAAAACCAAAAAGGGTAGCAAAAATAAACAAAATTTTAAAAAGAAAAGTTTTCCCGTCTTCCAACTTCTACGTTGACTTGAGACACTAACAATAAAACTGCAAGTTCCCAAACAAAGTATAGTTTATAATTAGTCCAAAATAACACTCAAAGGGTCTAAGGTTCTACATAATTGAGCAGTGTTGGATCTGCGTTCTTCTGTTGGACATCAAATGATTCAAGGCCAACATCAATAGTTTTATTTTCAGAGAGTAGGATCGTAAGTCCATAACAAACCCAACATGCATGTTACATGCTTATGAAGAGGATGGATTTTGGTCCCCCGCCCCTTGGTCATGGGGGGTCGTTGTCCTAAAGATGCCCCTGATAAGGGAGAAAATCTCCAAAGAAAGAGATCGCAAAAGCTAATGATTTTGTAAAGATGTCGCAAGCATTATTCTCTAAAATAACATGGGTACTGCTTAATCCTCTCTCAATTGGGTCATCAGTAATCTATATATACTGTCTATATAATAAAAGCCACCCTTTTGATTTGTGTCAAATTTTCAAGAATTCCAAAAATAGCCTCACCCTTTAAAAACTTGTGTCAACTTTCAAGAATTCCAAAAATAGCCTCACCCTTTAAAAACTAAAATACATGTTTGCAGGAAAAACAACGTAAATCCTCTCATTTCACAAAACTCAAGCTAGAATACTCTAATATTTTTGTATTATGCACACATCTCATGCACTAGAGTATTAGAAGAATTTGTTAATTTTAAGTTGTGACCTGCGCATGTGACGACTGTTCTTCTCTAGTTTAGCCTACAGCAACTTTGTCAGAACTATAATAGAAAAAAATTGAATTATAATGCAACTCATTTTCCAAAATAAATTACCAAAAAAAGATACTAGTAAAGACCATTTTGAAAAATAAATTACCAAAAAAAGATACTAGTAAAGACCATCCCGCTAGTGACACTAGTCATGGTAAGAGTAGTAGACCTCATCATTTCAGCTTTGATAACTCATTTTACTACAAAACATGACCAACTTATATTAAATATCTCTACTGTAACATTAGTATACTCTGAGATGTCCTCCACATTGTATCCTTCTCAAGGACCACGTCTTAGTGTAATTTTATACGTCATTATTAAACGCCATACACACAGTAGACAAAAAAAAATAGACAAAATTACGTCCTCGCACGTGTAATGATCAAATAAAAAAACAGTAAATGCTAATACAATTTTAGTGGTAATAGACTCTAATATGAAAATTAAATTAATCAGTCAGATTAAGCAGATCAAGTATAACGAAATCACACCTGACACGGTTATTTATATCGGGTGATTAGATTATACACATACAGAAAAAACCGGGCGGTATTTAGTTGACCCGAGCTAATGCATTAGGGAGAGACATCTAATTCTGAGTCTCCGAAGTTGGAAAAATGAAGCAACATTCAACACTGGCAAAATCCGAATTCATCTCTTTCCAAAATATAGCACATGCAAAGAAGACAAATCTTCTATATTTCCACAAATATATCAATTGATCTCCAAAAGAGTTAAATGAACCTGCAACTTCCTACTACCAGGTTTCTCCATAATACACCTCTGTGAACCAACAGCTGACTAGTCTAAAAAATAAAGCAGTGAGCATAATAACATCTATTGAAGCAAAACTTACAGCACCTGCAAGAGGTCAGAGGAAAAGAATGAAAAACTGAGAGAGAGAGGCCTCTGAATATCAGAAGGCATTTGCTACAAATATGAGAACGAACACTGAGCAAGTATTAAAACAGACTTAACGTTTTTCAAGTCTTCTTATCAGATCGACTGAGATTAAGATTGAACCATTTCTTCTTGCTAGATTTATCCTTCCCATCATCATTCCCATCATTCACAATTGGACTGTCAGCCTTGGCCTCATCATTGGGAAGTTTGCTGCTGCTGCCACTGCCATCGCCGCTGCTTCCACTCGAATTTACAACTGGTCGTGTGGCTGTGAATGACGAGTGGATACTCTCTCTTTCTTTGAGAAGTTCGTCTACCTGCATCATTACTTCTATTTTTTAGAGACCAGCAATTGAGGTCCATGAGAAAGGGTTCAACCTGTAATGAAAGCTTATAGAACGAAAATATTCGGAAATAATTGAAATGAGAGCAAAAGAAAAGCTTAGACTTCTGGAATACAACTGGTGTTTGATGCTATTAGTATCTAAATGTGCATGCTTGGACAGCAAAATGATTGGCCCACAAAATACAATGGTCTGGCAACGAACAGACAGTGGTGGTCAGCTAATGATGGTCCAAGTGTAAACAGTTTTAAGAGAGGTGGGAGGAATAGAAGAGAGGACAGGAAAAGGAGTAATATTTTAACGACCATTATACTTTTGGTTAAAGAAACAGATTTAAGCTATGAGGGATCTATTTGGTATAACTTACAGGATTTAGGAAACCTATCTAAAAATAACATATTCTGAGGAATCTATTCCAAATTATTTATTATGCTTTGAGGGACCAATACCTTAAACATGCATTTGCATGCCACAACTTCTTTTTTGCCGCATTAATTTATGGTATGTAAATTTGGAATAAGAGTATTGGAAATATAGGCATATAGGAGCCACATCTTATTGTTTAATACGTTTTCATTTTTCTAATGGATGATGGTGGAATCAATTCATAGTTGCTGTGTTATGTCCCACCATGAAAGCCCTTTTTTGTTGTTGTTGCAAGGAATCTTGGGTTAATACCAACCAATTAAACCAAAAGGCCCAGCCCCCCCTTCACAATTCAAGCCCGAAGCCCGGGTGAATAGCACAAGTGTTGCAATGCCCAATAATTAGAAACTAGGGATAGGCATTGCAATAGACATGGATCGACCCTAGGCCTTTTCAGCCAAGGCCCCAAGCCCCAACCACTAGGCCACTTGTGGAGGTCCATGAAAACACAATTGAAGAATTGAAAGACTAATATTTGCAAATGGTTTAAATTTATTTGTGTGTTTACATATAAAGTATCAAAAGGCGGACTGATTTTAACAATTCTAGGGTTTAACATGCCATAAAGATTCAAAAGAAAAAAAGAAACAAAAAAACAATGGGAGTTTCAAAAAAGAGCTTGTACATCCTTCTTAACTTCCTCAAAGCTTCACTACCGCATAAATTAGAAGGAAGAAAACTCATTTCCCTCCAAAAATTATGACCAATGGTTGGTTGTTTAACTATCTCATAGAAGTTTTCCTTCATTGTCATGGGAATTCTATCATCACACTTTTTATCCAAAGACGGCCATATGTGTTTTATATGCGCTTGGATAAAACCCACATAGACGGCCAAAAATGGGTTATCAGTTGGGATTTAGTCAGGTTGGAACTGATCAAATATTTTATCCCTCTCTGTTTGACATCATCTTCTAATTCCCTAAACCAACCCCCTCTATTTGTAGCTGAAGAAAATTGCTAATATCCTCACTTCCAAAGCTGCCGACGACTTTATTAACCACCATTAGGGTAATTCCTCTCTTTTTTTTTATGTTTCCTTGTTGCATTTCTCGTAGTTTCCATGCTTCTGTCTTTTTCTTCTCCCTACTTCTATTATTAGTACTAGCATTTCTATTGGGTTTGTTCAAATGACCTCTTATGATTTTTTCTACAAACATTACACCTAATTCTGGAAAAGGAAAGATGGCATATCAGCTATGCGGTTAGCCAACAATATAACATTGCTATCACATAATACTCCACAAACAATTTCAACGCTTACTGTTCCACTTTGGTTTACATTGGTTAAATTTATAGATATGATGAATAATTGAGTTTAAGTAGCTAAAATAGTCACTTAAGGCATTCTATACCATCAGCAGGAACTGTGTTCCTTCTTGGTGCTGTGGGGGTTCAATTATTTCTTACCTTTTCCTTGCAGAAATTTTTACATCTAGTTTTAGAGAAAGAGAAGGGAAAAAAACGAATTTCTGCCTTAGCAGTTAGGCACTGGGTCTAGCATCTAGCATCTGAGTCAGGCACTTGAACATTTTAATTATCCCACTTTGGCTCTGTGGACATTCTTAATCTTAACAGTCACAGTGAGCAGTTAGTTCAAAGTAGCAAAATGGTCATTCAAGACAATCCTTATAATAAGCAGTAGAGTTGTCATTCAAATAGATTTTGATGCCGACACTGCCCTCCTTTTTCTGTGTTGCAAAAGAAATAACTAGGAACTCCCAAAATCGAATTAACTACAAAGTTTTCCAAACATTAGAAATAACTAGCAACAAGTTTTTTTAATTAAAATAACAAAAACGATTTTGGATCTAGACTTAACAAACATGATGAGGAACAGACTAAGAGGACTCCAGTCCAAAAAGATTCACCATTGTTCGTTCAAGGTCAAAGAGGATCCAAAAAGATCACCACATGGCATTGGATCGTCGGAGGGATGACTGCAATGAAAACAGAGATGAATACGGATCGGCGTCAAGGTAAGGTACTGTTCATGTAAATAGTGACCATATGCTACTGATCACTTGAACAGGCACCCAAAAAAAATATCTTTTTTCCTTTGGATGGTAACCAACGGATTAATTAAAGAAGTGGATTTGGGAGGAGATTGGAAAAAAAAAACTTAGAGAATAACAATAAATTTGGTTTCACACCTAACAACTCACATTCTTTATAGAGAGGTTTTCTCAAAACTCAAGTATTCTCCTTCATCAATAGTCCCCCGAAAAGAGAACACATGTTATTTATAAAGAAACCTAACAACCGAAAATAAATCGCAATCCTAACCACAAATCATAACTAATAAAACAAAGAAATCAACTAATGAACTAAAAATTAGCAAACTAACTAAATAGCTAACCAATCCAACATTATTCTCATCCTAAGTTTTCCTAATCCTAACCACAGCAGATCAAATCCTTTAAGTTGTCTTGCATCAAATTTCCCTTTGTTAGAGAAAACTCGACCTTGAGTTTTATAATGGGAGAGCATGAAATTTCCATTGACAAGTTGGAAGTATCGTTGCATGCACTATAGGGTTTTTAAAATTATCTGCTTAATTTGATAACGAGTACGCAACGGAGGATCTAGAATAATAAGCTCTATTAGTGAACTATTACAGATTGGAGGCATTTTAAGCTGCACTTCACCTTTATAGACTCGGGCTCTAGATTAATTCGAGCTCGGACTCTTAATCAACACTATGGTATATTTTTGGTTCAGGCTCAAGCTCAGGCTTCAGCTTAGGTTCGCGCTTGGAGATAGGCTCGGACTCGGGCACAGGCTGAGGCTTTGTCACTTGATTTGTTTCTCTTTTGGCTCCACTTCTAGCTTTGACTCGGGTTATGGTTTGGGATCTCTCTCAATGAGAGTTCTCTTCTTGATCAATCTCTCTAACTTTTGGTTTATCTCATTCAGTTTAAGCTAGATTTTCTTTAGTTTCCCAGCGTAATCAAATTGCTCCGATATCAAATGATGAGGAATAGGAGTGTCGTCAGGTTTAGCATGTTGAAGGGAAGATATCAATGATGATGATCGGCAGTAGAAGGGAAGGCTCGCGAGGGCATTGGCGATCGTAGATGGGACGTGAATAGGAAAAAGGGGCTCTGCTCATGATGATGAACAGTAATGTCTAATGTTCATTTGTGAACTGTAATATGCTCCTTGTTTTACCAGATGATGAGGCAACAGACAAATTTGAGAGGAATAAAAGAACAAGAATTACTAAGAGAATAAAGATAAATTTGGTTTCCCGCCTAGTAACTCATCCTTACACAAGGTGGTTTTCTCAAACTCAAATATGTTCATTCATCAATAATCTCCCTGAAAGAGAAAATACATGTTGTTTATAATGAAACCTAACAACTAAGAATAAATCTCAATCCTAACTACAAGTCATAACTAATAAAACAAAGAAATCAACTAATGAACTGAAAATCAACTAACCAACTAAATATCTAACAATTCCAACAACATTATTCTCATCCTAAGTTTCCTAATCCTAATCATAGCAATTCAAATCCTTGTAAGCTGTCCTGTATCAAATCTCCCCTTATTAGAGGAAATTTGATCTCGAGTTTTATAACGAGAAAACATGAAAATTCCTTTGACCAGTGATAAGTACTGTTGCAAGCATTGTAAAGTCTTCAATAGTATTTGAAGTACTTGATAGCAGGTCAACTTAGGAGAATGTGGTATGACGAAATTCATCATTGAATTGTCTTGAATCAGAAGTGACTCAGAAGTGACTCGAACCAAATGGTGTTCAGATCACGTGTGTGGATTTGAGGCTCAAATTCGAGCTCAGGTTCAAGCTCTAAATCTAGCTCAAGCTCTCGATCGGATTTCTCATCCAGTTCTGGTTCAAACTTACGTTCAGGCTCCAATTTTCGTTGATTCGAACTCTGGTTATGAGTGTAACCTTGCATCTGACTGGGGTTGGGCCACTACCGTTGATGTTGCTTTAAGATTTGAAGAGGAAAATAATACTTTCCAATTCTAGTTGGACAATTAGAATACTTCTTTTTTCAAGCAGAATCTTCATAGCTTCCCATGAACGCAAATCTAATTGATAACCAAAATCATTACGAAACCACCAAACTTCAACTTCTCCTCTTGACCTACACTTGACATATGTATACATTTCCCAATCCAAAATATCGTAAATAGTAAATAAATCTTCTAGCTCTTGTACCCATAGGTCAAAATTATTTTTTCCTTGTATCCATCAAATCCATAAAAATAGGACATACTGCCAAATTTTAAAGAATTAAATTCAAATTATTGTGATGGAGGAAGGGGATATTTACCCATGATTATCATGGACCGCTAGACTTACTCTCATGATTATCATGGACCGCTAAACTTACTCTGATACCAAATGATGAGGAACAGACTAAAAAGATTCTAATCCGAAAAGATTCACCATTAATCATACGAGGTCAAAGAGGATGCGAAAAGATCAACGCAGGACATTGGATTGTCGGAGGAGTTGATTGTGATGAAAACGAAAATGAATACAAATCGGCATCAAGATAGGGTACTGTTCACGTAAATAGTGACCCCAAAGAAAATCTTTTTCCATGGGATGGTAGGCAGCAGATTAATTTGTGTAGAGTATTTTGAAAGAAGAACAAAAAGAACTTATGGAATAACAATAAATTTGGCTACATGCCTAACAACTCACATTCTTTGGAGAAGTTTTCTCAAACTCAAACATTCTCATTCATCAATAGTCTCCGTAAAAGAGAGAATGCATGTTATTTACAAAGAAACCTAACAACTGAAAATAAATCTCAATCCTAACCACAAACCATAACTAGTAAAACAAAGAAATCAACAAATAAACTGAAAATTAGATAACCAACTAAATATCTAACCAATCCAACAACATTATTCTCATCCTAAGTTTCCCAATCCAAACCATAGCAATGCAAATCCTTCTAAGCTTTCTTGCGTCAAACCTAAACCATGTTCGTACCTGTATACAACATCGAAACTTCATTGGACACTCCTTGGATATTTGCATACACTTATTCACTTGCGTACTCTTATACAATACATGTTTCACGTCAAACCACTTGTCATATACTTCTTGGACGTTTATCCTACACTTCATATGCAATTACTGAAACTCGTTGGACATAAGTTGAATTCAATCCAGCCCATACACAATCCAAAACTATGATTATAAAGAGTATTTTGGATATCAAGTAAAAAAAAGGAGCAATTTTCTTTTCATAGATTTATATTACGAAAGAAACATAAAAATGTTATAGGTCTTTTATTTCATAGCATTTGAAAATGAAAAAAATAATATTGATCACATGTAAATTATATGCTTCTCGCATGAACAGCTACGGGTGAACAATATCCCATTAATAGTCAATACTAATCCGTGAACAATTTTGGGTGAACAATAATGTTTTTTTTGAGAGAACATAAGGTGAAGGTCATTGGGCTAGAGAAACAAAGAACAAAAAAAGATAAATACAGATAAAGTTGTGGGCTTCATCCCCTAGGTAAACCACATGCCTAAAACACAAGAAGCAATTCACATGCTCACGAGGAGATTTTCTAGAACTCTATAAATTTATTAATCAATGCCTATTCTTAAAAGGAACACTTACACTTATTTATAAAAGAAACCTAATAACAAAATATAAAAACAAATATCCTCAACTTAAATCATAATAAAAATTACTTCACAACTAAATCTCAAATCTAAAATATCAACTACATTATACTAACCGGAAAAAGTAAAACAAAATATCCTAACCACGTTTCAAATTGAATCAAATCATATCTTAGAGGTTGTTCCACACCAAAAGAGAAAAATTATACTGGAGTTTTTTTTGCTCTCCAATTCTTCGCTTCAATTTAGATTGATAGTTGTACATGTTTACATATCAGTAGGAGCTTTTTACGTGACCCCAAACAATGTTATAGAAGGCGCTAGGAGGACTAGGCATTCGAGCTTGGGCCTAGCACCTTGGCGCCCAGCCGTACGCTTAGGCGCCCAGCCGTACGCCTATGCGGCACCTAGGCATTTGCCTATTTTTAATTTATTTAATTATAATAATTCGCGAAAATATATATTAGGTTTATATGAATCACAAAAAAAATCTTAGATCCATAATCAACCATGCATAAATACTAAATAGCCGAATTAGTAACCAAATACTAAGAAACATCATGTCCAACATAACAATTAACTAAAATTAACTAATTAAACTAATTAATTAAACTAAATTAACTAAAATTAACTATTTAAACTAATTAATTAAACTGAAAT
>JBAKGM010000233.1:9660606-9690642 GCA_037177215.1 Asparagus racemosus
AAAATCAACTAATTAAACTAATTAATTAAACTGAAATTAACTAAAATTTAACAAGATTAGACTAAAATTAACAAAAACTAACTAAAACTAACTTAATTCAAGTAAACTAAATTGAACAAAATCAACTACTTAAATTTAAAAATAACAGTTTATAAGTGAAATATTTGTCTAAAATAGTAAATAAACTTGAAAACAGCTTTAAAATAAAAAAAGTTCAAAATCTTACCTGAGGGCCGGCGGGAGGCAGTCCAGCGAGTGCGGTGGGGCTCCGGCGTGGGTCTAGCGGCTATGGCGGGGCTTTGAATGGTGTGGGATGTGAGAGACCGGGTGAGAGAGTGAGAGGGGGGAGAGGTGGCTGTGAGAGAGCTAGAGAGAAGAGATAGAGAAGGGGAGAGAGAGAGGTAAAATGAGGTTAGAATTGGTTTGGGTATGGATTTCAGGTACGGGTTTAAGGGAGTTTTACTCTAAAAATCTAGGCAACTAGCCTAAGCGGGCCGCCTAGCCTTAGGCGGAACCTAAGCGCCCCTTAGGTGGAGCGACTGCCTAGGCAAGCCGCTCAGGCCTAAATTAGGTGAGCGAGTGCCCACCTAGGCCTAAGCGGATGCCTGGACCGCTTTTTATAACACTGACCCCAAATATGAATAAAACTTTAGAAAGATTCTCAAAAACCCTGAAAGAAATGAATAAGCAAGTCACTAGGCTAGAAGCCTATCGATTAGAGAATAACCATCAAGATAGGGATGAACCGCCTAGGAATATAACTAAAGGATGATATCCAAATAATAGACTTTCCCTTCATCCTCCACGAAGGAACTTAGATAGGGAACACGACGATAGTAAGGGACCACATGATATCACTAAAAGAGCTAAGGTAGAAGCCCCTTCCAACAATGAAAGACATAAACCCAAGGCTTTTAGCAATTGGTTGGCGGACATGGAATCCTACTTTCGTCAGTATAATATGTCAGACAATCATAAGTCTAGTTTTTCTAAAATGAAGTTCTTCATATCAGGAAAAAATTCACTAGATTTTCGTTGAAAGACAACCACAACCAAAACGCTTAAGATCACTTGTAAAGCTTTGGGATGAAATGAAGGAAATACTGAAAGAAAATTATTTGCCACTCGCGTATTCGAACAAGTTGTTAGACCAGTTAAATATTCTAATACAAGGTAGCTTATCCGTCCAAGAATACATAAGTAAATTTGACGAACTGATGACTAGTGGTGTCCAATAATACCCTAGTGTTACACTGTTTAGGCTTCATATTAGTTGTTTAGGATAGATATTAAAAGGGAAATGAAAACCTTACAACATGTCCCTCAGGTTGCTTAGGATTTTGAACAATACCTTAAGGCATCCAACACTAAGGAATTTTCAAGTCAAGCCAAGGATCCATATCTGATGTCGATAGATAACAAAAACTAAAACTGATACCACCAAGGGATGAGCTCGGGTGGTTATGCATGATCAATGCATTCTCCAAGTGCCTAGGTTTGATTCCACATCTCACATTCACCTATTATTACTAGAGTTAATGATGGTAACACCCAGGGATACTTGGTCAGGTGGTCTTATTAATGACTAGTTGTCTTCGGGATAGGGTCCTCCCTAGGGTGAAGGTGTCCCCATGTGGGTAGAGGATAATAACCTATTGATTCCACCTAAGTGTAGCTAGGCCTAAACTCGGGATGGTTGCCTGGTTGTAGCTGCCCTGACCAAGGTTTCTCCCATACCAAGAAAAATAAAAAATGATAATAATACTTCATCAGATTTAAAAGAAAAATTCATCACCAGTAGTGCTACAAATAAAAATAGGATGACTTCTAGATGTCTTTAATTGTCAAGGTCTAGCACATTTAGCATTGGCTTAATTGCACTTAAATACCCTATAGTTGCCCTACTTGCACTTATATACCCTCACTTGTTATTAATAGTACTTATATACCTTAAAAGTTTTTAAAGCTTGCACTTAAGTACCCTCACTTGTTTTGGCAGCACTTACATAGCTTAAAGTCTTTAAAATTTGCACTTAAATACCCTCACTCATGCAAACTTGAGGGTATTTAAGTACAAGCAACATTTTAAATATCGGTTTTCGGAAATATATCAGATAGCTAAAATTCATATCGAATCCTAGTTATCGAGATATATCAGGGATAAATAGTAAAATTGGAGTGTTACATCAGACGGTGAGCATATATAATATAATGCCTTAAAATATAAACTAAACACATTTAATGAAAAATAAACATACTAATATTTAAATAACACATGTTTAGGATCACTTACCAATTGTTTTTGCTTAGTGGATGCGAAATAGAATAGAATAGCATTGTTTCTGTTAAGTGTATGTGGGTTAGGCATGGAAAAAAGAGGGTTTTTATCTCCAAACCCGAACCAATTCACTTAGAATGTAAATTGTAAAAAATCTGACGATTTTTAGCTCAAAAGAAATCAGTCGCTTTATGATATTTACAACGATATATTGGGAAAAATCGGCCCAAAACTATATGCAATATATTTTTGCAAAAATCATATTGGCCATAGCCCAAATGCTATATATCGGTGATAAATCGATAAAATCGGGCTATTTTTAAAACACTGAGTACAAGTTTTAAAAACTTTAGTATATTCATGTGCAAGTTTTAAAAACTTTTACGGTATTTTTAAGTGCACGTTTAAAAAACTTTAGGGTATTTAAGTGCTTCCAAAACAAGTGAAGGTATAAAAGTTCAAGTTCAAAAGACTTTAGGAGGGTATATAAGTTACCAAAAACAAGTGAGGGTATATAAGTCCAAAATAACGGAAATTATAGTGTATTTTAAGTGCAATTAAGCCTTCTGTAATTAAACTGTACGCTCCTTTGAATCTGGATTTCCATGCTTATGAAATAAGCGCTTCTTTAATGCTTGCCAATTCTTTATCTCTATAAGTTCTCTCTGGCTTGGAAGTAGGTTGAGATTTGGATAGATTAGTATTTTATTTGCTATGTTGTTTGGACTATAGTTGTGTTAGGATTAGAGTGAGTTTCTTGAATTATTTGATAGATAAGATTTAATTGTTTTTAGAGACAGGGTTACTTTTTTTTAATTAAAAAAGAATTCAAAACTCTATTAAAGAGAATAGGTTTCTCTAATGTGGTAGGGAAGAATTGATTATGAATGAAAATTGAGTTCAGTCTAGATGTGGAGTGGTTCAAAGGCGTGAAGCCTATTTTAACTTTTTTTGGTTACTTTCCTATTAAAATCTCAGCCCTTAACGTCAAGCAAAGACCAAGTCCTCAAAAAAATTGCACACCTTTAAAATATTTAAACTTCTCACCTCATCACTATTATTCCCAAACTCATTGCTCGCGCGAGAAAGTTTTCCACCTCCTTTGTTCTCGCAAATAAATAGACAGCAAGAGAACTCATCAATCGTGCAAGATTCTTGAGGAAAAACAGATCGGAAGAAGTCTTTGACTTGTACCTACTTCTCTCACGACCAAAAGAGCGTCGGAAGCCACCTCCTTTGCCTTCCCATTGCCTTTTTTCCATCCCTTCACCCTCCTTTGTTGTTCGCAGATACCAGAGAGCTTCAAGACCACCCTTGTGGCGATGAGTTAAGCCTAGATTTAGAGTTTGCTCTATTCTTCCATCAACCAATGCTAACAACCATAGCAAACTTGATAAGTACATTCTAGTGAGGTCACAGTCTGGGAAATAATTTCCTCCTAATATTTGTTCTAAGACCCATATTGAACCTAGAAAGTGTAACACTACTAGACATCATGATGAACCATCACTTCGTCAAATTATTCAGGAATTATTGAACAACTACCTTGTTGTAAGGTATTAAATTAGCCTAACAACTTGTTCCTTTAGACGAGCTCACAAGGGCAAATATTTTTACTTTAGTTTCTCCTTCAGCTTATCCAAGAACTCCACACGTGGTTGTCCTAAGCGTTTCAGATGATTCAACGAAAATACAGTAAATTTTTGCTGGTCTGGACTTCATTTTAGCAAATCTAACCCTAGGTCGTCTGACATGTCATACCAGCTAAAGTGGCAATGTGTCCGCCAACCAATTGCTAAAAGCTATGCATTCATATCTTCCATCATAAGAAGGCTCTTCTAACCTTATCCTAATGGTTATTCTCTAACTGAGAGACTTCTAACCTAGTGACTAGTATATTCTTTCTTCTATGATTTGAGGATCTTTTCTCGGTTACTGATACATCCTACTGCTAAGAAAAGACATCCAACTAGCAACCTAAAATTGAATCAATGAATTAGAGAGAAAAAATTAAACAATAGCTACTGCACTATAATTTTTTTCTTTTGATATAGGAGAACATCCAAAACATAATTTGATTCAATTTGAAAAAGAGTTAGGATATTTCGTTTTGTTTTTTCAGTTAGGATAATGTAATTGACAAGATTACAAAAAGCACTAGGTGGTCTAGACGTAGGACCCGACGCATAGAGCCTAAGCAGGGCCTAGGCGGAAGCATTGGCCGTACCTAGATGGTTTTCTTATTCTTTTTAGTTTTTAATTACGATAATTGATAGTAAATGCTAATGCTATAGAAAGTTTAGGCTCCGGACTGGAGGAGGTTTTGTCGAAGGTCAGAGAGGTAGAGGTGTTCATAGTTGGAGGGAGTTTGGAGGAGCTTAGAGGAGGTTGAAGGACGTAAAGGCTGCATTGAAGGAAATCACAATCAAGGCCC
The DNA here is from genome assembly GCA_037177215.1 of Asparagus racemosus. NCBI lineage: Eukaryota > Viridiplantae > Streptophyta > Magnoliopsida > Asparagales > Asparagaceae > Asparagus > Asparagus racemosus. The sequence continues at coordinate 9,665,319 of JBAKGM010000233.1, forward strand.
AAAGATTGCAGTGCATGTAAGCAGACCACGCTCCCAAAAGTGCTCCCAAAAGCAAGATGGACAGCCTAGGAACCGCCTATGCGCTAGGTAGAAAGCCTAGACACCACCTCGATGTACACCTAGGCGGGCTAGACGAAGGCTTTTTAAAATATTGATAACTGATTTTTTAAGTTAGATTTTTAGATATGAAAATTTTTTGTTGAGATTTTAGTTAGGGAGGATATTTGTTGTTATCTTTTGGCATTTGGTTTTTTTATGAATACATAGATGTGTTCTTTTAAGAACAGACATTGATTAATAAAATTTCTGAGTTTGAGAAAATCTGTGTAAGAATACGAATTGATTGTGTTATAAAATGTAACTTACGAAGGTTGTGAAGCCCACGACTCTTGTCTGTATTTATATTTTCTTTGTTCTTTGCTTCTCTTGCGCAATCACCTCCACCCATCATTTTAAATTTCCCCAATCTAGCCAATATATTGGCCAATATATCCTTTTGTAAGGCTTGTCGCAAAATGACGTGGTCTCAATATCCATCACTACTTTTAGCCAGTTTTTCACGATATCTCCCCGCCATGGCCGATATATCAACTGATATTGTTGGTTGATGTCTCCTTTTATATGGCTTGTCACGAAATAACATACTGCATCAACAATTTTTGGACAATTTATCATGATTTTCCCAATATAACACATGAAAGATCGGCCTCAAACAAATCGGCTAAAATGTTACAATATTAATTTGGACTTTTATTTGTTATTTGTTTGAAAAGATTGGTTTAGATTTATGGTTCAATTGAGGTCTAAACCTAAGCAAATATATGCTTATGTAAATAACCAAAAAGAAGAATTGAGGCTCAATTGCGATTAAATTATTTTACAAAGTTTTGCAGTTGATGAATTTTCAGTCCGATATATCCCTAATATCTGACATTTAGAACATTGACAATAATATGTTAGATGATTTCTCTAGTTCGCACTACAATCTCTCTTTGTTAAGATAAAATAGTTCTGCAAAATTTCTTTAACGTTTTCAATGAATATTTCAATCTTCTGAAATTTTTTAGCAGAACTCTAATAGGCTCTTTTATTTAAAATTCTACAATTGTTTAGTAATCCTAAATCTATATTATTTATATTTTGTATGCTTAGATAACATTAAGTATGACTAGATTACATTTTAGAATATTATATTAGATATGCATATTATCTGATATGACACTCCAATATTTACTATATATCATCAATATTACACTGATATCTGTAATCAAATATGGATTTTCATCGCCTGGTATTTCGCTGATAGCCGATATTTAAAATCTTGCCTCCACTTTCATTCTCCCAAAAAAGTACTGTTCACCTAAACTGTTCATGGGGTACTGGTCACCCAGTTACTGTTCATGCAAGAAACATCCAACTCTTGGTTTAGATTCAAGGATCATCTATCGGAGCCAAACAGATCCAGATCAAGTCAGATTTGCCATCCAAAATTTCCTCGGATCCTTATATCCAATCCACGTCAATGATGTCCCCCAACTTATATCTTCCAATGTGAAAAAAGTGTTTTTGGAGCGCGCTTCAACGCGTTCGGGCAGATTTCCGCTCCGAGGCATCCCTCTGAAGCGCATATGGTTTTGAAGCGCATGCTTCAATTATTGAAGCGTTTGCTTCAGACGGAAAGCGCTTGAATTCGTGCTTCAATACGAGTATGGAGCGTAAAAATTGATTAGGGTAAAGAAATGGAAAACTGAAAAAAAGTTAAGAATCTAAACGTACCCGATTTCTCATAGAATTCTTATTAGGACACAACTTCAATTTCCATTAAGATGTGGCTCCTCTACTCCATATATATCCAAAAATGCATCACTGCAACAAGTTCCTTGAAGGAAGACCGAAGAGAAAACAGAGAGAGAATCACCATGGCGGCTTCGATCAAGTAAGTTAGAGTTTTTTCTTTTCTTTTTCCGGCTTTTTCCGATTTTTCTTTTATTTTGCTGCTGCTTTCTGTCCTCTCTGGAATCAACCAGAGCTCTATTCTCCCCCTCACTCTGTCTTATCTTTTTTATTTTATAAGTTTTATTGTGTCCTTTATTTCTTCCCTCCCTCTTTATCTCTTTTTGACTTTTCAAAGATTCATCTCTTTAGTTGATGTTACTGTTGTACAAGTGCATGTGACTTTACTGTTTTCAAAGTTTAGTACAGAACTTTACATCTTCCATACTACCAAGAAACACTAATTAGTTAATTATATACTTTAAGTAACTACTGTTTTCCAAAGTTCAATAAAGTACTTTACTGTTTCCATAGTTTCAATAAAGTATTTATTGTTGTTATACCTTATAAGTTATAATTTGCAAATTTGTTTTATTTATGTTATTTGATCTTTTTAGAGTCAGGAAAGATTTTGCTTGGAAGCATGTTAAAGAATATACAGGTACTAAGGAACGACCAAGAAATTACCTTGATTGTAAGTATTGTGACTTCAATTCCAAAGGAGGCATCAATCGTCTTAAGCATCGTTTGGCTGGTTCTCACAAGGGAGTTCATCCATGTCCTAAAGCTCCTCCAGATGTAGTAGAAGAGTGTTAAAAAGCTTTAACTGATTTTAAAGATTTGAAAGAGAAGAAAACTGAATTGGTTTGTAGCTTTGGATGAGCCGGTAATTCTCAAGATCGAGGAGACTCTAATTCTGAACCATCCCCGATATTAAGAGGCCCAATGGATCAATTTGTCGCATGTGAAGTTAGACAAGTTACGTTAAATTCAAAACAGAAGAAGCAAAGGAAACAAGTACGTCAGACGGTTGGAAGGTTCATATATGGTAATACATTGTCTTTTAATGTGGCAAACAGTCCATATTTTTATGAGATGTGCAGACAAGTATCCAATTTTGGGCCAGGCTTTAAACCTCCTACAGCATATGAGCTGAGAACATGGATTTTGAAAGAAATGGCACACGTTGAAGATTTTGTCAAAGAACACAAGAAGTCTTGGGCTAAATATGGATGTACAATTATGTATGATGGATGGTCCGATCAAAAAAGTCGAAGTCTAATAAACTTCTTAATGAATAGTCCAGCAGGTATAGTATTCTACAAGTCAATTGATGCATCTGCATCCATAAAAATGCAGAGTTCTTCGCCAAATGCATTGATGAGGTTATTGACGAAGTGGGTGAGGAGAATGTAGTACAGATCATAAGTGATAATGCCGCAAATTACAAAGCAGCAGGAGAGATATTGATGGAGAAAAGAAAGAGTCTTTATTGGACTCCTTGTGCAGCTCATTGTCTTGATCTAATGTTAGAAAGCATTGGCAAAATGAAGATCCATGAAGAAACACAATTAAAGGCAAGAGAAGTCACAAAATTCATTTATGGTCAATGTTGGGTGTTGTCTATAATGAAGGAGTATACTAAAAATCATGAGATACTACGACCGGCTGTGACACGATTTGCAACAACATTCCTTACCTTACAAAGCATATACAAGCAAAAGGGTGCAATAAGAGAAATGTTTAGCTCACAAAAATGGAACAATTCTACTTGGGCAAAGAAACCAGCAAGTATGAAGGCACAAACCACAATTTGTTATGATTCTACATTTTGGCCTCAGGTTGCATATTGTGTGAAGACCACACTTCCACTTGTCGAGGTGTTGAGGGAGGTAGACTCTGAAACAAAGCCGGTTATGGGATTTATTTATGAGATGATGGATTCTGCTAAAGAGAAGATTGCATTTACATGTGGCAATGTCAAAAAGAAATATATACCGATATGGAAGAAAATAGATGAGAGATGGAATGATCAACTTCACCGTCTACTTCATGCGACAGGCTATTATTTGAATCCTCATTTGAGATATGAGGAGAAATTTTCTAATGTGCGAGAAGTGAAAGATGGCTTGTACGCATGCATGGATAGGATGATTCCAGATAGGCGGGATCGCATAAATGCTGAAGTTCAATTGGATTTTTTTAATGAAGCAAAAGGGGATTTTGGAACTCAAATGGCTATCGAGACAAGAAAACTACGTTCACCGGGTAATATGCATTCTTGAAAATTTTAATATTTTATCATTTTTAGGTAGTAGTATGAGATCCATAGTTAATCTATAACTTGTAACTTTGTATGCAGTTGATTGGTGGTCCAGATTTGGATCAAGCAAATTTCCTAAATTAACCAAATTCGCAATGAAAGTCTTAAGTCTCAGATGTAGCTCCTCAGGTTGCGAAAGGAATTGGAGTACATTTGAACAAGTGAGGAAAAAAACTTTAGTTTCATATAAACTCTTAAACTTGTAATTTAATTTTAGCATGTTACCGTTAGTTAATGTTTGCTAACTAATTTTCTTTGAAAAACTAGGTTCATACAAAGAGAAGAAATCGTCTTGAACAAAAGAGACTTTACTCTCTTGTATACTTTATGTATAATATGAAGTTAAGAGAGAGAAGCATGAAAAGAAAAGCTTGTGCAGACCCTATATTAGTGGAAGTTGCAGATTCAGATAATGAATGGATAGCTGTATATGAGGATGAAGACATAGGAAGAGTGGATGCTTATGCTATGGAAGATGATAAGTCGCTCTTTGATGTTGCTCCTGTGGATACAATTCTAGAAGAGATTGGAGGAGATGATAATTTAGCGAGTACATCAAATAAGAGACAAAGAGTAAACCCAAGCCAAAGTAAGTAGTTAATTATATGATTTATATCCATAAGTTTATACATGTTACTAATCTATTCTTTGAAAAAATTATACTAGGGAAAGGAAAGGAAATTCAAATCATTGATGACGATGACGATGCTGATATTGAAGAAAATGATGAAGTCGACGACGAATTGATGAACAACTTATCGAATTTGGCATCAGATGAAGAAGACTACTAATCGCTTTAGTATCTTGGATTTGATGAATTTTCAAGTATTTTAGAAGTTTGAAATTTGAATGTTCAAGACTGTTATTGACTATCAGATGTGAACTTTAACCTATGTTTTTATATTAGAGTTTGGAAGTAAAAAATTACTTCTAATATGATGTTTTGGATTATATAAGCGTGCATATATATATTAAAAAATATAAATAAAGAGAAAACTGTGAAGCTTACGCGTCGCGTGTTGAAGCTTACGCTTCGCTTCACAACTGGGGTAAATGCTTCGCCTTGCGCTTCCGCTTTTTCAAACATTGATATCTTCCCTCTCATTGAAGGCCACTTTGAATGGTACCAGTGGCTCCTAATGATAAATGTGGGTTCGTTTGAGGTTGGGAGCTAAATCCTCAATGTTTATATAGCACTTGAGCACTCACCCAAACAGTTAGACATTACTCAAAACTCGGCAAGACCACCCCTTAGGTCCACCTAGTTGCATCTAGTATACTTCATTTCTCATAGATTGTGAAAGTTATTTGCCATATACTTCTGAATCCTTAAGGCTAAAGCTTTTTCCTCAGCCTTTTGAGAATTTTCCACATTTAGTTCCATCAGTTAATGCAGTATCACTTGCACACCACACTGCAACAGCATGCACTAGAGGATCCAGCGTGTTCAACATATAACCAGCCCCACATGTGCTAGATACTTCTAAGTTACATGTGTGACATGTCCAACATGTTTGGTCTTAGGCAAGCTTGGATGTAGTTATATCAGGCTGATCGTATCATGGCTAATTCGAATCCTATGAAGAACAAATTTATTATTGTATCCATGATGTGTGCGTATTTCCAGGTTTGTGTTTGTCCAACAGAATGAATAAGCAACAGTTGCAATACTCCATCATAAATATGGACTATCCATATTAGGAGGCTCGATTTGCTGACAAAAAGAATAAGATGATTATAGTTATAGATATTACTTGCATGATGTAAGTTGATTTCCTGATAGAACATAACATGTGAACTTAGGCAGCGAGATTACAAGAAAAAATAGTACACAAGTTTAAAAGGAGATAGATAGCTCTATTAACTAAGATGGACAAAATGAAGATACCTGAAAGGAGATAATTGATGGAAGATAATTTTTCTAATTTGCAGAAGTCATTTAAAAGAAGAGAAGTAGCACCTTTAACAACAATAGATCAGTTAATATGACTAAGATGTGAAAAGAGACATACAGATTGCTTTTCTTCGTTAAGTTTTGCAACCACTTCATTGTATCTTGCCAATGCCTGCACAGAGTGTCAGATATTGAGTTTCTAATCAGCTGCTAATGATGCGAGAAGAATTAGAATTCCTACTTTTCTGTATTCTACTTCAAACTGGCGTAAGTCATTCCTTTTCGCTAATATTTGGGCCTCAATCTCCTTCAGTTTCTCAGTTGTATCCTCAAACGTTTTTGCACACATAGCCTCAATAGTATAAGTGGCAGGCTTGAAAAAATTATCGCCTGAAAAGTGTTTTTTTTATTTTAAAGAAGGATGAAATTCTCGATAAAGTAGTAGATGCTTCTTAAAAGAATTGGGGTAGAAATAACAATGCATGGTAGAGCAGACCATAAACAGCAAAAATGTGGGTGCCAGATTTTAACTCAGAGACTTCACATGGCTGAAGACCGTCCAACCTTTTGAAGAAAGCATTATCAGGGTCTTTTGCCATTGCTAACTGCAACATTGAAGACTAAAATTTAACACTTCAACTACAATGGTGATTTCACAATCATAAGAGAAATGTAGGATAATATTTTGAATATAATAGAGCCCATATACCGCATTCACTGTTGAATCCATCCGGTAAACTTGAAAATGCAAGAAGTACATCCCTGCAGATGTAACCTTCCCTGTCTTGTCACTATCTTCCTGCAGTGACACATATTTACTAGATATCAAATTACTAGATTGATCCACAAGATGTGTAGAAACTGCTACTAGAGAAGCAATTAACAATTTCTTTTGTTTATATAAATACAAACTTAAGCTCAACTGATTAAAGCTTTAATTCATTGTACTGCAACTTTGAAGAAATGAGAATATATTCCCCAGCACTAGGAGACCAGGAGTTGATTAGATGTGTAAACTTTTAAGTCAACTCACTCGGTAATCTCAAACAGCCATGCTTTTGACCTATTATTGAACCTGTATTTTAGAAGCTAGAAACAACTGGATATGGGCATTTACCAGAGATGAATTGTGTAAAAAGAAAAAGCATTATGTATAGGGATCATAAGAGATTCAAAGGAGGTCACTGATACATGTATTGTATATAAATCAAAAGGATTGAATGCTTCCCCACATTGAGAGTGGTGTGAGTGTATTAAGCCAGCGTACACAAATAATCTTGAAGTCTCTGCCACCACACAGGTTCCAAAGTTTGGTAAGGATTGAGGGATATATAATTGTATAGAAGGATATATAATTGTATAGTAAATCTACCACCTGGTTGAGCATTCTTTTGTAGGATGAATCTAGGATTCTACATTTTCGCAAAGCGGTATATTTTTACTCAGTCCACTTTAAGTACAAGCTTAACATCATCTTAAAGTTAGGTCATAATTCTAAATTTGTAGTAACAGTGAAGGATGTATTTTTATATTCTAAAATGCACACTATATAGTTTGTTAAGTACTTAATGAGATCTCAAGATAAACCCAAGTATCTGACATTTCCCACACTGAGAGTAGTGTGAAAGTATAACGCAGTGCGGCAGTGTACATGAATAATCATAAAGTCTCTGCCACCGCAAAAACTCCAAAATGTGCTCAGGATTGAGGAATATATTATTGTGACTGAGCATTCTTCTGTGGGATGAAATCTACGATTATTCATTCTACATTATCACAAAGTGGTATATTTTTTTCTCAAGCCAGGTTCTGCTGCCATCTTCAAGTCCTAGCTACTATGCCATAACTCTTAAGTTTTTGTTAACACTGAAGAATGTATTTTGAATACTGTAATGCACAATGTAAGGTTTATTAAGTACTCAAAAATATTTCAAGATGAAGGTTCCTCACATACAAACCTTGGGTTCATTAAAAGTGGAACATCATTTAAGGCCAGTTTGGTTGGCATGAAATGGATATTCAATAGTAAATGTTGCAACTAAATTCCTATTTCTGACATTTGGTCCGCAACAGAACGGTTGGGGATGGTAACTATATTTCCATTTTGTAAACAAAGGCTGCAAACAATTTGGCCACAACAAATGTTCCAATTCTTTGCATTAATTAATTAAACAAAAAAACTAAAGCAAGTCATCAATTAAGTGAATCCTAACTCAAAATCCGTAGATCTTTTCACATTTGCAGAGAATTCAAACATTTGATTTTTTTTCTTTTCTTTTATTTTTTTCTTTTCTTTTATTTTTTTCTTTTCTTTTTTTTAATGGATTATGAATATGTATTTCATGCAACAAAAAATACAAACATCTTCTGCAACTAAACAAACATTAGATTTGCATTTGAAAATGTATTTTCCACATTAAAAATATAGATATCCAAACAATGAATTGGAGGTTTATTTCCGGCAATAAATGCTGCAAGTGATATTTCCTGCATGCAACATTTACTACGATTGCACTTGCAGTGTAGCAAACAGCCCCGTAGATGCAAAATGGGCTAGTGACTGCCACAACTCTAAATTTGTGGCAATACTGACGGATATAATTTTATGTTCTAAAATGCACGCTAAGGTTTATCAGCTACTTACAGAGATTTCAATATAAAGGTTTTGCACATATAAACTGCAGGCCCATTAAAAGTGGAATAGCATTTAGATGGAAAATGGGCTAGCACCTGTGCCACAACTCAAAGTTTGTAGCAATAATGAAGGATGTATTTTTATATTCCAACATGCATACTATAAGGTTCATTAGCTACTTAAAGCAATTTCAAGACAAAGGCTTCTGAAATACAAACAACAGACCCATGAAAAGTGGATAGCATTTAGAAACAAATAAGCTAATTCTCATGATGCTTCGTGCTTGAACATCTATATGATGTTACTACAAAACAAGTAAATTAAGTCGAGGAATAATGAATCTACTGTTGCTTGCTCCAGTGCAAAGAAGGGGTGGTAGTATGCAATGGCGGATCCAAAAAAAAGTTTTTTTTTGGGGTGGGGGGGGCATTGTCTATTTCCCTAAAAATAAAGATATAATATTATAAAGGACAAATTGATCAAATCCCCCTTAAAAGTGTTGGTGACCTCTCAACTCCATCCTGAAAGTATCAATTTGCCTATTCCCCCACGCCCCCGCCCCCCACCTCCACCCACCAAAAAACTAAAAAAACTATGTGTATGTTCTCAATATCATCAATTTGTGAGCTTACAGTCAACTATTTAACAGATAAACGGCGTGATAGTGTTTTTTTATATTTCTTGTATTTCAACAGTTTAAAAAATAATTTTCCAATTCCCAAAAAGGGTAAAAAGTTTTGGGGGTAAAGTAGAAAAGTTTGTTCTATTTTGGAAAAAAAGGAGATGGATTGATAAAACCAGTGAAGAAATGCAAAAAAAACATGGTCACATTATTAATCTATTAAATATTTGACCGTGAGCACAGAAAATAACCACATTGAAACCACATAAATAGTCTAAGGTGGAAAATAGTTAAAACTGATACCTTTGGGTGGGTACCAGAGAGTTCACTAATACTTTAAGGATGAGTCAGTTATTTATCTTATTATAAAACTATAGTACCCGATGAGAATGTACACAGTACACTTTATCCATAGTACACTTTATTGTTGGAAATTTAGAATGTGCACAGTACACTTTATTGTTGGAAATTTAAAGGGGCATTTACTTTCCAATTGCTACTAATTTCTATAATGTTTTTAAATATAGCTTGGGCTTTGGTGAAATTTTTAATTTTTATTTGGTGGTGCTGATGGGGGCTGTTAGTTGGGGTTTGGTGGTTGGGGGGGAGGGGGGGTGGGGCGGTGTAGATGTAAAATTTATATGCATGCATTTTACATGTAAATTTGTAAATGCTTCGAAGTGCAACTGCACCACTAGCTAGGTAATGGATCTGCCACTGGTAGTATCTGAAATATCAAACTTGATCTGTCTGAGAATTCTCTTGACAGAGAGCCAACCACCCATGACGATGCCTAACCCTAAGAGAGTTGCTAGTGGTCTAGTTTAGAAGTATATAATAATGCACAGTGAAATCTTCGGCATTTATGTCCAAGGAGTTGCATCAGCCTGCGATATCAGGATCAGTTAACTAGTTTCGTGCCCGGGAGTATAATAAGCCTCACTTTCAGTCTTCAAATAAACATGACCATACATGCTCTGCCTGAGGGTGTTAGACTATGTAATGGGGACGACTTGTAAAATTTGCGTGATTTTCAGGGTATCTTAACCCATCTTTCAGTTTACTTGATAGGCATACTAACATCTTAATATGATATCAGTTCTACTCCCAGAACCTTAGCTACAAAAGCATCACAAAATCACAGATATTACGTATCCTTCATGTTGATGCAAGTTTCATCAACATATCCTGTCGGATAAAAGGATAAAGAGAGTGAACTTCGCATGGCATTTCATAATTGTCAGCATCCATGCACAGATTAACCCTGGTAATAGTTAATAACCAAAACGATAAATGAACTGCTCAGTCAAACTAACAGTCTTAGCATATCGTGATCAACACTTGACACTGCGTACATGCATATTACAAGAAGATAATTAACAGATATTTCTGATCAAAGTCAAAAATTCATGGAAGAGTACTAAAAGAAAATATACTATTAGTTTTATTTTAATAGAAAAAATATTATTAGTTATGTATATAGGATAAAGAGATTATAACAAAATTGGGGGAAAAATGGATGGAAAACTGGAATTTCATGATTTCCATGAGGCTCAAAAACCAGATTTTAAAAGATTCAGAACAGCTACGTAGTACATAAAAAAACATATTTCCTTAGTATGAAACTGAAACAAGCTTGGCAAGCCCAAACCAGGAATTAGAACCTCGAAAGTAGAGTTTAAACAAAGAGTTTAATAGAGCAAATCAAAATTCTTGGGTACAATGGTTCTTCTAGGTAAGCAGGACTTCAACCTTGTAATCCAGCGATATAATTCCAGATATAGGTGCAAAGAAAGTATATTTCGCATATGTCACCAGAAGTTCAACATTAAGCTATAAAGACATCAACAAGAAAGGAGAAAGCATGTACACTTCATCTAAACAATATGTGTGGAGACAATGGCGCTTGTTACAAAGCATGTACACTTCATCTAAACAATATGTGTGGAGACAATGGCGCTTGTTACAAATTTTCAAGTAGCGATTGCAACTGGCTACAAATACAGGTAAAATTTCGAACAAGCATAAAATATAGTCACACAAACCTGTAAAGCTAATCCATAACCTCCAGTTGCCTCTTGTTCAAAGTAAAGAAGCTGTGAAAATAATAAAAATAATTTAGATAGGACTACAAGTTATGGAGTAACACAGGAAACTATAGATTGAGAATGGGAACATAGGAGCATATTCCCAAACAAAATGCTAGGAAATAGATTAATCTTTCAAATAATGCTGCAAATATCTATGTGCGTGGAAGAAAATAACTTATGCTGCACTTACCTTGAATTTACTTTGAGCAGCTGAGGTAACTCTAACTACTATTCCTGCCTGAGCTTGTTGATCATTTATTGTTACACCAAAGAAATGAGCACTCTGCTTCTCAACCTGAACTACAAAACAATGATCAAAGACAAGCAAGAAAACCAAACAAGCGTTCCAAAATAATGATTTAAGTACCTTTCCACTGAAAGATGTACCCAGAGGAAGAGGTCTAATTGTGACGGTTCCATTTAGAGCTTCTTCAAGAACAGTGGCAGAAATAGTTGTCTTTATTGGAACACCCAGCTTACTGAAGATGTCAATGAGTCAGTTGGGAATCAGTAAACTTCCAGGACAATAAAGTATATGATTGTTAGATTAACTTCGAAAGTCACCTGAATAATGCTGCGAACATTGTATTGACAGTACCCAGGTTAGACAAGTCAATCTCCATGTCCATGCCTTCGCTTTCTATAGCCTAACAGAAAAAGACATTATGACAAACATGCTATAGTATTTTGGGCAGGTAGAAAAAACTTTCACACAATACAAGTGAACAGAACATATCAAATAACTGCTTGTATCAAATCTCCTGCTGACACTAACTTAAGTGTTGGAAACTATATACAGAAATCATTGTGCAACTTATGCATAGTTAATGAGCTGAGTGTTAGGTGAGGTGTGATCACTAATATGTTTATCTCAGGATTCTTCATTAGCTAACCAACCCATTTCTTTACGTATCATGCTCCACAGCTCCCAGCAGCCTATACTCCTTTAGCTTATATCTAATGAACAAATATGTATTAGTCATCATAAACCATTCTCATATTTAACCAGTGTGCAAAACACCAAATATTGAGAAACATCCAACCAATTAAATAATTACTAGTCATAAAATACAGAAGTTGCAACCTCAACCAGCCTGTTGTGTATTTCATGGTTAACTGTGGCACTTAGGACATGCTGAACCTTGAAGATACATGTTTGCTTCTCGTAGACATATATTCCACTAGCATAACAAGCATTTTATTTACAGAATAGATAAGCAATGATATCTCTTTGATCGTGACTAGAATAAATGAATGCAGATTACAAAGAATTTTTCTTTTTCTAAATGACATAATAGAAACTAATGTAATTGATGGTGAAGCACATTAAAACATTAACATTTAAGACTTTTCTTGTTATGAATGTTTTTTATAACAAAATAAATGTCCCCTAGCTAGTATAGAAAATAAAAATGACAAAACCTTCAAAAAAAATGTTGCAGTGAGCTACATGAATCGTTTTAAATTAAATCAATGCAGATTACAAATCATTTTTCTTTTTTTTGTAAAAACATAATCGAAACTAATGTAATTGATGGTGAAGCACATTAAAATTTAAGTCTTTTGTTATGTAAGCTTTTGATAACAAACCTGTGTCCTCGCTAGTATACGAAATAAAAATAAAACAACCTTCATAGCAACTGTAGTATTGAGCTACATGAATCCTTTTGTCCAGCTCCCCGCTTAGTAGCTTGCAACTGGAGTGATTGCAACTACAGTTGCATGCAACTAGGTCAATTTTGTCTAATTGTACGTGTTTGGTCATTTGCAGCTCATTGCTGCAATTACAACCACAGTTTCAAACATCCCTTAGTTGCAACATATGACTTACGTCCAAAATAGCCGTAAGTCACAGTTGCAACTTTAGTTGCAACTAACTCAAATTTATAAAAAAAATCCAAAATCATTATTTAATATTTCAAAAAACCTAAAGAATTCATTAAATATTTTTAAAATAATTAATAATTTTAAATATTATTATTATTTCTTTTAAAAACTTTTTTAAATAAAATATTTTTCCTAGAAATGTTTTCCATTAATATTATTGTTTGAAAAATATTTTATAAAACAATAATTTTTAAAAATTATTATACAGATAAAATATTAGTTTTTGGAAATATATATCTTTTAAAAATATTTTTTAATATTACTTTTGGGAAACATATATTTTTTGAAATATATTTTTTTAAAATTTAATTTATTAAAAATATTTTTTGAAAATTAATATTTTTTAAAGATATTATTCTCCTGAAAAAATTTATATTATGTAAAACAAAGTCTAGAATTTTTTTAAGAATTATAACTTCTTCAAAAAATAATTATTGCTTTGCAAAAATAGTTTTCAGAAAAAAATATGATTTTCTTGAAAAATTTAAATTTTTTGAAAAATTAAATTTTCTATATTTCTTTTTTTACATTTTTTATTATTAAAAAATTAATAAAATGTATTTTAAAAATATTATTTTACGAACATAATATTGTTTTACAATAAAATATTATGGTTCTAAAAATTAATTTTAGACACTTTAAAAATAAATTTTCTATAAAATAAAAACCATTATTTTTTAAAAATTTATTTTAAAAATGTAAAAAGAAATAATAATTTTATCAATCTATTAAAAATAAAAAATGAGTTGTATATGTGAAGTTACAAGCATAATCAAACTGTTGCAACTACAAGTTGCAAAATTTAAATTTTGAACCAAACAATTGTAACTGTAATTGCATGCAAGAATAGGTGCAATGTCTCAGTTGCATACAAATACCACTTGCATTGCAACTATATTTGCAAGCTACCAAACACCCCCTTAGTCACTACAAAGAAATCCACGTTTACCCCTGTCTAACCTAACCCCTAGCCAACCCTTCAAGTGAGTTATCATCACTTTTTCACAGCTAGTGGAGCCACTGATCTCTGGTGCATTTATCTGAACCATATTATTCTGCTCCATATAATCTTATTCTTAACTTACCTCTAACTTTCACACCTCGTGGACTTGGAGCCACGAACCTCTGCTGCATTTATCCAAACCATAGGCTTCTCCTCCACATAACCCATCTCATTCTTAAGTTAACCCTTAGCATTCATCGTCCTATCTCTTATTGCATGCTACTCTTCCATGTCAACATTCTCATTTAAGTTACTCAATTTTGTGACTTAGTTGCCTTATTTTCCCTATAAAGCATCATTGATCACATAATAATAGCATAGAAAATTTCTTCTATTTCATAAGTATTCTGCATCACCCACTTAGGGTGTGTTTGGCAATTACCCTACTATCCAAGTTAGTGGAGCAAACCTAGTTAATGGGTTGAATTGTTGTCTGGGTAAAATTGGGACTTAGTCCAAAGTTGGTTGTCTTAGTTCAAATTTGGGCCCTAATTTGGATTAGGATTGAACCACCCCTACTTGGATCAAAACTAACTTGGTTAAATTCTTAACCAAGTTAGTGAAGAGTAGCCAAAAACACCCTTAGTGCATTAACCAGATCCAAGTCTTTGAATTGTGCACTTAAAGAGATGCCTGGATAATCATTGTGCACTTTCCAATATCTTAGACATTTCGTACAGTCATTTGTTGTTAAAAGGTAGTCCAGAAAAGGCATGGAGGTGTATTCTCTTAATCTCTTTATGTCTGACCTGAGTACACACAAATACCCAAAATTTCCTGCTCCTGCCAAAATCAATGGCTAAACATCCCTTTTTTTTCTTTTACTTTTCTTTTTTTGTGGAAACTCCAAAGTTAAAAGGCTTCAGGTACACTTTCAAATATGTAGGCTTAATTAGGATTGGAAATCACTGTGCTATTGAATATTTTTTTGATATATAATGTGTCTGTGTGTGCAAAGAAAAGAGAATGTAACTGCATTTTTCATCTTTTCATAAAAAAAAAACACAAACCTCAATATGAGACTTATTTCCATGAAGGAAAAAAAACAACTAAGAGAACATGATAATACATTAAATAATCCAACTTCAACCTCCCAATTTGCACCCTAATGCAAGTCTTGAAAAACCAAAATTCAGTTTATTAAGAAAATGGTAAATAACTAACACTAGTGCAAAATACATCTTAACAGCTCATTAAATCAACTAAAGTTACTATTTTTCTATTTTTCTTTTATTCTAACTTAGCCAGTTTGACACACCATACCGGATAGGTGGCATTATCATATCTGCATTTGGATATGTACATTATTGCTCATATTTATAGTAGCCAAACACAACTTTGGATCAGATCATAAATTTGGATATTTTCCAGCTGTATCCTTAATATTGACGAATATGACCAAAAACATAAAAAATGGAGTGATACTTTAATTTTTAATTTTTTTCCTCTGAAGATATGAAATCACATGGTCATGTCTTTTTTAAACACGATATCACATTTTGCAATGGTTTAAATATTGTATATATAACACATTTGAAAATCAGGTATAAGTGGATATGCCTTCAAAATGCGGCCATTTCTTAGAATTTTCATTTTCATATAGCATATTCATATCTTATATAGATATCACTAGATCAGATACAAAGATCCTGATATAGAACACAAACAAAATCAGGAAAGGACCAGTAATACATCTGTCCCCACCCCTACTGACAACACAACGAATGGGATGAAACAAGTAGAATTCAAACACAATTACAGGACGGTTGGGAAGAACTTTGAAGTTTCTCGAGCAACAGGAAGGACTTAAACTAGTATTAGAGGCTCAACTTCAAATCCAGTAGGATAAAATTAAAAGACAATGTTCTCAAAAAAAAATTTACACACCAACAAAAGCGCATCACCCATGTTTACGCCAAAAGAGAATCATCAGTCCTCAGGAAGTGCATTAAACTATAAAAATATTTATTTAACCCCTCACGATTAGAGTTAGTATAAGCTAAAGGCCTTTGAGAGTAGGCATGTGCTAGAACAATCCAGTCATAGGAAATATTTGTAAGTAGCCCAATCTATATTGTGAACAAACTTGTAAATGACACCAATTATAGCCTACATGCTAACCTTCAGGGTCAGCTGCACGATTTTTTTTTCCCAATTCGTATCTAATAAATGCATATTTCGGAACGCCGAACGGCCTTTAACTGGACACTGTTTTATTCACATTTACAAGGTTAATAATCCTCAAAAACATACCTAACATTTGAAGATCTTAAACTATTTTAATCCAAATTCCATAATTTGCCAGTTCATAACTCCATAAGAATTACAAATACCTTACAAACATGATTATGCTCCTATTAAGATATTCAATGGAAAAAAATGTATCAAAATGTTTCTAGCAATATCAACTGGTGAATTGTCAAGGACTGTCATCTAACACATTAATAGTGCATATTGATAGTAGGAACTAGGAATGTGATAAAAACTCTATTAGCAAATGCATTCTGAACATTTTATGCTCGCAACTAGTTTTACAAATTGCAAACTATCATAAAAGCATTCACCTCAAAACCAGCAGTATCATATTGTCTTCTTTTCTCCGGATCAGATAAGATGCTATATGAATATGCAACTTCTTTGAAGCGTTCTGAAGCTTCGGGATTGCTTGCATTTTTATCAGGATGATACCTGTTTATAGAAAACTCAAGTTATTTACTGTTCAAGATACATAAATTTATCTAAGAATAATTATACGTACAAAACTAAATCTCAATGCAGCCACCAGAAGATAATAGTTTCAGGAATGTAGGTCATTCCATTGTGAAATTTGCTGCTAACACAGAACTTGGAGGAATAGAAAGAAGATAAGTGAAAACATCACAACAAATTGCCAAAGTAGAAATTCAAAATGCCAGTTATTTCTCATTCAACATTACAGTGCAAACTCTAACCTGCAGAAAACATGTACTGCATTGTGTATATTGTTAGTGACTACATATTACCTGTATTCCCTATTTAGATATCCAAATGGGTTGCAGTAATCACAAAGGATCCTCCCCCACCCCGCAAATCTTATTGATAGGGATAGGATTGCAAGAGGTATCAGTCCCTAAGCAATGTGGGACTAAACATAGTGCTCAACACTCCCTCTCAAGCTGAGCATATATATCATAAATGCTAAGCTTGTCACAAATAAATTCACTCGTGTGCTCCTAAGAATTTTTGTGAGAATATCAGCAAGTTGATGCTCTCAAAGTACAAGTGATTCTCCTTTCCATCTTCCCACGAATCGAGTGACAAGCAATCTCTATATATTTTGTTTTCTCATGAAACACTGAATTTTCGGCTGTAAATGGCCGCCTAGTTATCCTCATACAAGCTTATGGGGCATTTGAAGGAAAACCAATCTATATCAATAGCAATGTTTCAAAAAGCGGCCAAGAAGCTGGACCGCCCACGCGCCGCCTAGGGCTAACGGCCTGCCTAGCTTCTTTAAAACAAAAATTTGTTGATTGGGCCAAATTAAGCCCCCTTCAGCGTTAGCCCAAAACAAAAGAAAATTAATAATATCTTTGTTGCTTATCCCTTTTGGCGATCTTTCAGCAACATTTTTGTTGCTTATCCCCCTTTAAGGCACTAGGGATCTTTCAACTTTGTTGCTTATCCCCTTCTGGGGATCTTTCAACATCATTGTTGTTTACCTCTCTTTGCGGATCTTTTAGCAACTTCTTTATTGCTTATCCCCTCTTTGGGATCTTCGTTGCTTATCCTCTTTAAGGATCTATGTTGGACATTGACTTGTTGTTATGATTGTTCGTTAGATGTAATTGAGATTTATTTTGTGAGTTTTGTTTGTTAGAGGATCTTACTTATTTCGGGTAAACTGATGGCAGAGACGAAGGCCAAAACAAAGGCCGAGATGAAGTTTGTTTCAGACGTGATACCCACAAAGATCACCGATAGTAGGTTGGATGGTGCTCTCTACCTATAGCGGAAGCAGGTTAATGAGATTCATGTCACGGGTCGCAAGAAAATGTGACATTTGACAAAAGATCCTCCTCCGGAGACTGAGAAGTAGGTGGCTAACAATGCAATCCTTCTCGAACAAATCATCAACATGATGGAGCCACGGAGTCAAGATTTAGTACTTCACTATCAGACGATGAAGGAACTTTGGGGTATTTGGCAAAACTATACTCAGGTCAAAAATATATTAAGTTATTAATAGAGCCTATAATGTCATTTAGGCGCTTTTTCACATGAAGTTGAAGGACCCTAATTTGGACGGCCATTATACAGGAGTTCAATCGCCTTTTAGAGGATTTATGTCAGATTTTTCCCATCACATATGACGTAAAGAAAATGCAAGAACAATGTAACAAGTTGATGGTATTGATATTCTTGGATAGTCTTCATCCATTGTATCATTCAGCATGCCCACAAGTACTAGGTGGGCTACTGAACTCTTCTCTTGCCAGGGTCTATCATTTTCTGAAGAGAGTGACTCTAATGATATCATCGACACATCAAGGAAGGCAGACAGGAGGACGAGGTAATTTCTAAGGTCAAAGTGGAGGATGCTTCGGTGAGCATGGACACTTTGGAACATGAGTAGGACGCAGATATAGTTACTCAGTTCATTGCCACTACTACAAAGAACCGGGACATATGAAGTTCAATTGCCCTCAGCTGCATGGTAAGCAGCCACAGGGTGCACATGTAGCTGCCCTGAAGAATCCTTTAGATGATGAGCAAACTTAATCATCAGTTTGAACAATTCTAATTGCAACTATTCCAACCGTTCCAGAATGCAAAGTCTTCTACTGCAGCCACCCTCGCCCAGTCAGGTAAACTCATGGCTTCGCTAACATCATTGTCATCCTTGCACTTAACATTAGATTTGAGGTATGTGATTGGAAACCAAGTTATATTATCCTCCTTTACCCCTAGCACTTCTGTCTTCTATAGTATTAGCCGATAGCTCTATTATACCTCTACACGGAGTAGAATTTACCAACACTAGTAGTCTTCCACTTTTATTTGTGCTATATCTACCTCACTTTTCACTAAATCTTTTACCTATTAATAGAATTACCAAGGCATTTAATTGCTCAATAACATTGTACCTACATATTATACTTTTCAGGAACTTAAGATGTGGAAAACGATTGGCACAGGACATGAGCGAAATAGCCTTTATGACTTAAACCAGACTTCAAACCTGGTGGCTTGTATCACCTCGATATCACTCTTTGATCAGTATTCTCAACTCGATCACCCAGCTCTTTCAATTTTTAAAACTTTAGTTCTAGAATTAAATCATGTTGAGTCCTTAGATTGTGAGTCATATCAACTAGGAAAACACCATCGTGTCTTACCCTAGTCATGTCAGTAAGAGGGTTAGTAACCGGTTTGATTTAGTGCATTCAAATGTATGGCGTCCCTGTTTTGTTTCATCAAAACTTAGTTTTAATTATTTTGTTAGTTTTGAGGACAATTTCTCGCATATGGCATGGATTTATTTGTTGAAATCTTGTTCAAAAATGTTCTCTATTTGTAAAGTTTTTGTGTTGAAATCAAGAACCACTTTTATAATACTATTAAAACTTGTACGAATGAATGATGCAAAATAATATTTTGATAGTTGTTTCACAAAATATTTGGAAGAAAATGGAACTTTACATCAATTTTCATGTGTTTACTAACCTTAACAAAATGGGCTAGCTAAGCATAAAAATAGACATTTGCTAGAGATTGCACGCATCATGTTATTTCACCGACAAATTACAAAACAATTCTAGGGGCTGCAATTTTGACTGCTTGCTATCTATGTAATAGATTGCCCACTTCTATTCCATACAACAAAACCATCATATCTCTTTTATACTCTGAGAGTGAGTCTTTTCATTTAGCCCCCAAGATCTTTAGATCCCTACGCTTTACTCACAACCAAAGTCCTCAAAGGACGAAATTAATTGTGAAGTTTCTTGGGGGAATCTTTCTTGGATATTCTAGAAATCAAAAAGGATACACATGTTTTTGTTCGTCATTAGATCATGACATCACTTTCGACAATGTCGCTTTCTTTAAAAACAAATCAGGTAATGTTGCTTTTTATACACACTCTGATTTGCAAAATGATTATGACCATCTTCTCGTTCGTGACTATTAACGCTTCTTCAAAGCTTGTTGTACAAGTTAATCCTCCATCTAAGTTTGTTGATCCCGTACACCATACCAATCCACCTGTGCTGGTGTCTACCACCAAGCAAGGACCTATATTGCTAGTTAGTCAGGTGTTCCCAAACAACTTCCCATTGGCCTCCGTAGGTGTAAGAGATCTTGTTCTCAGTATCCTCTTGCACACTATCTATCTTACTATTTCATATCTATGTCATGTTATTTCTTTATATCTTCTTCGAATTCTCACTCGATTTCTAAGATTGTGTCTGAAGCCTTATCTATTTCAGGTTGGACGAAGGCAGTACGAGAGATGATAATTTTAGAACAAAATAAGACTTGTAATATTGTCCCCCTACCACTAGGGAAGAAATTTGTTGATTTTAAATGGGCCTACACAATAAAGGTGAATCCAGATGGCTCTCTAGCTCGCCTCAAAACCCAACTGGTTGCGAAGGGGTATTCACAAATTTACGGGCTAGACTATGTTGATACCTTCTCACCTATGGTGAAAATGACATCAATTCAGAGTCTTGTTGCACTAAGTGCTTCTTATCACTGGCAACTATATTAGTTAGATGTTAAGAATCATTCCTCAATAGCATTCTCGATGAGCTACATATGGAGCAACTAGCAGTGTTTGTTGCTAAGGGGGAATATGGGTAAGTCTACAGATTGAAGAAACCACTTTATGGCTTAAAGCAATCCTCGAGAGCATGGTTTGGATGTTTTGCAGTAGTGTTTTAGCAGTTTGGTCTTCGTCAAGGTTAGAAAGACTACTCGGTTTTCTACAGACTCATGGTGGGAAGAGAATTTTTCTAGTGGTATATGTCGACAATATTCTGGTCATTGAAGATGATGTACAGTACATTAGCAACTTGTAGAAGTGTCTCCAAAAATATTTTTAGACAAAGCATCTTAGATCCTTGAAGTATTTTTTGGGTATTGAGGTAGCTAGGTCAAAGAAAGTGATTCTCTTATCTCAGAGAAAATGTTCATATTATGCTACCAGATGTTGAAATGTGTGAATGCAAGGGTATTGACTCACCTATGAATGACAAGGATGAATTTTATTTGTGACAAACAAGGCACGTATCATATTTATGCTCAGCTTGCGAGGGAGTGTTGGGAGTTATTTAGCATTGTTTTTAGTCCCACATTGCTTAAAGATTAAAACTCAAAGGAAGATACAATGTACATTCCCAAAATCAAGTCATGATCATAGCAATATCGCAAATAAAGAAAATGCAAATTGGATGGAAAAAGAGCATCAAGCCTGACCACTGCAATTGCATTTAAGTATATTTTTATTCACTAATTAATTTTGCTTCATTTGTTTACAAAAATACGAGCTGCATTTTGAAGAAATTCAACTGATGGTGATTATGGTGTAATAATTGAGGAAAACAAGACATGGATGGTAGACGATGGAGTTTGAGTTGAGGGCTTTTTGTATCTCACTACATGTTCACATAGTAACTCTAATTCACTTATCTTCACATAGTAACTCTAATTCACTTATCTTCTCCAAAAAACTACTCTTGTCTTCATTGGGGAAAAAAGCAAATCAGGAAGAAGAGAAACAGACCCACACACAACATAACAAGCTAGGAGAAACCTAAAGAAAACTTCTGAACCTACTGCCCTCACTACTGTTATCATTTGTGAGCATGGAATCAGCTTACCAGTGACCAATTTGGTCTTTTTCCTATACACGTAGTTTAGATCTAGACTATGAAGGGGGGAGGAGAAACGTGAATTTTGTATCTTCATTGTCTCTATTTTATGTTTCTCTAGCAATTATTTAAATGGATAATGAATGTTGAATTGTCGTAACAGTATTTTGCACATTTTAGTTAACAAATCATGGGATCATGGCTTTATCTTGGTAAATAATATGATAATAATTTTTTAATGCATCACTTTCCCTTCTTTTGCTTTTTGGTTTAGCCTCTAATTGTTATCAGATCACATGACTAAGCATTTCCCCATTCCCATTTATCACTTTCGGATACAAAGATAAAGTACGCTAGAATCCCATCCGCGGATCCTACACGGTAATGAAACTCTGGCTTGGTTCAGATGTAAAGATATAAACAATCTAGCATGTTTGCAAAAATAATTAAGTGTTGAGCCATCTAAAATTAGTTAGATGTATACAAAATTAAATTTTTGTAAGGTTGAAATAAGAAGAAATTTTGATAGGAACTATTTGTTTAGTCATGCAACCTATCAGTGACAATAAAAGAAAATTTTGAATTGTACATTATTACAACTTACGCCTTTTTATCTCCATAAACAACCTCCTCTAACAGAAGCATTGTGTAATTTCCATATCAATATGTAACAAACAACAAAAAGCAAGCTTATTCTGTCAATCATTGCACAAGTTTTGACAGTGATGTCACGTTGTGCTAAATTAAGAACCGCAATACTTGAAGGTTTTAAACAAGCAATTTCCTATTAAACCCTCTAATTCTCCCATCCCAAATTTTAAGAAATCAAATAGAAAACATTAATTTGGTTGTTTAACTTTATATTCAAACAAATTAGAGTTCAGTCTTATATACACTTCTGCATAAATCTACAGAGGGCTAAGATAATAAAGTTATACTTAGTGTTGATGAATATGGAATCAAGCATTTCTTGCTTTGAGAAGTGAGAACAAAGGTATCAAGTTTACATGTTCCCCTCTTTCTGAACTTTATATCTTGGATACCTTACCACCCTACAATAATTGGGTTCTAGACAATATATCCACATCTTTCCAGATCCTCAGTTTTGTTAACATTGTTTCATTACCACACCATAGTTTCATATTTTCTTTCCCTCAGAATGGTCAATGATGCAAAGAAAAACAAGGAAAATCTCCTAATATAAAGAAAGTCTTGCCACACTAGAGTAATCATTGTATAAGGCTGAACACATGCTCATTAAATTCTTCAACTATTAAAAGGGAACAAGGATTCAAATGTTAATAAAAGTAGTACACAACCCATAATCCTCAGGAGATTTAATCATTCACTCACGACAATCTTGTTCCAGTTATCATGATTTATTTAGTTATTATATAGTAGTTATAAGATTTGCTAAGATCTGAAATTAGTTTTTATAAGAATGAAATTAGTTCGATATGGTAGGATCAAAGAAAATAAAATTTCTTAGATTTTTTTTTAGAAGACACTACATATTTTAGCTATCTACATTTGTTTATTCATAAACCGATAGATATGTTTGTTATTTGATCGAGTCTAGTCTCTTATGAATATAAAGTCTATAAAAAGGCTATGAAGCTATTTGGTTTGTGAATTTCATTTTCAAAATAATTTTTGCATTTAAGGGATCCTTAAAAAACATACCCAAATTCTTGTTTATTTGATTGATATTGAAGAGGATTTGGTCACAAAATTGAACGAAATCAGCAGACATTTTTGTGGATCACATTTGATCCAATCGTTCCAATGTGGGAACCCCAAATCCCTAGTGTTAAAAATGCCAATAAAATAGTTATTTGATAAAAATCCAGGATTTTAAACTTGTAGGGCTCATTTCTCTAGGCAAAGTTGCCAAATTCCCCCAAATTCAAGGAAACATATAGCCTATGACATATTAAGCAGTTGTTTTGTTTTCGATAGATACGGAATACAAAGTTCGTTAGTTTTTGAGACAGAGCTCTCAAGTATGTTAAGTTCTTCCTGTTTTTACTACATCTCCCAGTGGTCTTAAAACCAAATCATAAGCCGAATTAGCTCAATGGAATAAACAAAGAAAGCATTCTAATCAATTGATCATGCATTTTTGACCTTAAAAACATATGTTCTCCCTTTAAATCCTTCATTTCAAGCTTCTAAATCTAAATTAAAAAGTGTCACGTCTTGTTCCTCTGCTTCTGTCTTGCATACATACCAAATCAAGAAATAATCGAGAATGGAATTACAATAGATAACAACGAAATGAACAGTGACAATTGTATTTAGGAGATTTTCAAACAAACACAGTCCTTGTGAAAACTCCAAATCTTCTAGTTTCTTAAAACCCATACTTTTAAGAAACAAAACTAGAATATCTGTTAGCAGACCTAGGAAATCTCAATCTTAAAGCTAGTCGTCGTAGAGGAGACTTATATGCAGGTTAGAGTAAAATGCTCCTAATATACCAATACAGCATCCACACATGATTGCAACTGGGAATTGCAACTGGGAAGCATGAGGTTCTCTGTGAGATCAATTTCCACGGGATCTAAATGTTAGAGAGAGGAGACTTAAATCTCATAAACCCTAAGTGGGCCCTAACAAGATCATCAAATTGTTTAATGGAACATTTTCATACAACAATGAAATCAGCACAAAACATTCTGATGGAAAGAAGAAGGAAAAAGAAAAGAAAGAAAGAAACTTTTTTATCGTATTCACGCAACGAATCAAAACTTACTTGAGGGCGAGCTTTCTGTAAGCGGATTTGATCTCCTGATCCGAAGCCTCTTTCGAGACGCTGAGCACCTCGTACGGATCTCGGCGGGCGGCAGGCGCCGACGGGCCCTCTAGCTTCCCCGACGCCATTGCCACCGACCAAAACCCTAGCTTTCTCTTTCTAGATACCCTCTCTTTATCTCTATAAATCGAGCTCTCTCTCTCTCTCTCTCTCGATCTTTGTACCGCTATCTCCTCATGATGATTTCCTCCCCGCAAATCTTACAAATTCCTCTAGATCTCCCAAGAGAATGGATCTCCCTTATTAAAAAAAAATAGAAGAATTTTGGTATAAAATAAGGTAAATTGTCTCCTCTCTCTCTCCCTTCTTCGCCCTTTCTAACTTTTTCACTAGTGTTGACAGCGAGGCGAGGAGGAGTTTAGAGGTTAGAGATGATGAAGATGGTGGTGAGATCGTACGGGTGGGATTTGACGGGTTTAAATTGTA
>JBAKGM010000233.1:9698903-9711499 GCA_037177215.1 Asparagus racemosus
TAAATAACTCAATGCAATAAATAAAATAGTCTCTTTTTCTCCAAAACCTCAATTCTTATTATCGTATCAGAGCCACGTTATAAGCCTTAGAGACACCTCTTTCTTCATTCTCACTCTCAAGCTGCCGAGAGGGTTTCGCCGCAAACTCCACGCATCCTCTTGGAGGCCTCGATATCAACTCCACCTCATGCCAAGTCAACTCTAGAAAGACCTCGATCCAGAACCCTAACCAACCACCTTTGGTCACACCAACCACACGTCATTATCCCCAGATCGAGATCAGACCACCTCAGCGATCTCATCATCATCATGCCGATGATCCTTGACACCGAATTCAACCTTGACGTACCGCCTCATCACTCACAACCTCTGCTCACAGCAAAACCCTAGTCCTAACCTCACCGCTTCACCCAATGACACTGTTCATCAGGGGGTTACTGTTTATCCCAGAGCTATTGCTCATCACAGACACTGTTCATTGTCGCACTATTCATCCACAGTGCTTTTCGATGCTAGTTGTTGTTCATTTGAACCAAGCTTTCCACTGAACCTCGCGACTTTGACACCAGCTTCAATACTAACTTTGAAGCAACCTTTTCTTGGGTACCGCCACCGCCGCCGCTAAGGATAACCCTTGTCGTCGTTGATCAGCTCTGATTAGGTCGGATCCCCTGCTCATCGTTGTCCTCCCTCATTGACCCTCGTCGTCATCGCAAACCCTCATGATTTCATCTGCACTCATGATTGTCAGGCCGCTGCCTTCTTCGACCAGGTCAGAGTTGCTCATCATTGATGCCCCAACCATTGGCATCATCGTCATACTCCTAGCCGCCATCGTTAACCGCTATTCGACATCAACCCCCTGCTTGACGTTGACCCCTCTCCATTACCGGTGTTGCCTCGTTGAGATCTGATCTCGCTAATCATGCCCTTGTCCAATCTCACTGCCTCGAGATCTTGTTTGTTGCTACTCTTGCCTCTAGTTTCTCCGCCACCATCCGTTGTCGGTGTGTTGCGTCCACAGACTTCCATCACTTCGAAATTCACACACTCCACCTGTTTGAAAAAATTTTCCAACCAGATTTCTTATCAGATCTCATCGATCCCAGACCAGATCTCATCTTATCATTGCCACTTCCGCAGTCAGCCCTCAGTGAGATCCGATCTTGACAACCACAAGTTCTACTACAACCCTCGTCGTTGCGCTGCTTCGAAGATGGTGACCAGTTCTGGTCGAGATCCAACCTTGACAACTTCCCGTCAACTAGTCCTCTTGAGATCTCTCCTCTCGCTACCACTGTGTGTGACCATTGATCACCGCTGCAATAACTTGATATTGCCGCCTGCAATTCCAGCCACTGATGTGCTCCAATTTAACCACCTCTCGCCAAGCCATACCAACAACCATCTATGCAAATTTTGCTCATCTTATCCAAACTCTCGGTTTTCTACCAATGGTGAGTTTGACTGGGGTGTTAAATATAGTAGTTAGGCATATCCCTAAAATTCCAAAATACCCCTTTCTCTTCTCTCTCTCTCACTCTCATGGAGATCAAAGCCATGGTGAGAATTATCCTCTCTCTTCCTCCTCCCAACTCAACCCACTCCCTAAATCCTCCTCCCTTACGTCTGCCGCTAGTACCGTTGATAACTTTGTTACTCCTCCCTCCTCTCCTCTTCCTCTCTCCCTCTTCCTCCTCTTCCCCTCTGACACCACTGTCCCCCTCTCCCACATCTCCCTCCGCCATTACTGACCTCAAGCACATCCTCCAACCCCTCTATCTCCCTCTCCTATCCCTCCCCCCTCGCCACCACCAACCTCGAGCACATCCTTAACTTGTTCGACTCCAACAGCGATGACAATATCTCCTCTTCTGAGCTCGCCGCCATCTTCTCCTTCCTTGACCATCCCCTCTCCTCCTCTAAACTCTCCTGCATGATGACCAAGACCACCATCTTCTTTGTCAAACTCCTTCCCCTCCCCTCGTTGTTGCCGACTCCGCCGCAAACCCACCTCCTCAAAACTGCCTACAACCTCCTCTCCTCTCCTCTCTACCATTTCTCTCAAATAAATCCCATGATTGGGTTATTTGTGATTTTACTTTTTAGTGGTAGATTGGAACTTGCGAGTTTATTTTGAAATGGATGAGTGAGATTTGGTTTCTTAGAGGAGTATGCTAAAAGGATATATGATATGTGGCAGTTTGGAGATTGCTTGTTAAGCGTTTGATGAAATTCCAAAGAGAGATGTAGTTTCTTAGACTATGATAATAATAGGTCATGTACAAAAAAATGTAAAGAAAATATCATGGAGATCTCACCATGTAGTTGTCTATATGAAAACTTCAAAACTAGACAAACATATAATTGTACGGGTTAATTGTGAACTGTTAAGAATTAGCTGTGAATCTCACCTAACTGATGTTAACTTTACTTGTTGGATGTTAAGCTTATAGTATAACTATTAAGCTTATACAGTGAATGTTAATTCCAAACATTGAGTGTTAAGTCTACCCTTTTCTTGTTAAGTTTACTCATTGGTTGTTAAGTTTACCCATTGGATGTTAACTATATAGGTTACTAGTTAACTTTAACAAAAAGAAATTAGATATATGAATTAGCCGTAAACTTTAATAGAGAGATATCAATAATTACTTGATATTAAATAGGAACAAACAAAATTTAATAGGTACATGATATAGTTAACAGATACTGAATATAGTTAACAGATACTTGATATAGTTAATAGACACAAGATATAATTAATAGATACTTGACATAGTTAACATATACTGGATATATTTAACAGATACCTAATATAGTTAACAGATATAAAGTATATTTAACAGATATTGAGTAATCGTACACCCAACTGATACAGTTAGCATCCAAGCTTTAATAGTGATAACCAACTCTAATTCTTTATATCAACACTTGATATAGTATTGTTCTATTTCTCCCCTTCCTTATAGTATTAATTGGTGGTAATATCTCGTTCTCATCTTTTGGTACTCTACGCTTCTCATAATCTGGGATGGAATAAAGGACAGGCTTATAACTCTTTTTAAGGGTTTAACAGTACAATTTGTAAAATTAACTTAATAGTTAAATAAATTAGTAGAATATACACTACAATTATAAACATTTAAATGAAAAATTAGTAAAATATACACTATAGTTATAAACTTAACAGTTATAGTATAAGCTTAACATGTACACCATAAAATTAACAAGTATGGCACAACCTTAACAAGTAAGTGGTAAGTTTAACATGTATTGCATAACCCTCCTAGTTATAATATAAACTTAACAGGTACATGATATAGTTAACATATATGACCTAACTTTAAAAGATATGCCAGAACCTTAATAGGTACTTCAAAACGTTAACAAGAATGATATAGTTAACATGTTTAGCTATTTATGAATAAGTTTAACGCTTCCCCCTCCGTAAGGATAAAACAAAAAACGTGACATCAGTCTTGGACCACCTTTCTAAAATTCCCAGTTTTAACCCAAACGGAAAATTTCTTATGCTTGTAAATAATCACCATACATCCACTAATTCAAATAAATATTTTTGTATGTATGCTTTTATTTCTCAATTACCAACGTAATATGTACAAACTATATATAATTCCCAAGCCAACAAAATGGCCTCTGTACAATAAAATTTTAAACAAAGACTATTCCTCTCAACAATGTCTCTCGTATCTTATGAATGACCAACAAAATAAAATAAGAACACCAACAAAATTCAGATCTGAATCAGATCTAGAATAAAATGGGTTATTTCACGAAGAAAATAATAGCCCTAGCGAGTGAAATCGGCCAAGCAAAGTCACAGCTCTTCTCGGGACTAAGACTAAGCTTAGATCCGGAGGAATACACCGTAGATCTGATGTAGATCTGATCTTCTCCTCATCGACAAGATCTGAAATTGAAGGCGTTCTTCGCTTGCTTGAGATCTGGATCTGTGCAAATGCTCTCGCGAAGCCTCAGATCTGTGCTCCAAAATCCCAACCCTTAGAGCCCTAGCAGTAAAAATCTAACCCTCAGAATTGAACCCGCTGGGCCTATTTATAGGTAAATGAATCAGGGGGGATTTGGCTAGGCACCATTGGTGCCTCGGCACTGTAGCTGAGGCACCAATGGTGCCTTGGCTTGTGGCTGAGGCACCAATGGTGCCTCAGCTTGGCCAAGGCACCAAATGGTGCCTCAGCCGTGCCGAGGCGTTCATTTGGAGTTCGTATTCCGTTCTGGCATTCATCTGTTCGTCCACCATTCTGTCCAAGCTCGTTTCCATCCGGTTGTGCTGAGTCAGGGCTTGGTTGATCATTCCGTTGATTCTGGAATCTGATTGGTGTAGTTCCGTCGTGAATTTGACACGCGTGGCATTTTTTAGCGTACTCGATCGCGTCATTGGCCATTGTTGGCCAGAAATACCTCATTCTCTTGATACAATCAAAGAGCATGGTACCAGGCTGGTGCGCGCCACATTCACCTCCGTGTGCTTCCTAAAGGACTTCTTCTACCTCTTCATTTGAAAGGCATTGGAGCAACAAGCCATCATACCCGCGGTGATATAACATCCGGGTTTCCGTATCATAGAAGAATCTTGGGGCTCTCCGTCAGATGGATTCTCTTTCCTTCACGTCCTTAGGCAGAATACCATGCAGGACGTAGTCGATAATAGGAAAGCACCAATCTCGGGGCTCTAATTTGGCCTGGGTGGTGTATACTTCTTTGGTAACTACCCCCTTGTCTCCCTGTACCTCATCATATATTGGTGTGAATAATTGATTAGTCCTGACTGTAACTAGTTGCTCAGTCTCGGGAGATTGTGCCAGCGATACTGCTAACGCTGCCAATGCATCCACGTAAGCATTCTGAAGGCGCGGGATATATTCAATGAAGAGCTCTTCAAACAAGTTTGCCATTTCAATGGCCGCCTGGTGATAAGAGACCAGATCTAGATTCCTGACTTCATAGTCTCCCCGGATCTGTTTGACTATCAGTTGTGAATCACCGTACGCCTCGAGATACTCAACCCCCAGCTCTTTGGTGAAGCTAAGCCCGACAAGTAGCACGTTGTATTCGGCCACATTATTAGAGCATGGTTCGGTGAGTGAATAGGCTCGGGGCATGACATATTTCCTCAGGAAACTAAGACAACTCCGACTCCAGCAGAGATCTTAGAACAGCCAGGGGCACTTGCCACATTAGTAGCTCGAGAAACTTCATCAAAAGATAACCGCCATATTTGTTGGTGCGATGTAGTATTGACTTCGTGAGCTTCATTCGACAAGTCATCATATAGCTCGGTTGTGTCCGTTGTCAGGTTGGCAGCCAAAAGTTCACAAATTGCTTGTCCTTTGACTGACTTCTGTTGCTTGAAGTGTAGGTTGTATTGGGACAAGAGCAAGGCCTATTTTACCAATCGCTAGCTCATGGAGGCCGGTTGCATCATGAATATTCAGACCGGATTTACGTTGGAGATAACATAAATCATCTGTCTGACTAAATAGTGCCGCATCTTCTAAATTGTGAACACTAATGCAAGGCACTGCTTCTCAATGTTTGGATAATGAGACTCAGCACCGACTAATGTTTGGCTCAGGTACTACATTGCCTGTTCATGACCGCTGTCGTCATCTTACACGAGTAAAGCGCTTAACGAATAGTCCGTTGCCTTGGTGTAGATCAGGAACGGCCTACCTTTTGACAAGAGTCATCCCAAATAAATGACACACCCTTCTTGTTTAATTTAGAGAATGGCTGGTACTTTCCGGATAGATTCGAGATGAATCTCCGAATGTACGCCAATCGCCCTTGTAACCCCCTGAGTTCCCTCAGATTTCTCAGAGGTTACAGATCATGAATCACCTTCACTTTATCAGGGTCGACATGGATGCCCTTATTGGTGACGACGAACTGAGGAATTTGCCACTGGACATCCTAAGGAAGGATTTGGCAGGGTTCATCTTTAGCTGGTGAGCTCACATAAGCTCGAGCATCATTTTAAGATCTTTGATGTGATCACTCTTGTTGTGACTTTTCACGACCAATTCGTCGACGTAGCATTTGACCGTTTTCTAGAGATGATCCTAGAAAATTTTTGTCATTGCCCGCTGGTACGTGGCGCCTGCCGAACGGCATGACTGTGTAGCAAAAAATACCGAGGGGCATTCTGAATGCTATGTGTTTGGCGTCATCTGGGTGCATCTTGATCTGATTGTAACCCGAATACCCGTCCATGAAGGACATTCTTTCGAATCCACACGTTTTGTCGATGATAACATCGGTGATTGAGAGAGGAAAATTGTCTGTTGAGCAAGCAGCATTCAGGTCTCTGTAATCGACGCAGATCCTGATTGTCCTATTCTTCTTTAATACCGGGACAATATTCACCACCCAGTCTAGATGTTGTACCTCTGTGATGAAACTGGACTCAATGAGCTTTTTCACTTCTGCCACAATTATCTCTATAATTTGTGGACAAACCGTCTTTGCTTTTGCTTGACAGATTTGGCATCCGGCTTGACATTAAGGTAGTGGGTCACCACATTTGGATCGAGCCCTGGCATATCTTCGTAGTTTCAAGCGAACACGTTGATATATTCCCTAACAAGAGTGATTAATTCTTTTTTTTCTTCTGGGGGAAGACTACCGCTCATGAAGATGGGCTTTGGATTAGCTTCGTCGCCCATATTAACTTGAATGACTGTATCTTTAGTGGGGGGTTCTCTTTGCTCGAACAGGTCCCCGTACTACATGTTGAGGTGATGAACCCAGGGGTCTTCCCATGTTGACATTTCCTCGTCATCCTCCATGGTGGCAGGGTCACATGTAGCCATATTTGACATTAAGGCTTTGAAGGCTTCGCAAGACTGACATCGGAGTCCCAAGCAGAAGAGTCAGATGAATGTCTGTCTCCTTCATCAGGTAGATGGTTGTCAATTAACCAAGAGCATTCATCTTCTGAGGAGGATTCATATCACAATCCCCTTTTGAATGCATAATAATTGTCCGACTTTCCTCTTGGGACATATGCCGCTTTGGGTGGGACTCGAGGACCTCGTCCGAAGCAAAGGCCTCCCCCTTGGGCTAAGTTGTACCCCCACTTCTTCATGATATCCAGTATTTCTGGACTATATCTGAATGTGTGGAGTATAGGCTCGTTGTTATCAACGTCTTCCTCTAAGAAGTGATTCAGCGTCAGAACCACATCTCCTTTTCTGTAGACCAAGTCTTTTTCACTACTTCATCTACTTGGGATGATGAGTGTTGTCCCAAAGGAGTCTTGGAACAGTTTCTGCGTTATGCAGGATGACCGTGTACGTAGGTGCAAATCAGGATCGTTGTATAACCCTGTCATTACATCAGTCAAAGACAACGAGTACTCCAAATCATTTTTCATTATTTCATCAGCAAATTGCCAATTACAGCCTTCATCCGACGATTCTTCATCGTCAAGATTGATTACAAGGGGTACAATGTCATTTAAAATAAACCCACCATCATAATCAAGCCCGGCATCGATATCAGCTTCCCCACCACTGTCCATGCCTTGGGCTGATGATTCAGTACCGGACTCATTACCGTAGAGGAGAGAATCAATAAAATAATTCTCCATCCCCTTAAATGGCTGTTTGTCCGCGATCACCGTCTTGACTTCATTATCCGTGTCTACGTATTTGAGACACTGATGAAGAGTAGAGAGAACTATAACGTTATTGTAGATCTAAGGTCGACCCAATAATAAGTTATAGGAAGTCTCTGTGTCAATCACATAACATGTGACTTCTGACTTCAAATCTCCCATTTGGCACTTCACTCGGATTTTACCAAGCGGGCGAGACCCGCTAGTGTTAAACCCATAGATCACTATGCTGGTTGATGCCAGCTTACTGGCAAGAATTCCGAGGCTGAACATGAGGCGCAAGGGCATGATGCTCACAGTGGAACCCGGATCAACTTCGATCTGATTAACTTCACTGGAGCTAATGTACCCGGTGAAATACAGCGGCCTATCATGCTTGGAATTCCTTGTCTGCATGTCTTCCTTGGTAAAGGTGATGCAGGGGAGGTGCTTGGCCGCTAGGTTGCAGTGTTGTGCTCATGACTCCGGTTCTTCAAGAGCTGGCTTGATCTGAGTAAGGAATACTTCAGAGTCAGCCACGGCCTCTTGTAAGGCTTCCCGGGTCTCTTTGGACAGTCGCAGAAGCTCATAGAGAGTGATTCTCGCTGGTATGTTGGCCAGCTCAGCCATCACGTTGAATCGATATGGGGAGTTAGAGCTTCCCGATTTGTCTCCTCCAATCGGGCGATTGAACAGAGACTGCTTCGAGAGCTGAACCTCCTGTGATTGCTTCTCCTTTAACTTAGCCATATCTTCTTTAGTAGCTGCCTACTGTTGCGCCTTTTCGGCATGAGCGAGGGGAGTTGTTGGTACCCCCAGCTCTGATAGCATCTTGGCTTTTGGATTAGGAACTTCTGGGTACTTGTACCTGTACTCGTGCCTGCTCCTGGTGGCATGGGCTTCAGGTTCCTCCTCGGACAGCTGGAGCATCGCCATCTGCTTGTCGTCGCCCTCTAAAACTATGAAAGTAGCATGGCATAGTTTTCCCTTCCTTCTTGACTTTTTCTTGGATGAAGAGGAGGCTGCCCATTGATCATCTTCAAGTAGGTCAGGGTGGACCCACAAAACCTCTCCATTTGGGGCCGTACGTGGTACGAGCCCTTTTTGGCATTGCTTGTGCGGATCATCATTCACCGTCTTCATCACCACCTTCACCACAGGCTCAGGTTCGAACCACGTCAAAGGTACCGACCTAAAGCTGATAGACATCGTATTTGCTCCGACCTTCTTTTCCTTAGACGGCTTCATTGTAATGACTTCTACGTCAATTAAGGCCTGGATTTTGTCTTTGAGGCCGAAGCATGACTTGGTCGGGTGGTGAACCACCTTGTGGTATGCACAGTACCTCGGAGGGAGCTTGATCTTATTATTCTCCACTAGAAACTTGAAGAGACCGAGAATCTCGTCGTCCCTGAAAGAATAGGACTTTGGGAATCTCGGCTCTGAGGCCCTCTGCTTTTGCGGCCCTTGCTGCCACTGCGACGGTGACTGCTGTGGCGCTCGCTGCTACAGTTGCTGTTGGGGTTACAGTTGGAACGTCTAGTTTGTGACCGTTGTTCTAGCCTGCTCCTTCCCCTTGCCGTGTGGGATGAAGTTCCGTTTGGGAGCTTCTACCGCCGGCTGACCTCTTTCCGCCTTTTTCCTCTTTAGGAACCGTTCGGCCTTCTCGCCACGCACCTTCAGATTCTTCCATGTAGTGGAGGGTGCCGTTCCCATCGCCTTGAGCACATCCAGTGATAAGTTATTGTGGCAGGTCTGTAGAATAAACTCCTCTGTAATCGGATCCCAGCAGTTCATCGCCTTGTTCTAGAACTGTTTGACGAAGATATCCACGGTTTCTCCATCTTTTTGCTTCTCATTAAGCAACGTCCCAATGGATATCTCAGTGTCGTCGTCCAAGAAGTTAGGGAGAAACATGGATTCCATGTCATCCCAGCTAGTAACGCTACCCGGTTTGAGATGGCGGTACCAATCAAAGGCAGCTCCTCGAAGGGTGCCAACAAATAACCGAACTATCAGGGGCTCGTTTCTATAAATCACCCCCAAGTGAGACTTGAAGTAGATCAAGTATTGAGTGGGGGACCCTTTTCCGTCGAATAGCATGAAGTTAGTCAAGCTGAACTTTGACGGATATGGGATCGACTCCCACTCCCTCGGGTACAGGCACGGTATTCCCGTTTTCTTGATTTCTTGAGCGGAGATCAATGTATTGATCTTACTCTTGAGATTCTTAACTTTCTCGCTTTCTGGGATGGCATTACCACTGGCATTCTCCTAGCTATCCCCAGCATTTCGCTCTTCATGGGGTTGTGCAGCACCATGGTCTTCTTCTCCGTCGGTGTCGCTGTCAACCTGATTGATGTTATTGCGACGATTGGTTTCACCTTGAAGGTTTGCCAGTGCCTAGATTTGGTGGTCATGCATTTCTCGCATCTGCTGCATGGCCATCTCCATTTCGAACTTGAGGTTCTACTTCTACTTAGCCATCGCTTCTTCGAGCATTTTGGCCACCTATTCGACATTGATCATTAGGGCTTCTTGGGGTTGTCCCTCGCTAGAAACCGTGTTGTTGGAAGCCATTGCAGAGCTAGCATCCGACACTTCATCATCTGACAGCAACCCCTTTAGGATTTTATCATAATTAGAATGTCGGATCGTCCCGGTGCGCAACCAAGTAAGACGGTCAGATGATCGGGGACCGGTACGATTTGACATCCCTCTGCTCATCATATTATTGGTGACTCTCAGCCATTCATCGCTTCGAGCCCTGACTCTCTTACGGAAGCGTCTTGTTCTGGGCTTCGGCATTCTGTCACTAAGTCTATCGAAGACAGAAACCCTATCTGGAGTTACTTTGTTGCAGCTACACTCCGATAACACTGCTTTGATTAGCCTGGAATAGGGGCAATGTGTAGGCTTCTTGGGAGAATTCCTCTTTCAGGAGCTTCTCGTACCCCTAACACGGTAGTACACCTCATTGGCATGAGTGTCAGAGCAACCTATTGCGCGTTGGCATGACCTCTCAGGTATAACGTTGTCGTCATTAGACAAAAATGTCTCCTTCTGAGGATGGACTGCTTCATCAGAACTGCCAAGAGTGACTTACCTTGATGTTCGCCTGTATGGGCGTGGAGTCTCGGTGGACTCTCGGACTTTGATTCTCAGTCCAGTTGGTGGAGCAGTGGGAATCGTCTTCGATGAATGCTTGGATGTGTACGCTGAAGGTGACCTTGGCGCCGAGGCAACTTTAGTTGGGGCACTGTCGAACTTGGGTCTTGGCGCCGGAGCAGGAGTTGAGGTGCCGGCGAACTTGGGCTTAGACGCCATGATCACCAGAGTTGGAATTCTAGCGGACTTGGGCCTCCAGACCTAGCGGCTCATTGGTGGTTTAGCGGCTACCTCCTCCTTCTTCAACTTGCGGGCTTGTTGTACCAAAGCCCGAGCCAGCGTGAGGAGTGCGCGGCGCTTCCAGATGTGTTCCTGAAGCGTTGAGTGGTTTCACTTGACTCGGACCCACTCGTTTGATGACGGTTTGGAGGGGCCATCAACCGCCTGAGGCTAGAGCCTCTGCTGTAACCTGGATCTTAGATCCGCCTCGTAGTAGATTCCATTCATAGATTGCATGGCCTTGGCGAACCTGCGGGCCACGCTCTGTCGTCGCCTCTGTCATGCTCGCTTGGAGAGCGGGGGCACAACATCGGCGGCCATCTCAGGCGCCGGGGGAATTTGGGTTGCGGGCGCCGAGGAAATTTTACTGCTACCAGTGGCACCGGGGTTGGATTCGTCATCCTAAGACTCTATATCTGAGGCCTAACGGATTCTCCTTGTAGCGGAGATTTTCTTAGAGCGACAAGGACAAGCAGATCTAGAGGAGGAGGAGGAGAGATACTCCTCAAACTTCTACTGATCGAATTCAAACTCGACCTCTTCTTCCACCGGGATTGAGATCAGCGGCTGCGACACGACGATCTCAGATTTGAGACTGTTGGCTCCCACTGCGATCGCCAACTTATTCGCAAGGAAAGTTGACTCGATTGTCATTGATTTGAACTCGTTACAAATTTGTTTTTTTATAATGAAATTTATATAAAAATCTCACCTTTTTATAAGGCTTACAATGAAAACCAAAAAAAGATTACAACTTTCTTACCGTTCTTGAACAAACGCGGGATCCGTTTATTAAATCCTCGCTTGCGTGGGTGTCTTTGCTTGTACCGGGGACTTTTTATGTCTGTGGATCACCACGTGATCAGATCCTTACATTGCTGGTCATTGAAGAACGAGATCTGAATCTAGATCTAAAAATCCCTTCTTTTTTACGAGGGGAAATTCAGATCAGATCTAGAATAAAAGGGGTTATTTCATGAAGGAAATAATAGCCCTAGCGAGTGAAATCGACCAAGCGAAGTCACAGCTCTTCTCAGGACTAAGACCATGCTTAGATCCGGAGGAATACGTCGTAGATCTGATGTAGATTTGCTCTTGATCTTCTTCTCGTCGACGAGATCTAAAGTTGAAGGCGTTCTTCGCTTGCTTGAGATCTAGATCTGTGCAAATGCTCTCGTGAAGCCTCCGATTTGTGCTCTAAAATTCTAACCCTCAGAGCTCTGGCAGTAAAAAAACCAACCCTCAGAACTGAACCCCCCTGGCCTATTTATAGGTATCTGAACAGGGGGGCCAAAATAGGCCGGGCACCATTGCTGCCTCAGCACTGTGGCCGAGGCACCAAATGGTGCCTCGGTGTGGTCAAGGTACCACGCGGTGTCTCGGCCGTGCCGAGGCGCTCATTTGGCTTTCTGTCGACGTTGTTCTGGCACTCGTCCGTTCGTCACTGTTCACCGTGAAAGTTGCTTTGCTTGTCATTGATTTAAAATTTATTACACCTTTATGGGATTACAAACAAATTCAAATAAAAAATCGCCTTTTTATAAGGCTTACAATGAAAATCGAAAAG
>JBAKGM010000233.1:9715876-9729341 GCA_037177215.1 Asparagus racemosus
AACCTATTACAATTAGATATAGGCCCTCCAAATCCTATTCTATTTAGGATTTAAGCCATGAACCTAATTCTTATGGGACCAATTGGGCTAGACCCACAACATGTCTTACCACTGTGATGAATGATATGAAGAAGAAATGAGGTACTACTAAAGTAGGAAGCGGTAGTCAGACTAACTGCAGTATGCAATATAGACCTTTCCCAATATAAGACCATTTTCTGATGCTACCATCTAGAGTTCACCAGCATCTTTGATCAATACCATTGTTACGTGTTTTATGCCTCTCCTCAGGTAAAAGATCTTCTCATTTTAAATAAGCAGCGACTTGTGTTGTTATGCTATGTGTTCCTTGTTGTGCTTTTCCGCATTAGTTTCACCTGTAATGTTGGGCATTTATAATATATGCTCGTTAGAGGATGAGAAATTTGAAGTATATCCTCTCAAACAATGATGATGCAATGAAGTAAGTTCTCCAAATTTGCAGTTTTGGATCCTCTCCATTATAAAAAAGTAGTGGAGAGAGCACTACTAAATAACGATCATTGAGTTATTTAGTAGATGAATGAGATTCATATTTATGGTGTAAAATAAGAAATAGTACAATTCTTGAGTGTGTGGTGAGTATTAAATTCAGAATGAATTATAACCATCAACTAGACAAATCAATAACTATGATTAAAGTAGTGTCTCTCTGCTACTTTTGGTGGTGGAGAGGATCCAAATTAAAATTCAATCAAATTGATATCTGTAGTTACAATATATTACTTTTATCAATAACATACTTACAAATTATTTAAAGCACAACATATTTGTATATTAACCAAAATTAATAAAATTAGAAGAAAATCGACTTTCCAATTCTATACGATGTCTTCTCCCAAAATCTACTGAAAAATCTTTTCAAGAGAAAAACCCTCCAACTGAATTTATTGGTCACCGACGAGGATCAATATATCTATGAGATAATGTCTTGTAATTCTATTGGTTTTATGTACACGCCATTAAGCTATATATAAACCTTGTATATGTGTTATCTGATTTTCTAGATTATATAGCCCATTGAGCATCTTTGGACATATATACGTATGTGTGTGTGCGCGTACACACCCATATACATATGTGTGTGTGTATATTAATGCCAAAATGATTCATGAATGCTCAAAAATCCAAACTATAACAGTTAAGGATAAGATTGACCTATATTGTATTTGTACCTCTCCTAGCAGTATTAGTGATGCCTATTGCATATATGCCCCTCAAATCTTCTATATTTAGAAGTTTACCCTCCAAATCTTGATATTTATAAAATTACCCTCTAGTTCTTTTTTAATAGAGTTTTCTACCCCTCAATTCAATAATATTATCTCTAAAGAGGACAATGTCAAAACAGTTTGATAATTTCAATATGTTTGCAACATTTTTCTGTTTGGAACCTAAAATTTTTAAGAGGGAATGGTAAAAAAACTCCGTATGAGAGAATTAAGTGGTTATTTTGCAAATATTCGAGGTTGAGGGATAATCTTACAAATAGATAGCTTTTGAGGGGTATATGTTTAAAAACCCCTTATTATTATTAAGATTTTTTATATTTTAAATGCATTCTCAAACACCTGTTTTCTTCTAGATTCTTCTCAAACACCTGTCTTCTTCTAGATTCAGTCCGAAGCCTAGACTGCCAACCGTCAATTTCTTCCCAACTTCCATTTTTATTAAAATCCATTAATAAATGAATCTGAAAGTCACCAGAAACTTCCATTGCCCAAATACGAAGGCACACGAAAGAAGAAATCAAGAAATATAAACCGTCGAAAATACAAAAGGAAAATAAGAAGGGGAAAAAAAAATGGCAGCTGAGGGAAGCAGCGAGAAGAAGAGAGTGATGGTGGCCATTGACGAAAGTGAGTGCAGCCACCACGCTCTAAAATGGACCCTTACCAACCTTCGTGAGACTCTGACTTACCCGATCATCGTATTTACGGTTCAGTCCCTCTCCGACCTCGCCATTCTTCCCGCCGCTTCCTTGGGCAACGTCTGTAAGTCCAGGAAATATTTTCTTTTTCTTTTTTTTTTTTTTTTTGGATTTTTTTAAGAATGATTTAGAGATGAGTGTGTACCCAACTCTGTTCTTCTGTAGCACCGGAGTTGATTCAGTCGGTGAGGGACCACCAGAAGAAGGTATCGGGGGCTCTTTTGGAGAAAGCTAAGGAGATTTGTGCTCAGTATGGGGTATGGCTAAAAACCCTTTTCTTTTTGGGATTAATTACACCTCAAAACCCAATAGTTTCCCCTACTTTGCTATTATATGTCCTCACTTCTTTTTTGCAGCACTTAATACACCTAATCTGTTTATAATTTGCAATTTAATATCCTCAGTTATGCAAACATGAGAATTTTCTTTTAAAAAAAAAAAAAGTTCATATGCAATACTCGCATGCTAATCTTAGAATATTTTTACTTTTAATATTTGTTAGATTTACTATTAAACTTAGCAAAATTATTTTCTGAAATAGAATTTCAAAATCATTTTCTAAAATAGAATTGGAGTAGGCTTAAAATAGAACTACGATAGACTTAACAGTAATTCAACAAAATTAAGGTTTAAATAAATGATAAATGACCATATGAGTTCTGCAGTGGTTTGTCATAACAGCCGTTTTCAATAATATGAAAATACAAAAATAATAAAAAGTCAATGATATGAAAATAAAATAATAGTAAAAAGATAAGTTATGATGAAACTTACTGGAGATAATATCAAACCAAGATATTATACTCGTTTTTTGTTTTAGGTTGCTGCCTGATTTTCAATGGAATTGTCTAATTATACTCGTTTCACACGTGAAGAAGAATGCATCCAGCTTTGCTGGCTACTTTCGCTTTCCACAAATGTGAAAACTTGATATTGGCCAATGTCTTACTGTCTTAGCAATTTAATCATTTTTTTCTTTTTGAACATAAACAGCTGGTTCCTTTCGTTCCTGGGTAGCTTGTTAAGATCTTGTTATGGTTGTAGCATTGAATTTTGTCTTGGGCCTTAATGTTTTATGTTTTTACTACTCAGACATTTAGAATTGTAATTATTGCTCAACTAGCTATTCAGTGATTCCTTGTTTCTCAAATTGACTGGTTACCTAACTGATGGTCTTCAAAAGATGAACAGGGGATTTGATTGTGCAATCTCTTTTTTTTTCGTTT
The DNA here is from genome assembly GCA_037177215.1 of Asparagus racemosus. Classification (NCBI taxonomy): domain Eukaryota; kingdom Viridiplantae; phylum Streptophyta; class Magnoliopsida; order Asparagales; family Asparagaceae; genus Asparagus; species Asparagus racemosus. The sequence goes on from JBAKGM010000233.1 coordinate 9,719,072, forward strand.
TAACATATTTGCATACACTTGGGGTTATTCGTTGGGACAATTTGGAGCAAAGTGTAATAATTGTAACCCATAGGGACAATTTGAGTGGGACATCATGCAATACATTATACCGAGCTCTAATTAGAAATTTTTGCAACAGAGCAACCTGTTGAAAGATTGTTTCAGGGTGAGAGTTCACAGAGAATGAATCCTGGGTTAGTGAGTTAAGAGGTGTGCTTGCCAGACTCTCGATGGCTGTCATAAATTTTTCCTGAGTCGCTCGGCATTTTTTTTCCTAAACCTACGATGACTTGAAAAAAACCTCAACATTGTTATGAGCATAAACTGAGAAGCCATTGTTGAGTAGACGTTAGCCTGGTCCCTTTAGGCATGGATTTCTAAAGATCTCTAGGCAAAAGTCTAGCAGCCAGTTCATGGCAGAATGTAATTTTTGACCGATTGAGATCTATGACTGTGAACCTATTTTCCTGTCCCTTAAGAGTACGTACATAGATGAAAAAAGTCCTTTTTCAGAGTGAAGACATGCTCTGTTTTGGTGTTGATCAACCATGATAGTGCAGATTTGATGCAAAAATTGTCAAGCGTTTGTGCAATGTAAAAAGCTATTAGCAAGAAAGTAATGCGGATTGGTTAAACTATAGGTTTCCAGCTTTCCTTGTATTTAGACCAAGGACTGATACGTACGTCACAAAAAGAGATGAAATAGCTTCGTGTCAAATGGCATTAGGCAGCTTTTCTTAGGCTTCCTCATTGCATTGCTGTATTAGTCATCAACTTTGCCTATGGCGACTATACCTAACCCATGATGATTTAAAAAAAAAAAAAAAAAATTGAAAGCTCTCTTAGAGATCATATTGCGTAAAATTTATGTGTGAAATGAAAAAAAAGTCACATGAATGAACTTTTAACCACTGCAGTTGAGAGAAGATAGAAAGTTTAGCTTCTCCAAATCACAGTTTTCTTACTTGTGAATTGTGATTCTGTAAAAGTTGGTTCTTTAAACAGGTAAACACACATAAATTTTTTCAAGCGTGCATTTATTACATTGACATTATTTTTCTGGGTTAAAGATGATTATCCTATCCAATTTATGCTATATTTACTTCATCCTGTACATTACCAATATCTTCAAGGCTTCAGCATAGATCCTCATGAAAATTTGCATGTGCTACCATATAAACATGTCTCTGCATTCGGAAAGCAATGGCTACAAGGACCTATGGGTACATGATATAGTTCTGTTATGCTACAGATAGTTGCTGAAACAGTTACAGAGGTTGGGGATCCAAAAGAAGCAATATGTGATGCAGTTGAAAAGTTTAATGTCAACCTTCTAATATTGGGTAGCCATGGCCGAGGGGCCCTGAAAAGGTAATTATGTCGGTTATATTGTTTTATCTCCTTTTTCTGTATTTATCTCATCCTTAATTAAAAACATTGAGTAAACTTGGCAATGCTAGAAATTTAGCTACACTGATATATAAGAACCTAGTAGTTAATATTCGGTAGTGTCTTAATATCATATGGCTTAGTATATGCGTACCTCCTTTAATTTGCCAGAAAACTTTTACACACTGAAATGAGTGAATGGTGCGACAAATTTTGCACAGTGAACCAAGAGATTACCGCCTTAATTTTGCAAGACAAGATGGTAATAAATCTCCACTTTGTCTGGCTCGCCCGATAATGGGTGTAAAGTGATCCCAACTTAAACCAATAGAGAAAGCAGAGCCCAATCAAATGTGAAATCTGCGGTTTATGAGCCCGATTAAGACCTAGACTGGACCGTGCTAGGCCCAACAATAAAACGAGCAGGACCTCACTTCTGTGTTTCCTAATGATAGGTTCTCACCTTCAATTGGTCTAAACCAAAGGACTTTATGTGGCGGGCTTTTCTCAAAATTTCGAGTTAATGGTAGCAAGTCTGGCTTCTTGTTTCTTTGAGAATCCGGTGGATTCAGTTATGATATTAAATGTGCAACAAAGAGATGCCAACTATTTGATTCTTGTACAAATTTTAAAGTCTAATGATCCAAAGTGTTGGCATTCTTTGGGAGCACATTCAATGCCATGGACCTGAAACGAGTTTGATATTTTCTTCCTTCGGTCAGTATCATGCATGAAAAGATGTAAAAAGATGAGAGCTACGGGGTTGATATGGGTGTTAGTGTTGCTTTCCTTATGGTGAAAGAAACATCAAAACAAGGCCATTCAGCAGAGGTAATAGCCTTGAGATGAGTCTCGCAGACTAGTACATCCTATATGATGATTTTAGTTCAATATTTATTTGAGATTCTTGAGAAGTTTCACGATGCATCATTACTTGTTTGATTCAATTTTCAGATATGTGTTGGTGGGTTTTAGTCTCACCTACTACGATCTGCGCTACTCGAAAGCTAAATAACAATCCACAAGATAAAAATATTTACAATTATGAAGAAAGAATATCGAGGTTACGAGGTTCGGTCGATCAATTTTGACCTACATCCATGGGCTAACAATACGAGAAATCTACTATGTATTAGAAAGAAGTATCACTCAACTTTCGTCTCTTAATCTTTTAACTTCACATACATAATGAACTCTCATATTCTCTTTAAAATCCTTCCTTACAACTTTTTATACGTACTAAGGCTACAAAATCCTCTTTTAATATTGTAATATTTTGCACGGATAAAGATTATGAAATTTTGTGATGTTGTAATATTTTGCATGGATAAAGACTATGAAATCTTCATAATGTTGTAATATTTTGCATGGATAAACACTATGAGACTAGGCTATGAAGTCCTCTTTCAATATTGTAATCTTTTGCACGGACAAAGTGTATGAAACCTTCGTAATGTTGTAATATTTTGCACAGATAACGACTACGAAACTCTTGCCTCTCGCATAATACCATTGAGTCAAGTTACACCTTCTGCTAACTCTAAATTACAAAAATATAGGCTCTCTCCTTTCCTTGGTGTTCTCTCCAACAATAGAAAACTAAATATAGGAAAATCAAAATCCTATTTCTAGTCTAGCTTCCTAATTAAAATGTGATGCAAACTCCTTATTATGATGAGACTTAATATCTTAATCATAAAAATATCTAATCCCATCTAACTTTCATGAAGTTATACGAATAATTAAAGATACAATTCCTATAATCTTCACCTTGGATGTGATTCTCAAACCACATTCGAGACATATCATTGCCGCCTTGAAATTTTGTCTCTCTTGTTAGTGTATTCTATTACTTTGGGCTTCAACCATAGTGCTCTCACGTCGAACCGGAACATGTGCATTCTAACCTGGATGCCTTGTGACAATCGCTATCACTTGCCGAGGTGGCGCTTCCACTTCTCTTGTGCGCACTAAGAGATCTTCACCACCTTTCAAAGCAGAATCCAATCAAACTATGCTTCTCTTCCCCCGCTTGTTGTCTTTGTACTCTAGTTGCATCGCTCTTCTCGAATTATATCGGTGCACCTTTCCTACTACATACTGCGAGTCGGATGTCTCTATCTCCTTCATCGTTTTGCTTTGATCGAACATGAGCGATGATCATCTTACACCTCTTGTAGTCTAATGCCACCATCTCCATCTTCATGTGTATCACTCGGTCGTGCCCGCTTGTAAGCTCCACATGATCTAGCATTATCCTCCTCGATGCTACACACCAACCAACTCATGCTCCTGTGATTGACTCCGAATAATTACATGCTGGCAACTCTAGTCCTAGTATTACATCTGATTTTTTACACCAGTTTCATCCATTGCATACTTATTCACCTTATTTGCAATTTGATATTTCTCGGCACCATTGTTAGAACTTTTCTACATTTTGTTATCAATCTGAGAATAATCTAAAAATTAGACCCTTTCATCACGTTCAGAGCACTCCAAAACCTATAAATCGACTCCTGGATCGTCAAGATCCCCATTCAATTCACCAAATTACCGACAAAACAATCTGGACTATGCGATGTGAATGCAAAACACCAAACACCATAAAACTCCACATCAGATCAAGTGTTCCGTCCCTCATGAATAACTCACGTGATTGTTCTTAATGCTTTCACGAGAATGCTAATCGCAGACGAGCGCCAAACACAATCATGTGAGATCCAAAAGATCAAAAACGGATGACCCAAACACCAAATCGCTGCCTTCTTTCTTCCTTTGTTTTGCGATTCACAGGTTATTTTTAACGACTCCAACAAACCCAACCGCGACTTCAACCGCCTCCTACGTGACCGTGGGTCACTGCTGCCTTCGGCCTTCACTACCAGCCACTGACCATCGACGCTATTGATCCTCCTCCTGCTAGTGGTTGACCTGCACTTCCTCTTTTCTTTTTTTTTTTTTTTTCCTTCTTCTATTCTTCATCTTGATTCTTGTAATGCCGATCTTCGCTTTCGCACGATGTCTATTTTGTGAACTCATTCCTGAATCAATCTCCATCGCTCTGATACCACTTGTTAGGGCTTTTAGTCTCTGCCTACTATGATATGTGCAACTTAAAAGCTAATCAATAATTAACAAGATAAAAATACTCACAATCACGGGAAAGACCATCAAGATTTATGTAGTTTGGTTGATCAATTTTGATTTATATCCACGAGTCAATAATATGAGAATTCTACTATGTATCAGGGAGAACTATAAGGGGAACTGCTCAACTCTTGTCTCTCAATTTCTCAACCTCACATACATAATCAACTTTCATATTCTCTTCAAAGCACTCTTTTTACAATTTTTTAAACGGATAAAGAGTGTGAAACTCTCGTCAATGTTGTAATTTTTTGCACGGATAAAGACTACGAATCACTTATCTTTTGCACAATGTTTTTGAATCAGGCTACGTTCTCTGTTAATCCAAGATTGTAAGATATAGGCTTTTATCTCTTTGTAGTTTTTCCTCTCAACAATAGAGGACTATATATAGGAAACCAGAATAGGATATAAGTTTTTATTATGATGATACTAGTTTTTATTATGATGATACTCAATCTCCTAATTATAAGAGATATCTAATCCTATTTAACTTCATGAAGTTATATAAAGAATCAAAGACACAATTCTAACGATATTAATTTTGTAGGGTTCACTAATTTGCTAGACTAATTATAGCAAGGGTTTTGTTAACAAGGAGCACTTGTTACTATCATTAATGAGTCTTGCTTTCACAAGTAAGCCATGAATATGATGTATGTTAATGCTTTGAGCATATTATGAATGGATAAACTAGCCCATGCTTTTAGCATATAATTAAGTACTGAAATGTATAGTTACTTAGCAAAAATTAAGTTTTAAATTTTTTTTATAAATTTTTATTTCAAAGATATGCTTATTATAAATTTTTATTTCTAAAATGTATAATTACAATAATTGTTTTCCAAAAAATTTATTTTTTCAGAAAAATGAAATTTTCCCTGTGAATTTTTTCAAAATTATTTTTAGAAACTATTAACTTTTATGTATATTATTTTTCAAACTTTTCGTTTGGATAATTTAAATTTTATAAATAAAGTTATTTTTTATCTTTTTGAGAAAGAACATCTATTAAAAACTTTATTTCTACGTTTTTAATATTTTTATTTGGGGGAAGAAATTGTTATAGGTCTTAAGAGTATAGGCTATTTTGTCGGCACATAATACGATGAAAGCACTAAACACGTCATGAATTTTATTCATGACTCTTTTTTAATTTACTAAGCTTAATTAATAACTCTTAGGGCCTTGCTAACAAAACCCTTATACCAATACTATATTGAATAAGCAATACTATATTCGATGCATTAATTATTTCATACTTAATTATTTCATTTACTAAGTGATCCGTTTTGATGAAACAGGGCTTTCTTGGGGAGCGTGAGCAATTATTGTGTTCATAATGTCAAGTGTCCTGTCCTTGTTGTGAAGAACTCTGAATGAATAGTTTAGTTAATATGCTGTCATTGCGAAAATAAAATTGTGGAGATGTAATGTTATACGTTGGGTGTTGTACAATTTGAATCTTGTAAATTGAGGAGCGTGACAATGTACGCATATAAATAAAGGGTGTAAATTATGACAAAATTAGCTTATATGCATTTTTAAGTGCATAAATTGTTAGGACGTTTTTCGTAATATCTCTTGTTTGAGTGATAACAAGCTCTTCTTTGGTATTAATGTTGGTTTGAGATGATAGGTAAATACAGGTATGGAACATGTATGAGGGGAAATGGTAAAGAAAGAAGCTCTAAAGTTGATTTTAGTATGTTGACCATTGATAGTGGCCTTTGACCATTGATGGTGGCTGATTGACACATAATAAATATGCATAAAAGTTATGAAAACATAACTTATCAAGTATAATGTAGAAAAATGCCAAACCCCCAATAGAGGTGTGTGTTTAGAAATTTTTAAATCGTAGAAATGTGTGTACAAAAGGAGTGATATAGGACGCGTGGAGATGTGGAGGGAGTGATTTGTCATAGAGATAAAAAGTAAAAACAAGAGGAGAGGAGGAAGCAAGTAAAAAGACACAAAAAAGAACTAGAAGAAAAAAAGAGAAATGAAAATAAGAAGAGAAAATAAACAAGAAAATCAAGAAAAGAAAAATCAAGAGATGGAACAAGAGATATGGAGGACGAGGAAATAAATTAAAAACATAAAAATAAAATTAAAAGAAAAATAAAAAGAGAGACAAAAATAAGAAAAGAGAAAGAAGGAAAGGAAGAGAAAAATCAATAAAAGAAAATCATCAAAAGGGAAAGTCAAAAGATGGAAAATTAAGAGATGGAGAAAAATTAAAATAAAGAGATATTAAGGTAAAATCTAGTAAGAGAACTTAGGGCAATTAGGATTTATGAAGTGCTCTATTCTTATCATATTTTACATTAGGTTTATTAAGTATAGAGTATCAAACCATTTAAAAAAAGCATAATCTATCAAATCATTATCTAAGCAAAACTTCCATTTATGAAAAGAATAATGAACTAGATAGCAATTCTAGAATTCATAAGCATAATCTATCAAACCATTCAAGATAAATATAGATTATCAAATTCTTCATCTACCAATTAGTTCTCTAATTGTTTTTCCTCACCATGATCATTTTAAGCATAAAGAGAACAATTCATAAACTGTAAAAGAAATTAAACTAGTTCCATACAATTTTAAATATCATAAAGAATTTTGGTACACATATTGAGAACAATAAGGAAATAAAGCACAATAGAAAGACAAGAAAATAGAAAATAAGCAATAAAAAGAATAATAAAAGCAATAAATTGAGCAAGAATGTGTAAATCTATTCTATAAAGCACGAAATAAATCTACACTATAAGCATGAAATAAATCTAATCTAACAAATGTAATAACAGGAAATAAAAACCTAAATCATGCAATTCTAAGACAAGAAGAATAAAAAGGTAAAATAAAAATTTACATTCCAAGGGTTAAAGATGTAGATTAAAATTCTATTTTTCCTTCTTATTCTTTAGTATGAAGGGGATGTAGCCAACATTTTCATTTTCCCTTCCTTTTTCTCTACTTTTCATTGTTTCTTTTCTTTTTATTTTTTTAAAATTTTCTCTATTTTTAAAAGAACAAGAAACTCTCAAACTAGTGAAGAATAAATTCTTCTTATTATTATTTTGAGACAAAGAGTAAAGATGTAAAATAAAAGTTTAAAAATAAAAAGCTCACACTTTACATCAATTCCTAGTTTATTGCTAAAAATTTTATCTTGGATTTTAATGATGTCTAAAATGACAGACTCTATGATGTGCTTAAATTCTGTATTCTCTAAGATTTTCAATAAATTATATAGCAATTGATGGTATGTATGTATTTTTGTGTTTTCAGTATAGATCAATCAGAATGGTAGTCTCAAATTTGAACTCAGGTGTTCCATGATTGAAAATTTATCTTAACACAACAAGTTCTTTATAAAAATTTCAAACTCAAGGTTCATGGTTGAGGCGTGACAGACTGATTGTTTTATATCTTTTAGGAATCTAAACTCACCATTAAAGAGTTCATCAAAGCTACGATGAGTGAAACTTGTGTCTCATTTTGTGCTTTTTTTTTTCTTAAAGACTAGTTCTGATTCATTCAAACTCATCTAGTGTATTGAGCTCATCACCAAATATCTCCTCAAAACTCGGGTCTAACTCACATTCTTCTTCTAACTCTTCGTTTGATGTTTCCTAAATGAAGTTTACTTTTCGGGATTTATCTGATGGATTACTCGTCTGATTCCGTAAATTGAAAATGTTGAGATTTACAGTTATATTTTCAAATAAAAATTTCTTCTCATTCAGTAAAGCTTATTAGATGAGAAGGGTAATGTCAAGAGAAATAATGCTAGACTTGTTGCTAAAGGTTACAACCAAATAGAAGTGATCAATTTCGATGGAACTTCTGCTCCGGTTGCTAGACTTGAAACTGCTAGAATTTTGGTTGCATTTTCTTGTTATAAAGATTTTAAGCTCTATTAAAAGGATGTAAAAAGTGATATGTGGAACAGCCCCTAGGTTTTATTGATCATACTTTTCAATATAATGTTTATAAGTTAGATAAAACATTACATGGTCTTAAACAAGCACCTTCAGCTTGATATGATCATCTAAGTTTTAATATGCTAAAACATAATTTTTAAAAGGGGTTTTTGCTAACAATACTTTATTTGTTAAATTTATTAGTAAAGATATTCTTATTGTACAAATGTATATTGATGATATCATCTTCAGAGCTACTAATAAAAAATTTTACTATAAGTTTTAAAAGTTGATGTAGAATGAGTTCGGGATGAGCATGATTGGAGAGTTGAAGTTTTTTTTCTAGAATTTTAAGGGAAGCAGACGAAAGATGGGGTGTTTATCTCGCAGGAGAAATACGTGAAAGAAATTCTCAAACGCTTTGGAATGAGTAACTTAAAAGCAACTTTCATTCCGATGAGTCATTTAGCAAACCTTATGAAAGATGAAATAGGAATGTAGTTGACGAAAAGAGGTACAGAAGTATGAACAGTAGTGATCATCATATTTTATTACACTTTTGTACTTTCATTATCTATTTTATTTGAATAAAAATATTGACTAATAATGAGTTTTTATCTTAATTTGTATGTAATGGAGAATTAATAAAAAAGAGCCTAAAAGAACCAAATTTTATCAATTATCAGCTTTTTATTGAAGCCATCAAGCTAAGAAGCACAAAAACCGAAGAAAGCGAAGTCAATAAAGTTTGTTACAAATCTGTTACAAACTAATAGATGAACTTATCGATGAGCTCACGCATCAGTGAACCCATCATTAGCCCATCGTTTAGATTGTAATAGAATGCAATTAATAGTTGATTTTAATTTTTTTAGAGCTCAAGAATTATTCAAAGGCTCTTGTTTGTAATAGGTTATAAATAGGGGTAGAGAGTAAGAGGTTTGGATGTGAAATGTTTTTATAAAATCTATTTAAAGAGGAGAGTTACTCTTACTTGAGAAGACCTTTCAAAAATTATAAACTTTTTATTAGCAATAAATAAATAAATAAATAAAAATCTTCGTTTAAATTTCTTTTCTTTTTCTTTGATGATGAAGATGAAGATTTATCTTCAAGGAGCCAACCCCTTACATTGTAAGTTTTTATTTTCTCCTTTTATTATTTTATTTTATAATTACATATTTTAAGATTTTATTTTCTTATTTTCATTTTATGTTTGGTATATTAAATTTATTCCATGCTTGTAGTGTAATTTTTCTTCATACTTTATAAAGTAGATTTATTTTCTTACTCTCTATTGCTTTGATTTTCTATTTCTTTCTTTTATTGCTTGTAGTTTACATTTACCTCTTGCTCTTTTATGCTTTCTAGTATAACTTTTATTTTCTTGCTTTTATTTTACAAAATAAGTAACTAATTATCACTAGTAGAAAACAGGGCTTTGGTGACGGGTTATTGGCGATGGATTACATTTCCGTCGCCAATGTTTTCATTGGCGTCGGGAAAGTCGTCGTCGCCAATGCCCCGTCGCCAATGTTTCCATTGGCAACGGGAACGTCGTCGTCACCAATGTTTACCCGTCGCCAATGATCATTGGCGACGGGGAAGCATTGGCGACGGGCATTTCTGTCGCCATCCTCCACCTCCTTGAAAGGTTTGTCTTCACATATAGCTATCTGTTAGTTTCTTTATTATAAATTTAATATGCAATTAATGCAATTGATTTGTTTATAATTATGCAAATGTAGTTAAACTAAACCTAATTGACCTAATTTTAATTCATGTAACTCAAACAT
>JBAKGM010000233.1:9729441-9754208 GCA_037177215.1 Asparagus racemosus
GGAAATTCCGTCGCCAATGGTAGTGACATTGGCGACGGAATTTCCGTCGCCAATACGCATTGGCGACGGGCACGCATCCGTCCCCAATAGTTATTGGCGACGGTGCCGTCTCCCGTCGCCTCGATTAACCGTCGCCGAAGATATTCCGTCGCTAATACATGTTGGCGACGGAAATACCCGTCACCAATGTCCATTGGTGACGGATGCATTGGCGACGGGTGTATATCCGTCACCAATGTATATTGGTGACGGATTGTGCGGCATTGGTGACGGATTTCCCCGTCACCAATGCCCTGTTTTCTAGTAGTGTATTGCTAGAAATCTAGGACTACATGAAACTAGTTTAATATCTTTTATTATTTATGGATTGCTCTCTTTATGCCTAAGAGATCATGTTTAGACTAATCAACTAGAAAACTAAATGATAGGAAAAAAAGTTTGATAATCTATTATCTTGAGTGGTTTGATAGGTTATACTTATTTATTTCTAGAATTATTATTTAGCTGTTTATTCTTTTCATGAATGAGAATTTTTATTTAAATGATAATTTGATAGATTATATTTTTTGAGGTGGTTTGATTATTTATCCTTAGTAAATCTAAAGTTAAAAAATAATAAAAATAAGTAGTTTATAAATCCTAATTGAAATTAACTAGTGGATTCAATTCTAGATTCCTTACTTTTCTACTTATCCTTATTCTTTCTTGATTTGATTTCTCGCGCTCTTGATTTCTCTTCTTGATTTTATTTTATTGATTTTTCTTTCTTCCTACTTCTTTCTCTTTTCTTATTTTGAATTCTTGTTGTTTTCTTTTAGTTTCCTCTTTTTTTTTCTTTTTAGTGGTTTCCTCCTTTTCTCTTTCTCCCCTCTTATTTTAACTTTTTTTAATGACAATTCCCTCTCTACATCTCTGCACATTTTATTTCACTCCTTTTCGTCCACACTTTTCTAGGAACAAATTTAAAAATTCCAAACACACACGTTTCTTATGGGTTCGATGTTTTAAATACTATACTTGATAGTTATAGTCTTACAATTTGCATGTTTTATGCTAATCAAGTTTTGGCGCCATCATTGAGGAAGGTTCTTACAGTTAGAATTTTTTTTTGATTCTTTGATTTGTGTGTTTCCTTGTGAAGGACTAAACAAGAAAAAGAAGATTGAATATTGAAAAAGAAGATTTGCTTGAAAAGGTGGGTCATCTTTCTAGTATTTTCAATTTCACTCTTTAGTTAGGCTTTTCACATTAGAGACAATTAGGAACTAACAAAACAAAATAAGATTTTCTCTTGTCAACCCTAATAAAATCCACCCTCCACTTGAAGAACTACTGACAATATAATAAATTAAAACACGAGCTCTCTTTCTCACATTTATTGACTGTTGACCCTAATTAAAAAAATATTTTTCTTTTTTACATTCTTTTATAGTTGCTTTTAATTTTTAGGGTTGCATTGCATATAATTAGTAGGAATTTACCAAAGTGATTTAAGCATTTTGAATTGAGCACTTACTTGAAAATACTTTTAAGGATAAAACCCCCTAGTCAAGATAAGGTGAGGAATTTCAACACCCTTTCTTTAGCCCACAAATAACTAATTATTCGCTACACAAATCCAAGCCTTCTAGAACCTATTAGACATTGGCACCTAAAGACCTGAGCTCATTAAGGAACAAGAAATCCTTAAGTGAACCGGTTTAGGTTTACTTAAATTCGTTGGTGTCTCAGGTAAGGTGTAGGGGTGGCGTAAAGCGCTCCACATTTAGAAGAATCGCTACGATTCCACTATAAATAAAGAAGAAGAAAATAAAAAACCCTAGAAAGGGGAGAGATGAGCTCTACAGAGGGAGCATGATCAAGTGCGAAGGTAGATTTTATATTTTGCATTTCTAAATGATGTGATTTCTCAAGATTTTTTAACCATGCTAAAGCAAATCCTTCCCATGGGCTATGGCATAGTCCAAAAATTCTTTTTTAGTCATTTCTTTAGGCAATAAATATATTGTCCCTATTATATGCTGGGCACACTCCATTATATATATTTTTAATTTCCTAGGAGGAATTTTATCAATATTAAAATAATTTCCAAATGAGTTAGATTTAGACTATTGATCTATTAATATTTCTTTCTGATTTCTTTCAGAGTTATGATAGTTTATCCAATCCGATCTTCTACTATATCTTAAAATTTCTGGATTTTTTATATGCAAAACTTATATTTCAGTTTTTTTTTTTTTTTTGAAGTACTTGCTTCATCACGTAAAATCATAGATGTAGCAGATTCTTCTCCTATATCATAAACATGGAGAGCTTTATCTTGTATATTTTCTTCGTTTGAGTAATCAGACATTTTTTTTCAGTTTTGATAGAATCTAAAGAGGTTTTATCCAATTCTTCTTCAAAGTTTTTGTATTTGAAAAAGTCTATATCAGTTGAATGTTTATAATAATATCATAAACATCCTAGCTATATATCAATTATTCCTTCAAGTTCTTTTTGTCTAAGATGTTGGAAAGCTTCATAATAAATCTTATCAGTTTCTTGAACATCTATTTTATTTTTTTCTTCTGGTGAATATTTTATCATATTTATGCTATTAATCCAATGAAGTTTTGGCTTATTATTAGAGGCGTCTGTGTATTAGCAGCATGCGGAGCTCCCTGTTCGTACCCACCATAGTAAGCTTGCGGGAGCCTGTGTAGATGCCCACCACCTTGAATTGGGTAACTGTAGGAAAGGCGGGTAGATGGGTGGATGGCTGGGTGGGGGAATGAGGCTAGGAATGATCCTCCGGCTGTTCTGACGGCGTCCGATGGCCAGAATCCAGGGGTGCCGAAAGCAGAGGGTCGGGCTCGCTTGGCATTGGATTTTGTGGCTGCGCAGTTTTCTTTCTGTTAGATTTGGATTTCTCTATATCTAAATCAAATGCAATCATTTGCTGTTTTATGCGTTAGCACTGAAGAACCAAAAAAAAAAAAAAGAATGACTTGTCGGTCATTACGTCTCAGGTTATAAACACCACAAGGGGATGGTAAACTACCTAGTGAATTTAGCTCCGAAATGATTCACTTTCCTTCTTTACTCACTGTACAGAACTCTTCGGAGCAATAACACGAGTTTTCTTCTTCTGGGAACTTATCTGCAATGGAAAAAATTTCAGTTAGCCCTTAAAACATGTACCAAACACAGTGATTAACATAAGACAGTATCAAAATAAGCATAATCAATGAGGCATTAACGAAAATGTACCCTAAGTCATTTGCATTTACAGCCAGAAAGACGGTCCATAGTTTTAAGTACGTCCCAGGTTGAGTGTAAACTACAGCTTGTGATCTGGTTCCCTAGAGAAGGGATCATGGCTAAATTGTAGAATACCTAATGCAAGCCTTAAAAGATAACATAAATGTAACCAAGATGCAAGATTACCGCAAATTCAAAGTGAATGAACCATAACTGTTATTTGTATCATTAACATGTTGTTCGTACCGTTAACATGAAGGAACCAGCATAAATTCAAAATTATGTGGTAGAAGACTTCTAATTCTTCCTCCAAAAGAAAATTCTAACAATTGGCATATCATCAAACATATTATTGACACTGCAAGATTTCCATTCTTTTAAGCAAGATATACATTGCCAAAAACGCAATTAATGACCCAGAATATTCCACGATTCCAGACCATAATTATGTTTAAAATATGGAGTATTTGAAAAGAAAGACAATATATATCGTCTCTACCCTTTCGTCCAACTTTGGGAATTATATTAGGTCGCTGAGGATCCGATACATGAATTTTCTAAGTTCTAAAAAGAGTAGCAGATTCTTCTCCTGCACCATAAATGTGGAGAGGTTTATATTATATATTTTTTTCATCTGAGTAATCAGACATTTTTTTTCAGTTTCAATAGAATCTAAAGAGCTTTTATCCGATTCTTCTTCAACGTTTTTGTATTTGAAAAAGTCTATAGCAGCTGAATGTTTATAATAATATCCATAAACATCCTGGCTATTAACTATTCCTTCAAGGTTTTTTTTAATCTTGGAAAGCTTCACAATAAGTCTTATCAATTTCTTGAACATCTATTTTATTTTTTTTCTTCTAATGAATATTTTACCATATTTATGCTATTCATTCAATGAAGCATTAGCCAATTATTAGAGGGGTTTGAAGATTGCCTTCAATTATTTATAATAATAACTTGGTAATAGTAGCTTGGTAGGACTCACCACGCTTTTGCCGTTCGTTATTGCCTTTCAATACTTATTTCTTTGGATTAGATGGACTTCAAGTGCCCAAAATACCTTTTCCTATACAAATTGCTGAACATTATCAACCTGCAGCACAGCTTGGTGATGATAATTGTTTATCTGCTCCCTTAATTGAGCATGTTCAATATCAACCAATATGTTCTGAAAAAATTAGTCCCTATAACATACCTTCCAATAATGATATGGAAATTCTAGTGTACAATATGCTAGAACCATGTTATTCTGAAAATTCACTAAAAGGATTTCATAAATGACTATCATAGTGTAAAATTGAGCTTTTAGAACAATATAAAAATACCAAAACAAGGGTCAACAACATTATGGTAGTTTCTTGACCCCTCTGAGTACGTGAGTTCGCATGATAGTGAACTCCGTCCGTCGACTCTATGGCCTTTGCAAATTGACGGGCCATCTTTTGACGTTGCCTCTGACGAGCCCTCTTCGACAGAGTTGCAGAGACTTTGTAGGATGACTCTTTCTTCATAATAGAGTCACCACGAGCAGAGCTTCCGGCTTTGCAATTTCCAGGATATTGTTGCGAGGGGAAACCTCTGCCACAACTGGGTGAGATTCATCACCCTTAGTGACAAGTCAGACGTCCCTCCTTGGAGATGAAATCCTTCGATGCTTGCAAGGTGAGGAGGATCTTGATGAAGAGGAGGAGAAGTACTCTTCAAACTTGGCTTGATCGAAGATGTAATTGAGTCCATCGACCATAAGTTCAGCTTGATCGTGGTTCAGCTGCGACACAATAGCCTCAACGTTGAGATTATTGGCTCCCACTGTGGTCGCCATCGTGCTTACACTGACAACGAGCTTCTTTGTGGTTTCTATTCCAAAACATTTCAAAATAAAAACAAACTGAAAGATTACATGTATAACTCTCTCTATTACAAAGAAAATAAGATCTCACTCTCGTACAAAACTCGAACAGAAGTCACTATGTAGCAAGCTCCTGCTTGTGTGGGTTTGCCTGTGCCGGGGACGCGTCGTCCGTGGACCACCGAGCAACGATCGCTGAATTGACGGGGTTGAGTTTCTATTTCACTAAAGAAATAAGAACTTAAGCAAATATCTTAGCTAAGCAAGATATCTACTCTTCCCAAGATTTAAGGCGAAGCTTAAACTTCAGGAATTTCTGGTTGGAATGCTCTTGAACTCTCTCTCTCTGCTCTATTGAAGTCAGGATTTAACTCTCAAAATTCCAGCTCTAGCTCTCTAAAATCTCCAAATTCAAGATCTCCAGATCCAGATTCAAGTTCCTCCTCCCCAATGGACATACGGGGCTATTTATAGCATTTGGGAAGTGTAACAGCTGAAAAGAACGCAAGTTATGGCCTGCCAGAATTGCGTAGTGGGTGAGACACTTTTTGTGTCTCGCCACCAAAACTGTCTTGGCCATTGGCGAGACAGTTTATACTATCTCGATTGAAGGCTTTTAGTTTCCAGACTGTTGTAACCGCTCTCCCTGCTTAAAGGCACGTTTAATACCCCATTTATGCACTTAATGAGCGTCTTTTAAGAATATAACCGCCCACTAATATAAATGAACATCATCACATGCTGAAAAGGTCAAATGGGCCCATAAATAACAATAAACTACGTGGAAAATGCTTCAGACACAATAAGTGTCTCGCTCATGGCGAGACACAAAAAGTGTCTTGCCAACAGCCGAGACACAAAAAGTGTCTCGGACATAGCCGAGGCACAACAAGTATCTTGCACGTGCATGTTGTCAGTTTTACCCTTGTGGTTGCTTTTCTTAGGGTTTTGATGACATCGTTCTTCAATCTTCTCGTGATTAAATCACACTTGGGGTTCATCAGCAATTTTCGATGCCTACGGTGAGAATATTAAATAAAAAGATTCTTAAATCTATCAAAATACATTCAAAATGGCTCCCCTAGGACTATCTTAAAATTCTGAATATTGTTCTTAAGGTTTACCATTTTATGAACTGGGAAAATTTTCTTTAGAAAAATGGTAATAAATTCATCTCAGGTTGAGATAGCATTTGTGGGTAAGCTATACAGTCATTCTTGGCTTTATCCTTAAGAGCAAAGAGGATTAATCTGAGCTTAACCTTATCCTCATATATCTCTCTAATCGTAATCATAAGACAAACTTTCTCAAACTCAGATCTAAAAATATATGCATCTTAGGATTCATTTCCTAAGAGCTTTAGAAGCATGTTTATGAAGTAAGGTCTAAGCTCAAAATTAGCTCTATTAACATCAGGAAGGCAAGTACAAATAGGAATTCTCTAATCTTAAAAATTGGTTCAACATAAATTAAGCGATTGGTATTTTGCCTAAACCAAACTTGCATACACCAAAACCAATTTTTCTGGAACTCTTTTATATCTAAAAAGAAAATTAGGGAAAAAGATCAACGAAAAACAAAATTTAATTAATTTCTTTTTTTAAAGGAGAACTAAAAGACCTAAAAGATTAGAAGAAGTATAAAAGAGAAACTTAACTAAACAAACTAAGGGCAACCACTTGAAACAATCACCCTTAATTTTAGGATTAAGCCTAAACTTAACTAGCTTAGCTCAAAAATTCCTTGAGTGCAAAGATTAAAGTTTACTTGGTCAGTTAGCCAAGTAAGGATAGTACTAGGGGAGGCCAAGGACCAATTAAATACCTCTTTCCTTACAAAATACTTTATGCAATCCCCAAACCTTGTCTTAGACACCAACAGATTTAAGTAAACTTAAGCCAGTTCACTTAAAGATTTATTATCTTTTAATGAGCTCGAGTCCTTGGAGGCCAATGTCTAATAAGTTTTAGAAGACTTGGATTTGTGTAGTGAGGAATTAGTGATTTGTGGGCTAAGAAAAGGGGATGAAATCTCTCAACTTATCTTGATTAGGGGATTTTTACCCTTAAGAATATTTTCAAATGAGTGCTCAAATCAAAATGTTCAAATCACTTTGATTAATTCCTACTAACTATACAATGCAAACTCTAAGAATTAAAAGCAACTATAAACGGGTGTAAAAAGAAAATATTTTTTTAAATAGGGTCAACAATCAAACATATGTGAGAAAGAGAGCTCTTATTTAAATTTATTATATTGTCAATAGTTGTTCAAGTGGAGGGTGAATTTATTAGGGTTGACAAGAAATTTTTTTTATTAGTTCCTAATTGTCTCTAATGTGAAATGCCTAACTAGATGGTGGAATTAAAAATACAAAAAAGAAGACTCACCTTTCAAGGAAATCTTCTTCTTCAATCTTCAATCTTTTTCTTTTAGTTTAGCTCTTCATAAAGAAATACACAAATTAAAAAATTAAAATAGAAAAATCCTAGTTACACGCATCTTCCCTGGCAAGACTACAACTATTAAGTATATTATTTAAGATATTGAACCCATGAGGAAGGTGTGTCTTTGGAAATTCTAAATTTGATCCTAGAAAAGTGTGGACAAAGAGGAGTAAAATAAAATGTGTAAAAATGTAGAGAGGGATTTGCCACAAAAATAAAGATAAAACAAGAAGGGACAAAAAGAAAGGGAGGAAACTACTAAAAAGAAAAGAAATCAATGAGAAAAATATAAAGAAATAACAAGAAAAGGAAACAAGAAAGGAGAAAGAAGTAGGAAGAAGAGAAAAATCAACAAAAAAATTAAGAAGATGGAAATCAAGAGGAAGAGAAAAATCAAATCAATAAAGATTAATGGAGAACAAGTAGAGAAGTTAGGAATCTATTATTGAATCTACTAGTTAATTTCAATTAGGATTTATAAACTACTCTCTTTTTATCATATTTTACTTTAGATTTACTAAGTATAGATTATCAAATCACTTAAAGAAAGCGCAATCTATCAAATTATCATCAAGCAAAAATTCTCATTTATGAAAAGAATAAGCAATTAGATAATAATTCTAGAAATGAATAAGCATAACTTATCAAGCAACTCAAGATAAGCATAGATTATTAAATTCTTTTTCTACCAATTAGTTATCTAGTTAATTATCCTAAACATAATCATTTCAAGCATCAAGAGAGCAATACATAAACCATAAAAGAATTTAACTAGTTTCCTACAATTCTGGATTTCCTATAAACCTTTGCTACTCATATTATAAAATAAAAATGAGAAAATAAAATCTATAGTAGAAAGCATAAAAGAACAAGAAAGTAAATCTAAACTACAAAGCAATAAAAGAAAAAAGTAAAAATCAAAGTATAAAAGTGCAAGAAAATAAATCTACACTACAAAACAATAAATCTACTCTACCAAACATGAAATTAATCATCGAAGAAGAAGAAAATAAATTTTAGAAGGAGGAAATTTTTTTATTTATTGTAAATAAAAAGTTTACAATTTTAATAAGGTCTTCGCAATTAAGAGTATCCCTTCTCTCCAAAATAGAGTTTTGTACAAAAATTTTTGCACTCCAAATCCTCACTCTCTATGATTATTTATAGCCTATAGCAATTAACAAGAGCCATTGAATCTGTCTTGAGCTCTAAGAAATAAATCTCAGCCATTACTATTCAGTTATGATTCTGTTTGGAATTAATCGGTTGCCAATCGATTAGCCAATTGATTGGTTGTCCTATTGATTCCTAATAGATTTTGATTCTCTTATTGACTTGTTGATCCGATTTTTGTCATAACCTTTTGGGCGTTGTGGGCCTTCTATTTGCTTGATCTTAGTCTTCAATAAGAGGTTAAAAAATAAGGAAGTTTGAGTTCTTTCAAGCTCTTATTCCTTAAACCTTCATTACCTGCAAATTAAGATAAAATAATTTATTAGTAGATGTTTTAATAAAAAAAGATAGATAATGACAGTGTGAAAGTGTAATAAAATATGATGATCAGTTATGATTTTCTTTCTTTTCATTGTCTTTGACAGTATAAAAATGTAATAAAATATGATGATCTGTTATGATTTTCTTTCTTTTCATTGTCTTTCTTTACTAGAGTGGACTAGCAAAAGTTTAGTTGTAGGGGTATTTGATCATCACATTTTATACACTTTTATATCCTTATTATCTATTTTATTAGAATAAATATATCGACTAATAATGAGTTTTTATCTTAATTTGTAGGTAAAAGAGAATTAACGAATAAGAGCCTAAAAGAATTAAATTCCCTCAATTTTCAGCCTTTTATTAAAGCCCAAGATAGAACCAAGAAGCCCAAAGGTCAGAAAGATGGAGTCAACAAAATCAATAAAGTTTATTACAATTCTATTACAAACTAATTGATGAACTCATCTATGAGCTCATCGATTAACCCATCAAATTGATTGTAACAGAATTAACTCGATGGTTGATTTTGATTTTTTTGAAGCTCAAGAATGATCCACTGGCTCTTATTATTTACAGTATGCTATAAATAGCGGTAGAAAGTGAAGGATTTTTGTGTGAAAAATGTTGTAAACTCCATGTAGAGAGGAGGATTTCTCATAATTGAGAAGACCTTCTAAAAATTGTAAACTTTTTATTTAGAATAATAAAAAATTTCTTCCTTTAAATTTTCTTTTCTTCTTCTTTGATAATGAAGATGAAGATTTACCTTCAAGGGGCGAACCTCTTGCACTATAAGTTTTTATTTTTTTTTTATTTTTGCTTTAGAATTGTATATTTTAGGATTTTATTTTCTTATTTGTATTTTATGTTTACTAGATTAGATTTATTCCATATTTGTAGTGTAATTTTTCTTCATGCTTTATAGAGTAGATTTATTTTCTTGCTCTTTATTACTTTGATTTTTTATTTCTTTCTTTTATTGCTTGTAGTTTAGATTTATGTCTTCTTCTTTTATCCCCTCTAATATGTATATTATTTCCCTATTTTTATTTTGCAAAATGAGTAACTCATTCTTACAGAAAAACTAAGATTTTATAAAACTAGTTGTTTTTTGGTTTATGGATTGCTCTCTTTATGATTAAAATGATTATATTTACGATAATCAACTAAAGAACTAATTGGTAGAAAAAGAATTTGATAATCTATGCTTATAGTAAATGGCTTGATAGGTTATGCTTATTTATTTCTAGGATTATTATCTAGTTAATTGCTCTTTTCATAAATGAGTATTTTTATTTGGATGATAATTTAATAGGTTATGATTTCTTTAAGTGGTTTGATAACCTATACTTAGTAAATCTAAAGTAAAAAAATGATAAAAAGAAAGTATACTTAGTAAATTTAAAGTAAAAATGATAAAAAGAAAGTAGTTCATAAATCCTAATTGAAATTAACTAGTAAATTCAATTTTAGCTTCCTAACTTCTCCACTTGTTTTTCCTCACTCTTTTTTTATTTGAATTTTCTCTCTCTCTCTTGATTTATCTCTTCTTGATTTGTTTTGTTAATTTTTTTTCTTCTTACTTCCTTCTCTTTTCTTATTACCAATTCTTCTTTTTTTAGTTTCCTCTTTGTTTTCTTTTTAGTAGTTTCCTCCTTTTCTCTTTCTCCCCTCTGGTTTTACTTTTTATTTTTGTGACAATTCCCTCTCTATATCTCTACACATTTTGTTTTACTCCTTTTTGTCCACACTTTTCTAGGACTAAATTTAAATATTTCGAACACACACCTTCCTTGTGGGCTCGATATCTTAAATATCTATACTTGAAAGTTGTAGTCTTCAACCTGCATGTTTTTATGCTAATCAGGTAGTCTCTTGTATCTTACTGCTTCTCATCTTGATATTAAATTTTATATGTATTTGTGTGTGAGATTCTAAGCGAATCCAAAGGAATCACATTTGCAAGCTGTAAACAAATTTTTTGATATCTTATTGAAACGTAACAATTCAGTTTTATGGTTTCCAATGTGAAAGTTTTTTAATCTGGTTAGTTATTCAGATATTGATCATGCTAGGATTCATACATATAGGAAACGTATTAGTGGTACAGTACATCTTCTAGGACATTTTGCTATGTCTTGGTCAAGTAGAAAACAAAACTGTTGGCCCAATCAACCATTGAAGCCGAGTACATTGCACTTGGTAGTTATTATGCACAAACCCTTTAAATGTCTTTGATACTCTAGGACTTCAGCATTACCTTTAAGAAAGTTCCTCTAAGGTGTGACAATAAGAGTGATATTGCATTAAGTAATAACCCACTTTATCATTCACGAACAAAACATATAGACGTTAGACATCACTTTGTTAGGGACCATATTGCTGAGGAGAACATTCAGATTGAGTTTGTTTCCACTGATAAGCAGCGTTTAGATATTTTTACAAAACCTTTCCTTGAAGATCATTTTTCTAGGTTGAGACATGACTTAAGCATACTATTTCTTGATATCTAGTATGTTGCATTTCATGTTGTATGTACATAGTGCGCTTTGATTTTTTTGTTTTTGTTTTTCTTTTCTAGTTTGTTTTTTATGTTTTCTTTTTCTTTTATTTTTTTAAATATGAAAACAATATAAAAAAAAAGTTTCTTTCTTTTTAGTTTCTTTTTAAAAAAATAAAAACTTAGACATGCCTATGTATATATTTTTACAAGAATCATTCAGATGATGTTTATTGGTTTATAGGCTTGAATATGACACACAAGTTCACATGTGATTTTCAATCTATATGCATGTATTTTTGTATACAATGATCAAAAGATGATTGCTTGACACTTTGTTTACACGAGATATTTCATATTTCACTTCACACATTTGTATGTCATACTTATTATGTTTGTGTTATGGAATATTGGTGGAGAAGTCTTGTATTTATTTCATAGGTATTTTAGGTTATATCATGTGATTTTGAGTATTTTTTGACTTGGCTAATGCAGAAACTTATGTTTATATGCACTTAAGTGCATCTATGTCAAAAATATAAACAAAGAATGAGAGTGTATTTGTTAAAAGATGATTGAAGATTCACATTCTTATGAAATCCATGAAAACTGAGTGTATTTGTTAAAAGATAGTCAAAACCCCAAACCTGTGGATGGTGGTTTGTGCATATCTCAATAGGTAGCCATTCTGTACTAAATATAACTTATATTTAGAGATAGTGTGAATCACCCACCAAACAATATCATTCTTTCTCCTAAGTCCTATATGACTGAGGTGATAGGGCGACTCTTTGGTTCTTAGTTTATAAGGTTGAGATAGCTTGAGTCTTATTTTTGTTCATTTATCACATTGCTACATCTGAATTTGTCATATAAACTAGTATAAGTCTCATTAATATCTGCTTCATGTACTTTATGATTGAAATTTAATCTTTCGTGTCTGCATATTGACGTGTTTTTGTCGTCTTATTGTGTCTTGTATTTATTTTTGGTCTGTTGTGCTATTTTCTATAAAATGTTTCTATGTGAACTTATGTGCACTTCTCTCCTGTGCACCTTTAGGATATTTTTATCTAGTTTTTTTTTGTATCAAGTTTATCCATTGGTGTGTTTTACACTTTTGCTAATAACAAAAAGGGTAGAATTTGGTGAAATTTGATGAGAATTTGATGCGTTCTAGTATGAGTGGAGTTTTTTAATAAGTGGCATCATGTTTTGAAAATTTTTGAAAAACTCAATGCATTATTTTAGGGGGAGTTTTACAATACAAGTTGTTTGATTACACTTTTCATGAATGCATGAATGTAGGGGAAGCATTGCGTATCATTTCTTATTGCATGAAAGTGTACATGTGTTAAGTTTGCTATCTGTATATATCGAACATGCATATGTTATAGTACTTTAAATTTTAAGTTTGCTATTATCAAAAGGGGGCGTTTGTTAGGACGTTATCTGTACAGTACTTCTTGTTTGAGTATAATAAACTCTCATTTGGTACTAATATTGATTTGATGATTTAGTACAGGTAAATACAAGTATGGAACATATACGAGGCGAAACGACGTGAAAATCAACTCAAAAGCTAATTTCAGCATGTTGACCATTGATGTGGCCTTTAACCATCGATGGTGGATGGCGATCATCGATGGTTCAAGGTTCAATCGATGGTACAAAAGTCAAGAGACGTAAAAATCATCGATAGTGCTCACCGACCATCAATAGTTTCTCAACACCATTGATGATCTAGAGGCACCATCGATGGTAAAGTTGACTGGAGCATTTTTATGATTAAATCACAGCTATTCACTAATCATATTATTTTCAACCTCTGCCACGTTTCACATATCTCTTTCCTAGCCTAATTGTAAAAGAAAAACTTAGAGAGAGAAAGGAGGTGGATTTCTAGGGTTTTGATTATTGAGATCTTGAAGAGCTTTTTGATCCCCGGAGCCTCATTGGACTCTTATTTGCTGCGCACAACATCATCGGATCATTTCACTGCAAGGAGAGTTGCCCTTAGATTTATCTTCATCACCGATCTATCAAGCTTCGCTTATATCTTTCGAATGATGGTTTGTATTATCAAAAGAGCTGTAAAGTCATTTTAATTCTGAACTTAATTGATATTTAGTTTTGTATTTCTTTTACCTTCTTTTATGGCGTACTCAAGCCGGTTGAATTGAGGGTTTGGACTAGGTTGGGCCAGGAGTTACTCATTATGGGAGTCAGGTTAGATGACTGATTTTGGGTGGACACGAGGGTACGGTCTTGTAAGTCTGCTGAATCGGGTTAAAATGTAGCAACATGGGGGCAGGAGGCTGCTTGATGGGTGGTTGGCATTTCCTGGTCGCGCGCAGCTGACATTTGTCGATGACAGCCAGCAGCGATCGACAATATAGACTGTGGCGAGATTGACAAGAGCAAAATCTAAGAGAATAGAATAGGGGTTAGCTAATTGCATGTTAAGGTGACTAAAATAAATTAGATGGATCTTTTAAATGTAACTTAACGGATATAGAGGGTTTATGAGTAATGAGTCGATAATCCTATTAGTATGTTGAAATAAGGCCCCCAGATTAAAATGACGGGAATATTCTGTTTACTTTAACTTTTTCAATGATTTGCCAGTTATACCCGTCCCACACAAGCCCCAAC
This sequence comes from Asparagus racemosus, assembly GCA_037177215.1. Taxonomy (NCBI): domain Eukaryota; kingdom Viridiplantae; phylum Streptophyta; class Magnoliopsida; order Asparagales; family Asparagaceae; genus Asparagus; species Asparagus racemosus. Next base: position 9,743,636 of record JBAKGM010000233.1, read on the forward strand.
TTCATTAACTACTTTAACTTATACTCGTTAAGTTCTCCAAATATGTTTAATAAAACAACTCAAAACGTATTTCTCACTTCATCTTCTCCTACGTCTTTCATAACATCTTCCCCATCGGGAATCTATCCGTTGCAAATTTAGGATCAGGGCTGAAGGGAGTCGTTGAGATTGATTTTGGGTTAGGGTTTTATTAAAAGGATTTATGGAGTTTAACGGGTACAAATTAAAGTGGTTAGTGAGTTTGAGCTTGTGTGAGAAAGGAATAACTAACAAATCACTAAAAGCCCGCTTGGGTGGCACATATGGCTAGCGGGTGTGTGTCCAGGGTGGGGGTAAGCCGGGGAACCCGGGTTCGAGCCCTCGTGCCTGCGAAAATCCCAACGGACAAGAGGAGTGCCTTACCGCTCACCGACCTCGAGCCACGGACTAGCAACTTGCGAATGTAATGGGTGAACCGCGGGGGTACACCAAAAAAAACAAATCGCTAAAAAAGTAAAAGTAAACAGAATATTCCTCCTATTTCAACTAGATTTTAACTAGGGAGCTTATTTAAACATACTAATAGGATTTGGAGGGCTTGAGATTAATTTCAAAGATTTGGGGGGCTAATGTCGAAATATTAAAGATTTGGGGGTTGTTGAGAGCAATTTCAAAGATTTGGGGGGCAAATATCAAAATATTGAAGACTTGGGGGCCTAATATGAAATAACCCTAGTTTCATTTATAAATTCATCATTTGAAGGTTCGGTTTCATACTAAAAATAATTTGAAGGTTCGGTTTCATACTAAAAATAATGTGAGAGAGAGAGAGAGAGAGGGAGAGAGAGAGAGAGAGAGAGAGAACCATTTATTTTACATCTACTACCAAACACAACATAAAACACAATTGGTATTGTTTGTATTGTTAAAAAAAAGTTTTTTCTTTTCCCCATAGAAATCATCGCTAAAATTGGGTGATCGTATGAAAACTAACTTTCAAGTTAATTTATATAAAACCCATTTTTAGAAGGGTCTCTGATTCCAATCAATCACCTTCAGGTAATTTTTGAGGAAATATTAAATAAATTTCTCAAAATATCATTAAAACACCCGTGCCAAGTACTAGATTTAGTTAAGAAGACATATAAAGATATTTAGGAATTTTAATCAAAATTTTATTAGAATATAGGTCAAGATGATTGATTGCAGTCTGAACTCTCTTTAAAAATAATTTTTGTATAAACTAAACTTTAAAGATGACTTTTATATAATCTCCTTTACCTTAAAAAAAAAAGCCCTCCTTTTAAAAAAGAGTGAGCTTCGTGAAAGATTGGATGGGACCAGCTAATTTCAACCATTCACCTTTGCCCGACATCGCGTCACAGTGAGCTGGCCCCGAGCTGGACGGTGTTTAACAATGCCAACCAAATTGACTCTAAAGTTAACTTTAACTAGTGACTTGACATGAACTTTCTAAAACACCAATATAATTTTAGGTCGGTTAAACATGCGCTGTATTTATAAACGTTTGTTCTATTATAGATACAACTATATAAATATATACACACACACACAAACACACACACAAACACACACACACACACACACACACGAGATCTAGAAAAGTTTTCCACAATCAATATTACCCTTCACTATTTTAAATATTTCATTTAAATCGTAATTTATCCTAATCATAATTCTATCATATCCTAATCTCATGTGAACTACCTACAGCTCAACAAATTTAAAAACAATTAATAAAATACATGAAATAGCACTACGGTATTAGTTTGTTAACGTAAAGAATTAACATGCTATAATATATGAAATATTATAAATAACCCAAAAAGTTTTAAAAATTATACAAAATATCCTCAAAAGTTTAAAATTACACAAAAGTTTCTAACATTTCAAAACTAAAAATAATAAATATTAAATCTAAAAATTTACAGTAGCCTTCAAAGAATTTAAAATTTACAATTAACACCCTCAACGTTTCAAAAATTGTAGTCACACCCTCAAAAGTTCAACTATTAAAAAAGCAGCCTAAAATTCTAAAATTTTAAAACTTGAAAACAACAAAGATGAATTTAAGTATTACCATAATGCACCTAAAAAATTTAAAAATTTGCAAAAAATTGCCTCAAAGTTATAAAAATTGCAAAAGAAATTTCTTCAAAGTTAAAAATCATTAAAAAAACCCCTAAAATTTCAAAACTTATCACTAGTGCATATTAAATCTAGAAATTATTAGCAGACAGGTAAAATTTTGAATTTTATAAAAAATAATCCAAAGTTTTAATAATCGTAAAAAACACCCTCAAATTTTCAGAGTTGCAAGAAATATCCTGTTATTTAAAAGCTTACCACCAACACATGAAATATATAAATTACAAGCACCCAACTTAAAGTTTAAAATTTTCAAAAAATAATCTCAAAGTTTTAGAATTTGAAAAACACGCCCTCAAAATGCAAAATCATAAAAAAATGACTAAATTTTCAAAACTTAGCAAAGAAAAAAGAGTAGTTGTTTGATATTTTTTTTATTAAGATGTATAAACTTAACTTCTAATTTAAGGTTTACTATCCATTTTTAGTATCTAAATGTAGTCTAAATTTATTGGAAAAGATAAAGGTAGAGAAAGATTGATGTCGGCTCAATAAAAAATATAACAGAAGGAATGAAAAACACTATTTTCTGAATATTTTATAGAATAGTTTATTTTTCTAAGTAAATTAGGAATCTTTAGAAGAGATTTTCATGAAAATTTTTAGCATTTTTATATGCTTATGTGAATGTTGACATTATCTTAAAGTGTACTAGAGTTCGAATTAATCTTTAATTTATGACTTTTTTTAATAGTCTATCAAAGATTAGGAACAAACTCTATATTCTCTTTTGTGTCGTTTTAGCCCACTTTTAACTGATCAACTTTTCTTATTAGATTTAATTATTCATCATCCTTTTATAATGATAGTTTTAAATTATTTTTATCACTTTTGCAACACTATACTTTCTCAGGTCAAGCTTGATTTCAAGTCGGTCCAAATAACATAACAATTCAATTCAGCTTCAGATTACATTTGCTTCATGTCAATTTAATCATCAACATGAAAATTTAAATTGGGTGTAGCTCATTTAAACGAACATCAAAGAAAATAAATAATCACATGCTAAAGTTTAGAAACATAAGTGAGCAAAAACTATCAAAGTGGAAGTGAGAAATAAATTTGAGTAAGGAAATAAACAAAAATAGTTAATCATGATATTTAACCACTTGCATCGCACGTGCATAAAACCTAGTAATAATAAACGATCAGCTTCACAAAATCAACTTGTAATAAAATTAGTTTATAGGAGCAAAAATGACACACACGATGCCGCAACATCCATATGAAAAAAGCCAAAAGAATTATAATTTAAATATTTAGTTTAAAAATATAGTATATACCAAACAACTTTGAATAAAAATAGCTAGTAAAAGCAAGATAAATAACATACAATGGTATCAAATTGCTAACATACATAAGGGTTTAAAATTAATTATTTAGAGTATATTGGATGGAAGGTCATTTAGGAAGTGGGTGGTCTAAATGTAAATGGTAGTAAAGCTTTTGCTAGATATCGAAAAACCCCCTTTACTATGGACGATTATCAGAAAACTCCTTTTAACTTTAACAATATTAGAAAAACCTCCCTTAAGTATTAGGATTATGACAAAATCCCCCCTTTAACTTTCAGATTTTATTAGAAAACCCACTTTACTTTTGAGAGTTTATCGAAAACTCCCTTAATGTAGGGGGTTTTCCCATAAATTCTCAAAGTCAAGGGGGGTTTTCTGATAACCCCTAAACTTAGGGGGGTTTTCTGATATTTTTCAAAGTTAAGGGAGTTTTCTAATAATCATACAAAGTTGAGGGGGTTTAATGATATTTAGCCTAAAGCTTTTGGTAAAATCCCTTTTCAGAAAGCGAGCGGGTTCAAAAATATATATCTTGAATTTATAGACAAACAAAGTATTTTAAGTTCACAATGTCGTGGAATTAGTGTGAAAAAACCCAAAATATAATGGTTAAAATATTTAATTACATCATACACCTAACTACTTATAAAAAATATTGCAAGTTACAAAAGAAAAATATACCATAAAACAAATTCCTGACGTATAAAATGAGTTTAAAAATAATGTGATTTCTAGGTACATTTTAAAGTAGATTTTAAAAATAAATGAGGATAAAACATTGGGTTTATGACTAGAAAAAGGGTGATAAACTTTAAATTTAATAGCTAGAAAAACCTTTTTAGTAGTTTTTAATATTCGTCCCTTAAATATTTCATACTTTCAAATTAGTCCTGAAAATCATTGAAACTATTAATGGATCTCCAAATTCTAAAGTATTTTGAAATTATTTCTTCAATGCATTGAAATTGCTATCAGATTCCCTGAATCTCACAATATTTTTTAAATTAATCTCTATATTTGTTGCTTCTACGTACCTTTGATTAACTGGGGGATTTAATTTCAAAATTACTTAAGATTTATGGGAACAATAACAATTTTAATGATTTGATGGATCAATTCTAGATAACTAAAGATTTGTGGGGGCTAATAATCCATGGTTTTAAGGATGAATTTCAAAATAAGAAAGATATAAGTGGCTAACATTGAAGGGAAAAAACCCTTTTATAGCGGATGGGTTTCAAAATAAGTGGTATAGAACTTTTGGGTTTATAAGTAAAAAAAGGAACAAAATTGAGCAAAAGCGGCGAAAATCAAACCTGGGAGTTTTGAGCCATGGTTCTCGTCTTGTTGAGGTCCACTACTTCTCTATATTTCATCGACTTATTGGACACAAACTGCAGCTAGCTAAGCACTGTTTGTCAACAATAATTTTTGAGCCATGGTTCTTGTCCTAAAAAAATTATTTTATGACTATAATTATAAAAATATTTATAATTACAACAAAAACATGAAATGAGGAGAGTATACATGCGACTTAAAACCATGTCAAAGCCAAAGCAGCTGCCTTGCAAAATTGTGATCCTCAGGGCTAGAAGCGCCGTAGCAAAGAAGGATCAGGTCCTTGGTAGGAACAAACATGGCAGTTACCGTGTCCCCACGTCTCACGTTAACGCAAGCGATAAGACGACAGTACTCATAAGCTACCGGTCCAGGTGTGTAAAAACTAGTGGCTGATCTCCTCCTTCACTGGCGCGTACATCAGAACCACACATTTCTTATTATTCCAACGTGACCGTGACTCACCGCCCGATTATCAGCACGTGGTGACTCATCGACGCAATCCTCAATTGTTAAAACGTAACACCCCACAATTCCACCGAAAACAAATACCCGTGGGACCCGCAGCCCAAGAAACAAAATGGTTCTGGGTGCACACAACTAGGTGCAGTCACGAACATGAAAAAGCACTCTGACTTTGTGCAACGTGGGTTATAGCCACGTAAGCGCGTCTTTTTAGGCCCTTTTAAACCCCAGCCTACCTCTTTTCTTCTTCCTCTCACCTTTCTCGTCGCCTTACTCAATTTTACTTATTTCCTTATTCTGTTCAATTTCTCGGGTATTTAATTAAATTCAGCAAATGGAGATTCCAGTTATAGAATCAGGGATTTCTCGATTACAGAGCCCCAATTCGCTCCTCCATCTGAAGGTTCTATGGACGTGGGCTGCTCTCATCATCGCCGCCATCGCCACCTTCAGCAGCGTCATCAGGAGATCCAAGCGCGTAATTCTCAGATTTCGACGGGGCAAATCCGTATTTGTTCATCCTTCCTCTTGTCCCTACAGCTCCGACGACGGCGACTCCTGCTGTTCGTCAGACGACGAAAGTGACGTTGAAGACCGGGAGGAAGAAGAAGATGAGCTGTCCTCTTGCTCTGAGAAGGATTTCGGTGATTTCAAGGAAATACAGGGCCAAAACGGTAAATCCGACCAGCATTTCTCCTGGCCGGAGCTCTCACGTGACGGGAGCGTGGTTAAGCTCTGGGACGACCTAGGGCTGAGGCTCAATCGCCGCGACGGCTCGATCAGGCTCTTGGATTTAAACCGAGACGAGGACGTGAGGTCGTTCCCCTCGAAGCCGGACGATATCTGGGCCGTACACGTGGCATCTCCATGGACTCTTCTGTCGGCGGGGAGAGGAGGGGTTAAGGTTTGGGACGCAAGGGAGGCGGCTGCGGGCCCCGCGGAGGCAGCTGATTCCACGTGGCGGGCGGTGGGTCTCGGGAGGTTGGTGGGGGCGCTAGGGGGAGGTATCAATGAGGTTTATCTAGGGGATGACCTGGGCAGACTGGCGGCGGTTGACATTAGAAATGTTAGGTCGCCGTTTGCGGAGACGTGGCGGTGGGGTGACGGTAACGGCGCCGTCACGGAGGGTGAGAACGATGGACTGGTTTCGTGGTGTAGGAGCGCGGCCAGGTGTTTGACCCGGTTGTGAACTTGACGGATTTGCTGTTGTACATGTTTTCTTTGAGAAAATTGCTTGTACGCAATTAGATTTAAGACCAGTGAAATTGGCACGTGTGCTGCTAGAAAATGAAGACTTGCCGAACATTGAAGAAATATGTATGATGTATTAAGAAATATGTGCGTACATGTTGCTGCAAAACAATATCAAGCACCGTGTACTTCAAAATACATGCGGAAAGTAGAGAATTTCAAAATATATACATTCATACAGTTTCAAACACTATCACTTTGTATATGAAAAATTGTGAGTTCCATAATTGATTATTCGGCTCTGAACTCCCATTCCCTACAAAGAGAGACCGAAGAATGAGGACTATCCACAATTAGCCAATCTATCAAGATTTTCTTGGTTTTGTTAATGAGCCAAATTTGAGTTTGACACAAATCAATGACAGGCTATCTAATTTTGAGCTCATTAAAAAGATAAATTAAATAAAAGTTCCCATGGCAAACATACCCCAACCCTATTTTAAACTGGAATTAAGATAATTTTAAAAAATATTTTGGTAGATTGATAGCAAATCTAACAAATATTAATCATTAAAAAGCTCTAAAATTAGCATGTAAGTATGTAAGTATCACAGAGAAACATTTAGGTAAAACTTTTTATGCATGATAGAGGATACTAACGTGCTAATTTTAAACAATATATGGTCTTTGTTTGCCACAAAAATAACTCATGGAATATAAGTGCCAAAACGAGAAAACTTTTAGTATTTAAGTACCATTTAGCCTATTTACAGGCAATTAATACAGGCTCCTGAAGAAGTTGCAAGCTAATTAACTATGTGGAAAGAAAAATGGGAAGGAAAGGAGAATTTTTTTTAATGACCTCTAAAAAGTATTAGACATATACGTGTTTGTCAGCAAGTACCAGCCTCTAATATGGATCTGAACAGGAAAACTGTAAGGAGAAGAGAGAATAATTTTAATGAAATTTATAAAACAGAATGTAGGTATACTGCAACCAAAAAATTCAGTAAAAGCAATATCAAACACTAGTAACTGAAAACGGTATATACAACAATGTGAGTTTGGTAATGTCGAAAGCAAGCTGTAAGTAAATCAACATTTGTTTGTTATATGTTACCATTAACTATAAAAAATTACAATAAAGAATCCCCATGTTTTCCAAGCATAGTCCTCTGCTAGGATAACAAAATTCACATGCATGGTAAAAGTTCACAATGGATCGTACAACAATATGTTCTGTGCTGTTTAAATTCATAGTTTCTCTTTCTGAGATTTGTTTCTGTACGCTAGGTAGAATCTCTAGATGCTATGCTTCATTTGAGAGAAAATTTATTCATCACATTTCTTTGGCAGTCATAGCTATTATTATAAATGACACATCATAACTAATATACATTATTCTCAATGTTCATGTAGATTTTCCTCGATATGTTTGTTCTTGTTGAAGTTGAAGTTGATATGTTGAATAACATTGAACTCCATGTATGGATCAGAAACATATATAATATTTGCACAGTAATCAAACAAACGACATACATAATCATTCATGTTTACCCTTGCAAGAACGTATCATGGTGCCATGTTTCAAGTTTTGAACTGAAGGGTATCACTTTTTCTTACCTCATATTCATGTGACTTCAAAGCTAGTTTCGTTCTACTAACACATCATGGTATTTTGTTATTATTTGTACTTGTGTTCTCTATTTGGGATCCATATAAAATGATGACTTATGTAACATCTTGAGGGGAAAATGGGAAGTCAAGGATAAAGTTAAAACTTTTTACATCCTACTTCTTATACTTTTTATATTCTACTTCTTATATGATACATCATTGCTAGTAAGGTCATGATAGGAAATAAAGTAAATTCTTAAATGGAATATCACTACTCTTTGTTTTCTAATACTCATTTCATTCCAAGGCTAGGTCATTCTAGCATGCTTTGTTGGTGTAATTAGTAGGAAATGGACATAATTGATCTTAGATGTATTAAAATTTTTAGAAATTTCATAAACTATAATTTAGAACTAATTTGCATTTGCCAATGAACATTTTACTTCTTTTTTCTAACCAAGCAATGAGACCAAAAGAATATTTCAGTTAGTTTCTATTGCTTTATTGTTTTTTCTTCAAAAAGACAACATCCAACATGAAACCTATAATGAAAATGTGAATATGTAAGACATGGCAAGTTAACAAGTATGTATTAACATTTAATAAAAATTGGATACAATTACAAGATTAACTTTATGCCTTCTAATGTTTGTTAGTCTGCTTCCCCATTTCTTCATGAGCACACTCTCAAACACTTGAGGGGCAAATTCACTCCCCAAAAAGTTGAACCCAATATTAGTTTTTAGGCAAGCCGTGAGATGAACTTCACAACTACACTATATAAGTATTGCATGGCCAAAGTGCCTTAGTTAACTTACAAAGATGAGCAAAAACCAAGGCTTCCATCTCACAGTCGATGCATAGCAGGATAAAGTAAACCAGAGTACTTCAAAGCAGAAGCTAGTCCAGCAAAATATAATAGCAAAATTAAGAAAACTAATAAATTGAATTTTGCAAGATGAAGTAAAATGTAACAGTTAAAAGGGGGAGAAAACTCATGAATTGAATTTTGCAAAACGTATGAGTCGGACCTCAAACATGGAATCTTATAAGCACTCACCTCAAGTATGAAATATCAAAATGTAAGGCAGTGAAGAGGAGAAAAGAGGAAGAAAACTCAATAAAGAAAAAAAAAATTAGAGAGAGAAAAACATCACTATTTCTTTGGGTCTGGCCAAATCTCCTGGGAATAAAATACCTTTGAGGGAGGAATCAATTGCAATTGACAAAAGGAGGACCGAGAGCTTGGATTGATCAGATGTTGATAGCATTTGGACTCTCCTTCAAAGATGATTTTTATTTATTTATGGAAGCTTCATTGAGAGTATTTTGATGAAAGAGGGAAGGAGATTGAAGAGGGAGAAAAAGAAACTGGTGTTGTGAGAATAAAAATCGCCTTTTTTTAGGAGAACAGGTTAACACGTAGCAGAATGGGTTAGGTGGCAAACGGTCAATATCTTGAGCTAGTGGGAGGTCACTAGCTCAACTCAAATATTTCCGTAGCGAAGCAGGCTGGTTCCTGAGAAGCAGGCAGCTCCTTCGCCGGTGATTGAGCAAGAAAGGACTGAAGCACATATAAAATCCAAATTTTAGGAGGGATTTACCATTGATTAGGAAAGGGAACTTGAAGTTCACCAGTGATCGATTGAGCCAAAGAGCAGTTTGTGAGAAGAGAAGCCGGAGAGAGAACGTTGTTGTTTCTATGAGAAGAAGAGAACAACAGTCAATAAAAGAGACAGCTGCCGACGGAACTCATGACTAAACCATAACGCCATTTTGCAATTTTACGTAAATTAAGCACACATGTCTGATGACAACTAAAGAAGAACACGGCTGCCGCACAATGCGCTGAAGCAGGCAGCTCTAGCAAAAAAAAGCAGGCTGCCGGACGAAGCCCCTAGGGCTTTTATATGTAGTTAACGAAATTATGCATCCCCTCCCTCAAAATAAGTCAATCTGAAACCCACCTTGACCAGATTTTCTAAGCATGGAAAACTCCACGATTGTATTTTGGTACAAATTGAAGCAGAAATACCTATTTTGCCCCTTGGCATCACGTCACTTTAGCATTATTTTCAAGGAGAGAGAACCACTTTCTCTCCGCCTCCCTTTTTTCACTCTCTGCTCTACTTCAAGTTCCCTATTTTTCCTCTTGCCTATGATGATGACGGTTGAGAGTAGTTGTCTACTATTATTTAGTCCCACATCGGGTAGGGATAAACTTCTTTGTTTTCCTAAACACTATATATAACATCTTAGAGAGAGCTAATAAAACAATCAGAGTTTTCCCAAATTTCACGGTATCAGAGCCACTCTCTTCTCTCTCTCTAAATTTTCCAAACCCTAGCTGCCACCTTCCACGCCTCATAAAACCCTAGTAATGCACTGTTCATCCATCCGAACTGCTCATTGGGCATTGTTCATCCGCCGAGAATTTTTTTTAAAGCTAATCATTTAGCTTCTCATTAAGATCTTTATAGATCTTTGACTAATTATTTAGCTTATCAATTAGATCTTCA
>JBAKGM010000233.1:9770621-9782792 GCA_037177215.1 Asparagus racemosus
ACCCCCAAGTGAGACTTGAAGTAAATCAAGTGCTGAGTGGGGGACCCCTTTCCGTCAAATGGGGTGAAGTTGATCAGGTTGAACTTCGACGGATATGGGATCGACTCCCACTCTCTGGGGTAGGGACACGGTATTCCAGCCTTCTTCACCTCTTGGGTGGAGATCAATGTGTTGATCTTGCTCTCAAGGTCTTTGATGTTCTCGTTTTCAGAGGCTACATTGCCACTAGCATTCTCTTGGACACCCCCAGCGTTCTGTTCTTCATGGGGCTCTCTCGCACCGCGATCTTCCTCATCAGAGTCGCTGTCAATCTGGTTGACATTGTTACGACGACTGGTCTCACCTTGGCGATTTGTCAATGCCTAGATTTGTTGGCCATGCATTTCATGCATCTGCTGCATGGCCATTTCTATTTCGAACTTGAAATTTTCTTTCTATTTGGCCATTGCCTCTTCAAGCATCTTGGCCACCTCTTCGGCACTGATCACCAAGGTTTCTCGAGGTTGCCCTTCATTAGAGACAGTATTGTCGAAAGCAATTGCTGAGGCAGCATCCGACACTTCGTCTTCTGACGACAGTCCCTTCAAAATTTTGTCATAATTGGAACGTCGAATCGTCCTAGTACGCAACTGAGTAAGCCGGTCGGATGATTGGGGACAATTGCGATTAGATGCCCCTCTGCTCGTCATGTTGTTTCTGACTCTGGGTAATTCATCCCTTTGAGTCGTTGATCTTTTTTGTGGAAGCATTTGGAGCTGGGCTTCGGTGGTCCGTCACCAAGTCTGTTGAAGACTGACACCCTTTCTGGAGTGGCTTTGTTGCAGCTACACTCCGACAGCACTGCCTTGATCAGGAGTGAACAGGGGCAATGCACAGGCTTCTCAGGAGAATCCCTCTTTTGGGGTCTTCTCGTACCTCCAGCATGATAGTACAGCTCATCGGCATGAGTGCCAGAGCAACTTATCATGCGTTGAGACGATCTCTCGAGTATAACGTCATCGTCGTCAGACGAAAATGTCTCCTTCCGAGGACAGACTACTTCATCAAAGCTACCAAAAGTGACTCGTCTTGACGTTCACCTGTGTAGGCGTGAAGTCTCGGCAGACTCTCAGACTTTGATTCTCAGTTTGATAGGTGCAGCTGGAGGAGCCTTGAGGTGGGTTCGACCTCCTGCACAAGGAGTGACCCGTGATTCCCTCAACGGACCAAGGCGTTCCTTGATGGTTGGCCTGCTAGTCATGGCGGGAGTTGGCTTTGCCAAAAGCTCAGATGTGGATGCCGGAAGTGGACTCAGCACCGAGGCAGCTTTAGTTGGGGCGCTTGCAGCTTTTGGCTTGGGCGCCGGGGCAGGAGTTGGAATGTCGACGGGCTTGGGCTTGGATGCCGTATTCGTCGGGGTTGAAGTGCCAACGGACTTGGGTCTCCAAACCTGGCAGCTCGTCGGTGGCTTCTTGGCTGCCTCTTCCTTCTTTAGTTTGTGGGCTTGTTGTGCCAAACCCCGAGCCTACACGAGTGTGCGATGCTTCCGGATGCGCTCCTGAAGCGTGGAACAGTTTCCTTTGACATGGACATATTCATTCATTGCCGGTTTAGAGGAGTCAGCCACAATTTGAGACTTGAGCCTCTGGGTTAATCTGGACCTTAGATCCACCTCGTAGCAAACCCCGTCCATTGATTTCATGACCTGAGCTAATTGCTTCGCCAGGCGTTGACGTCGCCTCTGGCGGGCTCTCTTTGTGAGAGTCAACACACTGTTGGCAGAAGTTTTCCCCACAGAGAGTAGGGGATCTGCAGATTCGGCTGCTTTTGGGGCCGAGGAACTGCCATTGCCTGCAGTTTTAACAGTGATGGGGTTGGATTTATCTGCCTCTGCATCTGAGGCCCATTGGATCTTCCTTGTAGCGGAGACATCTTGGATTTGCGGGGAGAGTTGGATCTGGATGAGGATGAGAGGTACTCCTCAAGCTTTCGTTAGTCGAACTCGTATTCGACCTCTTGGATGGCTGGGATCTGAATCCGCGGTTGCGACATGACAGTCTCTTCGTTGAAGCTGTTGGCTCCCACTGTGGTCGCCAGCTTGTTCGTGGGAAAAGTTGCTAATTTTTCCATTGATTCGAATCTGTTACACCTTTATGAAATTACAAACAAACCCAAACAGAAAGATCGCCTTTTTATAAGGCTTACAATGAAAAAATAAAATAAAGATTACAACTTTGACCCAGTTGAACAAACGCGGGACCCGTTTATCAGATCCTCGCTTGCGTGGGTATCTTGGCCTCTGACGGGGACTTGTTTCGTCCGTGGACCACTGTGTAATCCCGATCTAATTAGGGATCTAGATGCTGGATCCCTGGATCTGAGGCGTTTATTTCACAAAGGAAATAAAACACCGACAGGGATCGATCCCACGAAGGAGATGATCGCCGGAGTGGGTAAGATCTGCTAGGAGAAATCACACACTGACCCTGAGTCTAAGACACAACTTAGACTTGAGGGTGGATCTAAAAACCTGACCTGGATCGTCGTAGATCCGAGCTCGAGTCTCTACCTCGCTACGTAGATCTGGCGTAGACTGAACCGCTCGCTTGCACGGGACGTAGATCTGACCTTTTGACCTTTGCCGGTGCTTAGATCTGTACGAAAGAGCTCGTGAAACGCGTGCAAAAATCTCTAAAATTCTAACCCCCTGAACTGAGAATACCCCCCCTATTTATAGGAAACAAGAGAGGGGGGGGGTTGCTTCGGGCAAGTGGCCGAAGCAGCTTCGGCCAGGCCGAAGCAACTTCATCCAAGGCCGAAGCTTTTTTCAGCCCGGGCATCACTCCTTTGGCGTTCGGTCAATTTTTCACCTGTTTTGACCCGTTTTTTGGTGTTTTCGAGCTTGGTTTGATTGTTCCGTTGATTCCAGAATCTGATTGGCGTAGCGTCGTTGCTTGAGTTCGGTTAATTCCGTCACATCGACGCTCGAGTCTGATCGACATGCCTCATTGAATCTTGCTGACCTGGAGCTTCATCGTTGGATTTATTCCACGATACGTCGCTCTGTTGACTTGTACGCCTTTTCGACTCACTTCATGTATTCGTCAACCCGCTTTATGAGTTTTGTGGCGTGATTACGTCATCAGCAGTTCATGGTCGCATCACTTGATGGTTCGTCGGTCGTGAACCCACCATCACGAGTCTTGTTCGGGCATTGATAAGCGATTTTCAACGCCTACAATATGGTGTGGAGATTGGTGCACCGGTGTTGTATAGCATTCTAGAGTTGTATAGTATTGATGGCAACACCTTCTTTACTCCGGAAGGTGAAATCAGGATCCCTCTGCATGAAATGTTCGAAATGTCACGACTGCCGATAGGAGACTGTCTATATGAAGAGTTCTTCCCAACCAATGCAGAGTTGAACACTTATTGAGAGACAACCCATGTTGGAGAGGTGTTTCAAGAATTAGTTTGCCACTTCTTTATCTGCCAAAGGGTCATCGCGAATGCTGGACATGATTCCAATGTTACTCGCGTCCCTTGGGCCAAATGTCTATTCCCCCATGTTAGTAAGAAGGGGAATGTCGATTCAATCCAACCAGTGAGCTAAAGTTGGGACCTAGATTTTCAATGAGGGTCAAGTACTTCACACTTCTGAATCAGATGAATGTGGGACCCATGCGGGGGATAAATCTGAGAGTTTCCACCATCAAGTCAAGGACACGATATTTGAGTTTGCTCTGCTTGTAGAATTCATTTCAATCTGGTTGAAGAGCTATGTTGTGCCTTCTTGGCTGAAAGATCTCATTTCCATAAAAGTGTTATTCCTTGTCGTGATGCTCACTAATGGGTATAACTTAGCTTTTCTTCTAGCAACGGTCACTTGCATACATCACGGACTAAGGGAATTGACTACTGAGTACCTAACCCAAGAGGATAATAGTCTGAGAGATTGGGTCCTGAACCCTAGAGTGGAGTTACCATACACATATCTGGTGATATGGTACACTTTGCGCTGCTCCTTAGTGATGTTGGTAGCTGCTACATGCAGAGATGGCATCTCATTACTTTAGAGGTATGAGCACTCGAAATGGATCATCAAGTACCTTGTGGGGATTCATCGGATCCTTTAGAATAAAGATCATTACTGCCTCTATTGTTGTTTTCTTGAGGTTGATGGTACCAACGCCATAGATGAATTTGAAGACGACACAGGTATCGAAAGATTTACTTGCTTATCCTGCGGGTGCTTCAATTGGTTGGTCAACATCAGGTCTGGCCATCTAGTTGCTAGGCTGAATGGAACTGAGTGCTATATCGAGCCGTACTTGCGTTACGTATTTGCTCGTCAGTTCAGATATGACTAGCTTTTGTTGGGATAAATCTGAGATTGTTGCGCACGTGGAGCTTGGTGGACAGTGCTCGTTCTTGGTATCATTTTACTGCTGGGGCTATAGGGGCTAGATTCACACTCCCCCATTATGTACCTAACTGTTACATGATGTTAGGGTTCTACAAGTGGTACAACAGAGTGATCATCCCAAATCCTGATATTAAGGTGAACAAAACCAGTTTATGATGGATCACCTAAAAATGTAGGGAGTTTTCTAGGAAAGGTTCAAAGAGTAAAGCTCATGGACTTCAAGATTTTCTAGCAGAAGGCGCTCTAGAAGATGAAGATTGGGAGGCACCGAGCGATCAACCTACTCCTTAAAGGCTAATTGGTGTTAGCATCCGGGAACTGTCAGAATCCGCAGTTCACCGAGGAGCACTTGGTAGAGGAAGGGGGAATCGGGGAAGGAGGCCGTTGCAAGCCTGTCTCCCACAACAACCTTTAAAGGCATTAGTGCCTCTAGAGCCTGAGCATGTGCCTAGAGGCACTTCAAGGATCAAGCAAGAGTCTGTTGTGATTCTGACACGAGAATCAGTAGCTGAGCCTTCAGGTGAGTTTTACTTACATCTTTGTAATTAGTCATTTTGAAGTGCACTTGGCTGATGTGCGCTACTTATATGTAGGTGAAGAGCCCATTCCCCTTGATCAAGAAGATCCAGAAGATGAGGAGGTGGATTACGAAGCTGAAACTGACACCTATCTTAACGAGCCTGATGATGCAGGCTTCGAGGTTGATGCTGGTGGCTCTTCTTATATGCCTTGTATGCATTTCTCTGACTGATCTTGCATAGCTTCTTTGTTTCGATAACTGACACTATGTGTATCTCTTTGGTAGATGATGAACCCAGATTAGAGACTGGGAGTTGAGAGGCTCCTATATCTATTCCTGCTAGTGACGAGTTTGAGCCAACAGTTGATTTTGATGGTGCTTTTGGTGCTCTTGAGCCTGGGCTGACCATCGATGTAGTAACAAGTCCTACACCTGCACCCGTCTTAGCAGCACAGTGCAGATTAATTATTTCTGATTTGTCTGATGAAGATGACGATGCATCAGTTTCTCTGACTCCAGTAGGTGTTGGAAGGACAGTTCTACTGAGTTATGAGCCTCAGCTTAAATATGATTCTATTATAGTAGTACATAAATTTAATGAGCTGAAGATCGCAGCTACCAATATTGAGATTGCGCCCACGAACATGTCGATGACTACGGCATTAGTTGTGAGAACCGCTTCCATCGGTTGAGGTGGCATCTTTGGTTTTTACCACAGTGGATGTCTCCAGCATGTTGGCCACGCTTCCACCATTCCTCTTATCCAGTGCTTAACAAGTGCAAGTCCTGCTAATCACTTCTTCAACAACAACAGATACATTGGTGGTCTCAACTGGAGCTGGTCCTTCATGTCATGCAGAAATTCCACAATCTCTGGAGTCAGATGATTTGATTGAGCTAGAGATTCAAATTTTGATCAAGAGCTTGATGAAGTTATTCAACCGAAGTGTCAAATCTTCTTTGGCTACTCGAAAAGGCTTATATGCTTGCACTCTTGCTTTGTTGAGAAATCAACTTGGCCTTTTGACATCGATTGCGGGAACCATACGTACTGAGCCATTCAAGAAGATGATTGATGAGGTTGAGCTTCAATTTTAAGAGTTGAAATGGATTCATGCAGCTGATGTTGATGACATCGCTGAACTCAAATTTCGTGAGCTCTCAGTGAAGCATCGTGAGATTGAAGAGTCCATTCGCAAGGAGATGGAGCAGATCAATAGGAGGCTTCAAGAACTGAATGATACCCTTGCATTTATTGATGGTAATCAAGTGGAGCTTAACAATGCCATTCTAGAGAAGGAAGGCACAATCAGTGAGGCTAAGGTGGCCCTTGTTTTAGCTCAAGCTTGGTTGGAAGTAGCTCAACAGGAGAAGGAGGAGCTGGAAATCAAGTCGGCTGAGTTGGCTAGGGAGTGGGATCTCAAGGCTGCTCAATAGGCCGAGAATACCAGGCTGGAGGCTATTAGAGTTCAAGCGGCTCCTATTGATCCCCGAACTCTAAGGGAGAGAGCCCAGAAAAATGCTCTTGGAGCTAGGAATTCCAGGATAGCCAAATGTATTGCTCGAATACAATCTTTTTATTCGTATTTCCTTTAGAATTTTTGTAATAAATTAGCACTGTTGATAATAAAAGAACATTTTTGCTAAACGATAGAGGTGTAATGTTAACATATCATATTGACATCTTTGTTGGGGAGGAAAATAATAGAATCAAACTGATAGAGGTGTAGTCTTAACGTATAAAGTTTGATTGAATTGGTATTGTTTAGAGGTGTAATGTTAACATGATTGTATAAAGGGTATTTGACAGAGGTGTAATGTTAATGTGTCAAATAGAACTTCTGACAGAGGTGTAATATTAACCGGTAGGATTTGAAGATGTCCAAAGGATAGCTACCATTTAAAAGTGTAATGTTAACTTAATGGCAGAAAATCGATGAAAGTGTAATGTTAACTAATCGATTTTTAGCAAAGATGGATTGACTGAGGTGTAATGATAATCGGTTGAATCTAAAAAGATATGTCGATAGAGGTGTAATGTTAACCGGTCAATGAAATGGTCTGACAGAGGTGCAATGTTAATAGGTCAGATCATCCGGGTGCAAACCGTTTAGAGGTGTAATGCTAACATGATGGTGGTAATGCATTTAGAGTCAAACACAGGTGTAGTGTTAATTGGATGACTTGCTGGGGATTTTAATTAGGATATAAGATCAAGATGATCAACAATATAGGTTGAGAGTTTATTCTCATGGTCAAAGGTAGAAATTTGAACATGACCGATATCTCTGTGAGGAGATGAAATCAACCAAGATAAAAGATAATATTTCTTGAGAAATTTGAACATAACTGATATCTCTGTTGATTGGTGCCATAAGCCTATCGCCATCTTGATCAATTAGGTGATATGCTCCATTTGAGTAGACTATCTCTACAACAAATGGACCTTCCTATTTAGATTGGAATTTACCCTTAGTCTTAGGTCTCATGATCATTGGTCGACGAACAGCTAAGACCAGGTTGACTTCTTTGAAGGATCATTCTCTAACTCTACTGTTGAAGGCTATTGAGACCCTATCGATGTCCTTTAGTGGACGATGGGCTAATTAGCCCGATGGTGTCCATACCCGTGCTTCAAATGGCCATGAGGAAATAATTGGATGTTATTCTTCCAGAGGTTGGTGTAGAAAATCAGTGTGGACTTGACACGTAAGACATCATTTAGCATAAGCCACTACATCTGCTATTAATGTTGACTAGTAATAGCCAAGATGACGAAGTCGGTCCTGAAGTTTGGGACCTGGTTAATGAGCTCCACATGTACCATTGTTGTCTTCCTTGAGCGCTACTCGATCTTCGCTTGGTGATAAACATCGAAGCAGCACTTTGCTGAATGATCAACAATACAAAGTCTACCTAGTAGAATTATAGAAAAAGTGTGAAACTCTTCTTTAGATAGAGATTGCTTACTTCAGATTATCTGGTAGTATTCCATGCAAGACATAATCAATGATCGAGAAATGTCAATCATTAGCTTCGAAGTGAGTTGGTATGATATGCACTTCGTTAGCTTCTAGAATTTGCTCCGGAGGGCATGGTTGATGACCAACCACTATGATGTGCCTAGTAGACTTGAGAGTCAAGGTCAGAGTGGCTGTGAGGGATGCCAAAGCATCCGCATGAGTGCTTTCGAGATGGTCTACATAACTAATGTAGAAGCTTTTGAATGACTGTGCAAGCTTCATTGCTGCTTCATGGTAGGGTATAAGATTGTTCTGGCAAACCTCATATTCTCCTTTGATCTAATTGGTGATCAATTTAGAGTCGTTGTAGACTTCAAGGTATTTGATACCCATATCTTGAGCAAGTTGCAGCTGAATTATGAAGGCATTATGCTCTGCCACATTGTTGGGGTATGGCTCGGTCAATGAATAAGCTAGAGGAAGGACGTGTTCATGGGGATTGATCAGCACTACCCCCACTCTTGCAACAATTGCTCCTTTGTGGTTGCGTCTTGATATGCCATCAAAGTAAAGTTGCCGCACTTGGTGGTTCGAGGTAACATTTGACTCGAAGACTTCATCTGAGATGTCTTCACGGAGCTTAGAATATTCAGGGGTAGGAAGATCCGCTAAAAAATCGGCTATTACTTGGCCTTTAACTACTTTCCGCAGCACGAACGTCACATTGTACTGTGAAAGCAGTATTGCCCATTTGGCTAATCTAGAATTTAGATATCCAGGCTTCATCATAAGAATCCACAGAGGATTGACTCTTGAAATGATGTGGATGGATTGATCCGTCGGGTAATGTCGCATCTTCTGGACCACAAAAACTAATGCTAAACATTCTTTTTTGGCTAGATTGTAGCGATGTCTAGCACCAATCATAGTCCAGCTGAGGTAATAAATAGCTAGCTCATGGCCATTATTATTCTTTTGAGCAAGAAGTGCTCCTAAAGAGTGATCCATTACCCTAACGTAGATCAAAAATTGTATACCTGATATTAGCGTGGCTAGAACAGGTGGCTTCGTGAGATATTTCTTAATCTCCTCAAAAGGTTTTTGACAAGCGTCGTCCCAAATGAACAAAACACCTTTCGTCATTAGCCTTTGAAATGGTTGACGTTTTCTAGACAAGTTAGCTATAAACTTGTGGATGTAGGCTAATCATCCTTGTAAACCTCTGAGCTCATTGAGATTCCTCGAAGGTGACATTTCTGGGTTGGCTTTCACTTTTTTGAGATCGACGTGTATCCCATTGGATGTTACTATAAACCCCATGAATTTACGTGATGATTCCCCTAGGAAAGACTTAATCAGGCTCATCTTGAGTTGGTGTTTTTTCATGATTTTGAACACTATTCTCAAGTCGTTGACATGGTCTTATTTGTGATGACTCTTGATCACAAGGTCCTCAATGTAGCACTCCGTCGTCTTGTACAAATGCTCAAGAAAGATTGCGTTTATTGCGTGTTAGTAGGTTGCTCCAGCATTTTTAGGACAAAAGGCATTACTGTACAAAAGAATACCTCTAAGGGTGTCCTGAAAGCTATGTGCTTTTAATCATATAGATGCATTTTGATTTGATTGTGTCTAGAAACCCATTCATGAATGACATCCTCTCAAACCCACATGTATTGTCAACCATGACATCTGTGATAGGGAGAGGGAATTCGTCTTTTGGACAAGCAAAATTAAGATCCTTGAAGTCAATATAGATCTGGATCTTGCCATTCGTTTTCATTACCACAACGATGTTGGCCAACCAATTTAGATGTTGTTCTTAATTAATAAACCCACATTCAATGAGTTTACAACTTTCTTTCTCCATCTGTTCCATCAACTCAAGACAAAAGTGTTGTTGTTGCTTGACCAGTTTAACATTGGGGTCAATGTTAAGATGATGTACGACCATATTAGGATCCAACCCAGGCATGTCTTTGCAGCTCCAGGCAAAGACGTCAATGTACTCTTGAACGAGAGTTATGAGTTCTTCCTTCTCGATGAGTGATAACCTCTCGCTAATGAAGATGGGTTTGGGGTTGACTTCGTTGCCTATGTTGACTTGGACCACTTTATATTCGATGGGTGGTTCACTGATTTCAAAGCGTGACTCTCACTATTTTTCAAGATGTTTTGCCCAGAAATCATTTTTAGGATCATCAAACACTTCAAATTCATCAAGATCCATGATTAAACTGTATAAACCATGTTAACCATGAATTTGCCAAACATGGCTCCAATGTTGACATTAGAATCCTAGCCAGTCATTATTCATGGGGAAAGTCAGTTTGATTGTCATTACAAATGAATCTGTTACAAACTTACATTTTTACAATGAAATTCAAATAAAAATCTCACCTTTTTATAAGGCTTACAATGACTAACCGAAAAAGATCACAACTTTACACCATTTTTGAACAAACGCGAGATCCGTTTATCGGATTCTTCCTTGTGTGGGTGTCTTTGCCTGTGCTGGGGACTCTATTCCGTCCATGGACCGCCGCGTAATCTGATCCAAGTCAAGATCTATAGGATTGAGGGGACTATTTCACGAAGGAAATAGATCGCCTAAAGCAAGTGAAATTGACCAAGCGAAGTCACAGCTCTTCTCGGGATTAAGAGTAAGCTTAGATCTGGAGGGAATCGCCATAGATCTGATCTAGATCTCCTCTTGAATCTTCTCCTCATCGCGAGGATCTGAAGTGGAAGGCGTTCTTCGCTTACACCGGATCTAGATTTGAGTTTTCTTCTTTGGAAATGCTCAGATCTGTGCACGAGAGACGAATTTTTCCAACCCTTGACACTAAACCCCCTGACCTATTTATAGGCTGGGCTTTACTATGCCGAGGCACCGTGGTGCCTCAGCTAAGCCTCGGCCTGAGCTGAGACATTCATTTGGTTTTTTTCTCGTACTTTTCTAGCGTTCGTCTAGCGTTTTGTCCGACATTCATCTGATCTTTCCTCCCAATGCCGTCAAATCTGATTCTTGTTGATCATCTAATTGATTTTAGAATCTGATTGGTGTAGTTCAGTCGATGCTTGAGTCTGGTTGATTCTGTCTCGTCGACGTTCGAGTCCGGTCGACACGCCTTGTCAAAACTCGCTGATCTGAAGCTTTGTCGTTGGATTTATTCCATGATCCGTCGCTTCACTGACTTGCACGCCTTGCCAATCTACTTCATGCACTCGTCAACTCACTTTGTGCATTTTACGGCGCGATTACATCATTAGTGGTTCTTGGTTGCATCGTTGGATGGGTCGTCGATTGTCAACCCACCGTCACGAGTCACGTTCGGGTGCTTATAGGCATTTTTCAATGCCTATAGTCTTGTTTGAGGAACAACTTAGGAAATTATTAGATGCTGGTCCCATTTGTGACTCTGCCTCAGGGAAATGTAATCGAGTCCACGTTTAGTTCTATTATAATAATAAAAAGCCTCCCCTTCTGGTACAAAGTGGATTAGAGGTTCTCTTGGTCCTTGATTGAAATCCAATCCTTATTTTAGAGCGAAGTTGCATCCTATTTTTACCATTATATGCTGAGATTGCTAGCTGTAACGAGAGAATTCTGAAACTTCTTCAGCTTCCTCATCTGAGTTTAACAAGTGTGGTTGTAGCTCGCCTTTCCAAAGACAATAGGATTTTTGGTGCCTCCTTTTGCTTGAACCATGAAGGCGGCGTCCTTTGAGTTACCTAGCCGCTGATGAACCATGTAAGACTCATTACGGACATGTATAAAGTTGGTTCTAAAACTAACCTAGATATCAAAGCTTCAACTCTTAAGCTTTCATACTCAGAGTCTAAAGAGTAGTCATAAGAAAACTCGTCTTCATTAAAGATCCAGTCACCCTGATCTTCGGATGACTGGTTGATACATGGTTCTTCAAGGGTAATTATAAGTGATTCCATTTCCTAGATTGGATCATCGTTTGGTTTTGGCTCGCTGTCTACTTCATTGCTGTTGTCTTTATCATTGGGAAGAACAATCTCGATTGTATGATTATCCTCATATAAGAGAGAGTTGGTAAAGTAATTCTCTACCCCTTTGAAGGGATGTTGATTATCACAATTTAATTACAATTTTATATCCTCATTACCTAATTTATATGAATAAATACCCTGTTAATAACTGTTTTTATCTTAATTTGCAGGTTAATGGAGTACTAATGAATAAAAGCCCAAATGACTCAACTCTCTAATTTTCTACCAATTTTAGAAGCCCAAATACGTTATCAGAGGAA
>JBAKGM010000233.1:9782892-9797274 GCA_037177215.1 Asparagus racemosus
TAATTGCATAGTATATTATATTCAAACCCTTAAACATGCATGAACGTTGGTACGAAGAATAAAATCATCAGAACTCAAATAGACGATGTTGTTTAATTATTTTTAGATCTCAAAACATCTCTGTAAATTCATTATTAATCTTTTAAACACAAAAAGATCAGATCCTTATACATATATCATGAAAGAACTACTTTTCTATATTCAAGCTAGTTCATTAGGCTCAATAAAAACCTTGTAAAAGAAACTCGTTAAAAACTTCTTTAAAAATTGGGTGTAGCGTTAGCGAAGATGAAACCCGCCTGAAATCTTGTTAAAAAAATGTGAAGGATGCAAAGCCGAGGTAGATCCCTAAGCCGTGCGTCAATCCAAGGTGAAAACTTGCTTCGAAAGCTCTTGAATTCTCGCAAGAAAAGATCTAGGGTTTAGATGATGGTTTGGTGGCCGTTAGAGTTTGAGAGTTCTAATAAAAAGTGTGAAAAATTATGAAAATATGTATTTATATATTGGTAGACCTGAAATAACCCAAACAGACCCGAAGTCCAACAAGAATAAGGAAATCTACTTGAATTAGGAAAATACCCCCTTCAGTATTTTGACTATAACTTTCTCATCCGAACTCTGAATGAGGTGATTTATGATTTGTTGGAAATCTATTAAAGAGATCTACAACTTTGGTGTTTTTATTTTTTCATATTATAATTGAATTGGTGTGTAAAATCTATAGACTCATAACTGGTCATTTTTCCATATTTATACTCGTGCATGTTTTGTGTTTGTGCATGTTTTAACTCGTTTCTCTCACACATATGAACTTGTTTGATCTCGAAGCACTTGATAACTTACTCAAATATCATTTAATGATATTTGTCACCATAAAATATATTTATCACTATATATCACAAAATATTCAAATTATCGGGGTTTTACATAAACCTCTAAGCTCTTTGAGATATTTTAGAGGTGGCATCTCTTATATGGCTTTCACTTTTTCAGGGTCGACGTGTATCCCCTTGGATGTTTCTATAAAATCAAGGAATTTTCTTGATGATACTCTCAAGAAAGACTTGGCTGGGTTCATCTTGAGTTAATGTTTCCTCATGATTTCGAACACCGTTATCAAGTCATTGATATGGTCTTATTTGTGACGATTCTTGATAGTGAGGTCGTCAACTAGCACTCCACCATCTTGCACAAATGCTCATGAAAGATCATGTTCATTACACGTTGGTAAGTTGCTCTAGCATTTTTCAAACCAAAGAGCATTACTGTATGACAGAATACTTCCAAGAGTGTCCTAAGAGCTGTGTGCTTCGAATCATCTGGATACACTTAATCTGATGATATCTAGAAAACCTGTC
This sequence comes from Asparagus racemosus, assembly GCA_037177215.1. Lineage (NCBI taxonomy): Eukaryota > Viridiplantae > Streptophyta > Magnoliopsida > Asparagales > Asparagaceae > Asparagus > Asparagus racemosus. The sequence continues at coordinate 9,784,251 of JBAKGM010000233.1, forward strand.
CATGAATGACATTCTCTCAAACCCACACATATCATCAACCACGACATCTGTGATAGGGAGAGGAAATTCGTCTTTTGGGCATGCAAGATTAAGATATCTGAAGTCAATACAGATCCAGATCTTACCATTCTTTTTTATTACCACAATGATGTTGACGAGCCAATCCAAATGTTGTTCTTCACGGATAAACCCGCATTCAATGAATTTGCAAATTTCTTTCTCGATCTACTCCATCAACTTAGAATAGAAGCATCATTGTTGTTGCTTGATCGGCTTAACATTAGGGTCAATGTTAAGGCGATGTATGGTCACATTAGAATCCAAGCCAAGCATGTCTTTGTAACTCCAGGTGAAGACATCAATGTGCTCTCAAAGGAGAGTTATGAGTTCTTCTTTCTCAGTGAGTGATAAACTCTCACTGATGAAGATGGGTTTAGGATTGACTTCATCGCCTATGTTGACTTAGACCACTTATCTTCAGTGGGTAGTTCACTTATTTCAAAGCGTGACTACCACTATTTTTCAAGATGTTTCACCCAAGAATTATCTTCAGCTTCTTCAAACACTTCAGATTCATCATGATCCATAGTTAAACTGTATGAAACGATGTTAACCGTGAATTCGCCGGACATGGTTCCAGTGCTGACATCAGAATTTGAACCATGTGTGTCTAAGGAGCTACTTAGGAAATCATTAGACGCTGGTCCCATTTACGACTCAACCATCAGGGGAATTGTAACCGAGTCCATGTTTAGTTTGATTATAATAATCGAAAGCCTCCCCTTTGCTACAAAGGGGATTAGAGGAACTCTCGGTCCTTGATTGAAGTTCAATCCTTATTCTAGAATGAAGTTGTATCCCTTTTTTACCATTATATACTAAGATTGTTGGCTGTAGCGGAAGAATGTTGGAACTTCTTCGGCTTCCTCTTCTGAGCTTGATAAATGTGGTCGCGTCTCAACCGTTCCAAAGACAATAGGATTTCGGGCACCTCCTCTAGCTTGGACCATGAAGGTGGCATCCTCTGAGTTATCTAGCTATTGATAAGTTGAGTAAGACTCATTCCTTGGCATGTATAAAGTTAGTTCTAAAGCTAGCCTAGACATCAGAGTTTCGACTCTTGAATTTTCATACTCAGTGTATAAAGAGTAGTCATAAGCAAAATCTTCTTCATTAAAGATCTAGTCGCATAGATCTTTAGCTGCTAGTCAGTACATAGATCTTGGAAGGTAATTACAAGTGGTTTCATTTCCCTGATCAAATTATCATTTGGATCCAGTTCATTGTCTGCTTCATTACGTCTGTTTTCATCATTGGGAAGAACAATCTCGATTGTATGATTATCATCATATAAGAGAGAGTCAGTAAAGTAATTTTTCACCCCCTTGAAGGGATGCTTTTTAGCATCAACCTTTTGTTGAACTCCCTACTCATCAATGTACTTAAAACATTAATGAAGTGTTGATAAGAAGATCATGTTGGAATGGATCCACGGTCGTCCGAGGAGATGGTTGTAGGGTACTTCAACGTTAATGACATAAAATGTCACTTCTATCTTGGAATCACTGATCTGACATTTAAGTCAAATCTTCCCAAGAGATCGACTACTACTGTAGTTGAAGCTGAAAATAGTGGCGGTAGTCTTTGAGAGCTTGTGAAGGGGAATACCTAGAAAGCTCAAGAGTCTCCATGGAATTATGCTCAATGTAGAGCCTGGATCAATATGAATCCTTTTGACCTTTGCCAACCCTACATATCCAGTATAGTAAAGGGGCCAATTGTGATGGAGATCCTTGATGAGCATATCTTCTGGAGTGAAGGTGATGCAAGGTACCTACTGTTAGCACTGATAGCACTACTTGTGTTCTTTGTCTTGAGGAGGCTCGACCATGTTGGCGAGGAACGCCTCACTATCATTCAAAACTTTTTTCAAAGATCCATTATTTCCTTAGACAAATGTAGAAGTTTGAATAAGGTTATATGGGTCGGGATATTGGCTAATTAAGACATAACATCATATTCGAATGGGGCTTTTGGCTCATCTGAGGGACGCTCCAACACCTTGTCGAACTAAGTCTCCTTTTGATTGGTCGGTTCAGGTTTCTTGGAGCGTCTTAGCTGATCATAATTCTTCAAATAATCTCAGCCAGACCTTGTCCTCACCATGACAATTTTTTCTTCCTCTGAGTCAGTGAGTGAAGAGACTCGTAGAGATTTCTCTCTAACGATTGTGGAGATGACGTTGCAGGACTTCATCTTGCACTTGCTCTTTGTCTTGGACTTCGAAAGAGTCCAATGTTCATCTTGAAGAAGGTAGGGATGTACCCACATCATTTTCCCTCTTGCTGTAGTAAGAGAGACTAAGCCTTGGCTTTGTCGGTTTCGTTGGTCATGATTGACCACTTCCATCCTTGTACTAGAAATGGAGACAACACCATCTTGAGCTTAGATTTTTGACTTATAGCCGAATTGGAGAGTCACCAAACTACCATTGACTTTCTTTTGCTTGGGCTTGAGCTTGAGGATTCCTGACTTGACAAAGGCATGTATCTTATCCTTAAGGATGTAACAGTTCTTTGTCGGGTGTCCCAATATTTTGTGATAAAGGAAGTAGTTGGGATTGTTAGTCTTTTGGATTTCTTCAGGGCATTGGGCTTTAGGAAGCTTCAGCCGATTACCCTTGTTAAGGACATGGAAGATAGCCACCATATGTTTGTCTTTGAAAGAGTAATTACGCTAAACATTCTTTTTTGGTTCCCTTTTCAGGTTGTCAGGATTCTTAACCTCGATCGCGAAAGTCTCTTTGGCTTTTGGTTGGGAGGACTACCCTTGCTTGCTTTTATTGCCCTTGAAGTTTGTGTAGCGTTTGAACTTGTTGAAGCATTCTGATAATTTTTCTGCTATCTTAGCTTGCTCCATTAAGTCCTTCCATGTTTAGTTTGTAATAGTGCCCATATGAGCTTCTTTACGCCCCACAAAATTGTTCTGACAAGTTTGGAGTAGCATCAGCAATAACATATCTCGGCATTGCAATATCAGATTGTGGAATCCCTCGATGAACTCCCTAGCCATCTCATTTTTTCTTTGATTTCAAAAGAGGAGTTTGGCTATGGTAACATTTAATTTTTGTCATAGAATTGTGAGAGGAACTTTGATTCCAGATCAGCCTAGGATTTGATTGAACCCTCAGGCAAATTCTGAAACTAATCGAAGGCTACCCCCTAAAGGGTAATAATGAAAAGTCACGCCTTAATGGTGTCATTACCCACTACATTCCTAATTTGTTGGTGGAAGTAGTAGATGTGTTAGTTCATAGAACCTTTGCCATCAAACGTATGCAACGTTGGTAGCTGAAACTTCATTGGATAGGGAACCATATCCCACTCAATGGGATAAGGTATGGTGATTCCAACCTTCTTAAGCTCAGTTTGTGGAGAAAGAGCGTTGAGCTATTTTTAGATGTCCTCTAGGGCCTTTGCTTCCTGAGTCAGCTGAGGAGATGCCGATGACTCCGAATGAGCAGAGTTTGCATCGTCTTGATCCATGTGCTCTTTTTCTAGGGAAAGTTCGATAGCTGGTCTTTTCCCCTTTGAAGAGCTTGCATGCTATTGAGAAGCTAATAGGAGCTGCTCAAACATTTTCTCCAGATGCTCAGATCGCTCATCCGAAGCCTTCTTTTGAGCTGCCATATGAGCGAGAAGAACTTCCCTCTCCGTCATGTCTGCCACCCATTGTTGCTCGTGACTTGAGATAGGGGTCACGTTCAATGCTATGGCAGAGTTAGCATCACTGAAAGTAGGCTGATCAACTTGAAGCAGAGCTCACGACACACGTGTCTGGAGGCGGCACTAGTCAAAAGGAATTGGCGGTACACGCCGTCAGTCTCTGGCAATATGCTTCCAATGCCAGGAGAATATCTCGAGTCAGACGAACTGTCTACATCTTCCTTCTCGTCTCCAGAAACTACACAAGTCGTGTTGACTGTGAATTCTTAGAGTTTACTCTTTCAGGTATGTCATCGTCTTTGGTCTGAGCTTTTGAAGGCCCAAGATTGTGACTGAGACTATTGAAAACCAATTCCTTTTTAGGAAGAGCTTTACATTAGTAATTGTTTTGAACAGCTATGACAACTTCTCTAAGGGTCGCACAAAATACTAATGTAAGCTCTTCCTAAAAGGGAATTGGTTTTCAATCACAATCTTGAGCCTTTAGGTTCTAGCATATGATTAATTGGTTTTCAAAAAAATTACTCTTTTTATAGGCTGAGAGAGAGAGAGAGAGAGAGAGAGTTAATGGCCTTTAATTATGGATTAAGTCGCTATCAAAATAGGAGATAGTGGGGGAGCTGTTATCCACTTAAGAATAGCTCTCAAACGGCTGATTGGCAAAGTGCACTGATTAATGGGTTGGCGAACTTAACCAAAGGCATTTGGGCAAAGCTCACATGGACGTGGGTGAGCCATCTTCTGAATCATGGATGGTGTGGCCCACGTGGGTAGCTATGGGCAAAGTTCACTGATTAATTAGTTAGCGAACTTCGCTGGCGAGTTCGAATTTAGCACAGAATTTGACTCATGAGTTGGCTGACTCAATAGAAGATGTAAATAGTACTTAAGTAAACCCCTTTTTTGTCCTTTTTCTATCTTTTTCATTCATATGATAGAATATGGGACTTAAATCTTTTCTAAGACTCTTCTAGATAACTATTTATCCATCCATAGATACAGAGAAAGTATTATATAATGTTTATCCAATGACTATTCATGATTCTATCTTGAATCAATTCCATATCGGTTAGAAATTTAATTAGAGGAATGTTATGGTAAAACTTCATTTAAAACGATGTGGTAGAAAGCAATGTCCGACTTGAAGGACATGATTCATTGTGGACTCTTACATCCATCATTTTTATAGGAATGAAGATGCTCTTGAATTGACATAGTTTGTTCTATTCCTGCTAGGAACCTAATTTGTGTTGGATTGGTAAATAGGAATAGTACATGATGGAGCTCAAGCAAAAATTATTGATTCATTTATTGGGGAAAAGAATCTAGGGTTAGTAACAATTAGTAAGTTAGACCCTTTGACTCGGCCTATAGTCTGAATCGGAAGACGACCCTACTCTTGACTCCATTGAGTCAGGTTGAGATAAGCTGTGTGGCAGAGTTCACATATTTGTTTAGGCAAGCTTCACTACAGCTTGTCGTGGGCTTCGACTTTGAGCCCATTTGAAGTGTTTAGCCCGTGGGCGTTCATTTCTTGGTTCTAAGCCGAATCATTGGCCTGGATGGAATATATTTTAAACGTCTATACTGGCCTTACTTATTAAAGCTTAAAAGCCTTCAGTATAGCAAACATATGAAGTCTGCCTACTCCCTCTTGCTTGAAGCCTAACTATCTGAAGGGGAACTGATTAGAAATCAATTAACCCAAGTTCAGATCACCCTAATTTAACCTACTGAGGTGACACCACACGCTAAGCAACTGAGGGTGTAGCTTAAGGAAAACCTCATTGAGCAAGTTGTCCAAGAAAGCAACCACTTTCTTCTCTGTCATTTGTGGTTTCAGGTGGACAACACCCTCTGCTAAAATAGTGTATGGACTTTGGTTGCGAATACATGGAAAATGGGATAGACATAGAGGAAAGGAGAACTTCCGCCTAAGCGGTGAAACTACTCAGTCTTAGCCAGCACTCATTTGTCGAAACCTTTCTACTGGACACATAGATGATACCAATTGTGATAGCCCACAAGATACTGCCAGCAGGTGATATCATAGAGCTCCCATAGGCACATGTGAAAGGGGATCAAACCTATGAGGCCACCACAACTTTAAGACACCACATCAGCTGACCAAAGAGGTAACCTCTTGAAGCCCATATTCATAGGAAACCCGAATGTCCAAGAGGCAAATCAAAAAAATAGAGTACAAAAAGGGGTTAAGTTAAACCCAAAGATAAGCTTTGGTTTATTCTTTTGAGCAGGATCCAATAATAGAAGCATACTTTTAGTCATTGCGCTTGGCCACAACCATGAGCTTCCCCAACGAGAAGACCAAGAGATAGAATCTCGCTGGTCTATCACTGCATTAACCTCCCATACAAATGCGCCAGCATTTTGATATGTTTGGGCCTAACGTATCCCATTTTCATGAAGTATCGTCTTCACTGCCAACTCTCCAGAGAGAGAGAGAGAGAGAGAGAGAGAGAGAGGGAAGGGAGGGAGGGAGGGAGGATGATTGCTACTACCCACAAGGATTAGGTCACAACCTAAGGATGGCAACGTCATATCAATTTAACGATCAACTGGTGAAGCTGCTGCCAGACACAATAGAATTAACTAAGTCTAACACATTAATATATAATAATATATATTATGCTCATCTGTGTGGGTAGAGGTAACCCTCTCCAGCCCTTCAGCCCGTGCAGTTAGTAGGTTCCAAATGTAAAAAAAGAAATCGCTATTTCTTTAGGTTTGTTACCATTACTATTCTTGATTCAGACAAGACACTTATTTGTTTACAAGATGCTTTTTATTTTATAGGATCTCCCATTCTTCAAAATGGTCATTCCTTCTTTTTAAAGACCAAACATATTTTTATATATGAGATAATAGAAGAGATGGGGAGCTGTATCCATGATTCTCAATAAAGGTGAGACAGTGTCTGATGGGAATCTTCTAGATAAGCATCTGAAGCAAATGCAAGATCAAGAGAATCTTCTAGCATAGATCTACATGAGGGGTTCTAACTTGGTATTGTGACCTTTGGTGGTTTGGTTTAAGTATCCCACTCTATGGTGCGAGCACTAGGAGAGAGCAAAAGACCAAGTACTAGGGGAGGCCCACTTTACATCTACATTCTCCTCTATACGAATGAGAGGAAAGATGCCTTAGAAGTAACTCCACTTGTTAGATCAAGAAGCCACATATGGTCTTAGGCAAGAAAGACACTAGTCACCAAAGCTCAATCCAAGGGACAAGTAGGTTCTGCGCGAGAGGATGTCTCAGTTACAGCTAGAAAGTATAAAAGATAACACCATTTTGGATATGAAATTATTGGCATCAGCACCCTTTGGGGGCCTAGTAGATCTAAACCACTTTACTACAAAACAAACTCCCTCCTCTGCTTTGGGATGATAGGAAGTGGCATCTCAATTAGGGGCAGATGAGAAAGTAGGCGGAAGATAAGGGGCTGTTTGGTTAAAAAAAATAGGTCTAGGATTAGGATTAGGAATTTATTTTATGGATTCTAAATCTATAAAGTTGACACCCAAATCCGAGTTGAAATCTCCAATTTCGAAATCTAGAAAATACACCTCTAAAAGCACCTTTATAGATAACCAAATCTATAAATTTTGGTAATCCAAACACTGTATTAGGATTTAGTTAGATTTAATTATTTACGATTCTACCCCTGTCAGAGCTAAATCCTAATCTTAATCTATAAAATTGACCAACTAAACAGCCCCTAAGCTCCGGGCGAAGACCTTGGTTCTAGTAAAGATTCTTACTCTCTTGTTCCAGCTTCATAAGTAGTACTATAATAAGATAAAAAAACTTTTCAAATTTGGGGTTTGTGGTAGGCAGCTGTTAAGACGGGTAAATGGATGTTTTTTTTACCAAATTAGTATAAGCATTGGCCTCTACCTTTAGTAGATGGGGATGAGCATCTAGGATGTACAGAAAGACTAGAAACTTAGGGTTTGGACAAAAGGGAAGTTACGCTTACACATCTTGGCCCTAGATCCCCATTTTCACAATGATGAATTTCCTAGAAAGAAGGGAAAGAGGTTGCCCCAATGATGACACTTGATTGATAGTCTTCTTGAATGTGGTACATAGGGTATAGGCCAGAAAGGTTTTCGTAGGTGAGTTTAGTCAGTTTGGATAATTACTTAGCATGGTTCCCTTTGGGGAGACTAGGTACCCCTAATCCAATCGATTCATCTCATCTATTTTATTTTTAGTTGGCAGAGATGCACACCTTAGAAAGATGGATATATTAGACCCACTCCTGAGATGCGAGTACTTTCCTTTCTTTCACTCTCATCCGACATTTTCATTTCAGTAATGTAGTGAATCTACTGATTGTCTCCCGACGAAGGTCCCACTCCTCTATTTGAGCCCAACTCGTATTATTGATTTGATCACTAGCCTTTACCTTACTCTCAATTAGCCCATCAATCATGAATACCAAGTCTAGCCCCTTGGGTATACTAGTCAAATAAAAAGTGGGCCTCATCCTCGTCTCCAATAAAGTAGCTAGCGACATGGAGACTTACTTCAAATATTCATTCATTTCCTCTTCCTTTGAAATAGGAACCTAGATTTGAGGACTCTCAGTCAGAATTAGATATGACACATCAGTGATTACTCTTACACACTAGTTGTATTCTTATTCAATAGACACTAGAGCATCAAAGCAAATGGAATTTCAGGAGAGTAGCTTTACCAACCTACTATTCCTTTCTGCATCCCCTTTCCCATCGATTTCTTTTCTCATTACTATCCAGGCTACCACCTCCAGCCTATTAATCGCTGACACATACTCAATTACCTAATCAATAATAAGCCTAGGATTAACAGTGACATTCATACTCCCTAAGCTTGAAGGAAATCCTTTGCTTGAGGGGAGCTCTCCCATCTACCAATATCTAAGTCAAAGGAAGTGCTCAATCCCTCACTCGGGCAATTTGCTCTAACTAAGGGCATAGCGTTAAGTGACAAGTGATGAAAGTCTACTCTTCTTTCAAGCCCTAGCTAGTGGTGTCAGGATCCATAAAATTCTAATCTATAGAGTTTTGTAGGCCTTATATAGTAATATATGGATTAACGAGTTACCTAATGGGTTGACCACTTTTGACTTAAAACCTATTAAAGCTTTTTAACACATAAATCCTTCTAAAACCTCTATGTAGATAATAAAACAGAGAGATTCTTGTAAACTAATAACAAAAAGATTCTATCCAGTCTCTCAATGTTAGAAAACAATTACGAAATTAATTTTCTGTCCCAACGACACGGGGGTGTTCCATTTGATTTAGCCATTTTGATGAGTTTATTTCTAAAATCCTATTTTGGGTTGCTGAGTTGTGATTTTGTTGTCCACCTTAAATTGACTAATATTATTATTTAATCTCAAATAATGCAAAAGTAATCTAAGTATGCTAGGAATTTTAAAATTTTTGAAATTAGGTTTCACATTCTTGTATGATATATATGCATATATGCATGATAAATAATGTAGTATGTTTACTTTTGAGCTTATCGGTATCTTGAGTACTTGATACCCTATGAGCTAAGCTATGAGTTCTGACACATTTTCCATTTGAAAAATACAATGAGTAATGTTCCAACATGAAATTGTGATTGACCTTACTTTATTCTTGCTCAATCATGTACACCTTTCCTGTATTTCTATTCAGACCTTCATAATACCATATTTGTGACTCTTTGACGACTATCTCATATTGAGCTTCGTTCACTTGATTTTATGTGTATAGTATAACTGCCCCAACCCGTTACCAAGGTAGGACTATGGGGGATATATAAAATTTGTGCATGACCCGGTCGTAACATGGGGGGTCAACCTGCTTAAATGTTACATATGCACCTGTGCAAAGTAATATTGAATCAGAATGCAACAATATAGAAATATATACACAACCAAGAATTAAACATAGTTTGCAGCAGAGTCCACAGAATGCCATATAAGAATGAAAAGCTAAGGGACTAAACTTAGCTTACATAGAGTTGTAAGCATAGAGTTATTATAACACTTTATATTACAACACCATAAGTTCTTCAAAAAAGAAAGAGCAACATAGCAAACTAAGCTTAAGTACTTGTAGCCTTATTCTTCAGTAGGGTATGCAATCTCATCTCCCTTGTTTTGCTTGTTGCCTGCGAACGGATGCAGCCACAAATGGGGGTGAGAAAAAGGCTCAGTAGGCAACCATATAAGTAAATTTGTGTACGATCCTAAGGGAAGTGTTGATAGAATAATATGAGCAATTAGAATTAAACTTGCAGATATCAACAATAAAAATTATGCTCTTAATTCAAGATTCAAATTCCTGATCATGATATTCATCAATTAATATTCCCTCGTGTTAAATAAAACACCCACCAACGGGTATCCTCGTGTAAAGCGCAACATCCTCCCAGGACTCAATACCACCCACTAGTGAGTTATCTGACATAAAGGGTAATAATCCATGAACATAGAGCATTGACAATGACAATAGATCTCATGAGTATCAAAAGTCCAACTATTCGAGTCAGTAGAGTCATCGAGGCAAGAAATTACTTATCCCAACATAATAATTCATAGAATTCCAATAGCATAATATTGAAATGAATAAGCAGGGTATAGCAATAGAGAAGTAATTGATAACATTCCATAAATGAAGTATTTCAATAGTCTCTTTGAGGGTGTTTGTTTCACATATAAACCCATGGAAAGGATTGGAAAACCACTAAAAATGGCAAAAAATGAATAAAATCTTTCCACGGGATTTCATTTCTTGTGTTTGTTTCACTATTAGGTTTTAATAAAAGTTTTCTTAAAATGTGGAAAAAATATACTTTTTGGGTGGAAACCAAATCCACCAAATTCGAAAGGAAATGAGCATGAAAGGAATGGAAAGGATACAAAATAATAATTAAATAATAAGAGTAATGAGATAGGTTTTCTAGGTGGAACAAAATAATTATTAAATATTTGGATGAAAACCATTTTTGCCTATTGAAATAAACAAGAGAATGGTATAGAAAACATTTCCCCCCTATATTTCCATGCCGGAAAAAACAAAAAAAACCACTTCTTAGAAGCATATGGAAAAGGGTGAAAATAGGTTTTTTTACTACGAGAAAGGTTTCCTTTTTTGAGATGAAACAAACATGACCTTATGTAATCAAAGGAGTACACAATTGAATATTGAAGGAAATGAAGAACGTGGAAAGGGTTACCAACACATAATATTCACAAGGAAAAGAGACAACCAAATTCTCAAGGAATTAAGAATGAGCAAAGAAATGTTACCAACACGTAGGGTATTGGTTCATTGAAATAGAGCATGAAAGAAAAGCATATTGATAACAATTATACAAGCATCAATTTCACAGTGATCTTATCAACTGATTCTAGCAAACATGTAATTATTTTTCAAAAGAAAATATGTCCAATGATAGAGCCAATAAGCATAGAGCATCAATTGATAATATCTCAAATATGGATATTCATATAGCTAAAGAATAGGAATCCAATAAATGAAGTTGCATAGAAACATAATCTAATCGTATGAGAAAACAAGGGAGTGGTTACCTACCATCTGTGACGAATTCCTCGGTAATGATATATAAGTCCAAGGATCTAGCTCCTACACATTTATACATGTATACACATGTAAGATTCTAAACAACCAGGTCTTTCGTCGACTACTTGACTTACAATTGTTCACATTATATATTTCTTTGACAATGATATACATAAACTCTTATAAAATGCATGATCAGCAATGATAGCAAATATGCAGCAGATTATGACAGCTACAAGGGGGAGCACTTGGTGTCCAAAATACATAAATCTAATATCAAAATATTCCTATATGAGTCTAGGTTTTAGGATAATAGTTTTTCATCATTTCAAAATCCAGAGGGCAAGATATACATAGATATGTATGTTATGCACACACTGGAAGTCAAGATTATATTGGTAGATACAAAAGGCTAATTGAGGGATTAAACAATATTCAAAATTAATGAAACATGAGCCAAAGTGTTGATGCACAGCCTAGTTTTAAAAATATAATTTTTAATTAGCATGAATTTTTTGTATGGAGGTATGGTCTCTCTAGTGTATGAGTGTTAGCAAGGTTGGCGCAGCGGTGTAAGGCCCCACTGCGCTCCTGTTGGGGGACGACCCATAGCGGCCTAGTCCTATGTTCAAATGGCCCATTTGGTAAAAAAATCCCTTGGGCCAGCGCCAACCACGAAGCACGAGCGAGAATTAGTCCCATCCATAATTAGGTGCGGGGATACCTCATGGGAAAACCAAAACAATTCCTCACTCAAATTGTTCAGCCAAATGCATCCAAATAAATAAATTTTCTATTGCATGATGCTCAATAAGTCTAATTTCAGAGACAAGAACTCATTTTATTTTATTCAATTGAAGGACAAAGTTATATACGAAATGATCTAAGAGAGTCAGACTGTATTTCTAGAACACATTCATCAATTTTAGCCTGAGATTTTAAATAGCAATTTAAGCCCAAAATGAACCAAACTAGTGCTAAAAAGAAAGATACATGAGCCTAAGTTCTAAAATAGGACTTATATAGAGGATGATATGATCAAAACACTAACAACATATTATGTAGGAAATTACTACACGAGACTGCAACTATATGTTGATTTGCAAGCTCAGAAATTTATAGCAGGCTGTCTATGTTATTGACCAGAGCCATACAACCACCAACTCAACATTAGAGAAAAATAAAATTAAAAAATTACATTTTTATTGCCTATAAATTATAAAGATCTCATATTTAGAGGGACATGCATGCACAAAAGAAACATCTAACCCTACCTGTAAGCATAAATTGAATTAAATTTTTGCATGCATGATCAAACTAGTTTTAAAAATATCAAAATTAAATTTTGAACTCAAAAAAATAAAAATATATGAATTTGGATTGAGAAATACACCTAAGATTGTTCCTAGTCCTTCGCTTTTTAGAATTTTTTGAAACCAAAGCTCCTCCTTGCTTCTGCTTCTACTAATTGAGAGAGAGAGAGAGAGAGAGAGAGAGAGAGAGAGAGAGAGAGAGAGAGAGAGAGAGAGAGAGAGAGAGAATGATAAAATCTTTGAAAAACGGTTGATTGAGAGATATTTGAGGAATGGAGATCTGTGTATTTCTTACCTTTTTACCCTTTTTGTATTTGATAGAGTATAATCACAACCGTTGATTGATTAAAGATCTAAGGGTGGAGATTTGGTTCTTAGTTCTCATATTTATAAT
>JBAKGM010000233.1:9797374-9811624 GCA_037177215.1 Asparagus racemosus
ATGTATATACGATTATTTTCTCGACTGTCATGATTTTTCTTTGGATTGTCCTCAGGATCCTCTACGAGGTCTTACTCCGGCTCTTCCTCTAACTCTTCCTCTACCTCTTCCTTTGGATCTTCCTCTTGCGTATCCTCCAAATCTTCTAATCTAGACTCTACTATAATAATAACTTGATTGTTATTTCTCCTTTCATTATCTAACTCGGAAAGTACTTCAAATTTCTCAAGTTCTTGTCCTTCAACATAGTATCTCTGGTCATCATTTTCCTGAAGTAATATATTTCTTTATCGCAGAAGAGTTCCTAGGTCATGGGTTAGCCTTGTTCTTTCTCTCTTGTATTGCCCAAGTATAATCTCGGCCTGCTCTAGTCTATTACCTGAACTTTAAAGTTGAAGGAAACACATCTGAAATTGCCATATATAAGCATCTTGTTTAGTCATTACATGAAATACTTCTGATTGTTACACCATCTCCTACATGGGTCAGATAGATATGATTCATTGAAGGGGACATTACGTCATGCGCTACTATGAGCAGAGTTAGGCATTTCTTGCAATACAATATGGGTTAGTGATAGAAAAAAAGTAGACTCATAATCTACAGTTCAAGGATCCCATCATGGCTTTATATCTAGGCTACATCCTAAGCTCTGATACCAAATTTGCCACACCCAAAATTTGGTACATGTTAATCTTATTATTAGGTCAAATATGTTTTAATCATAATAATTAGATGTAGTGTTACAAAAAAAACCTAAAGGATTTTATGTCAAAAGCTGTCAACCTGTTAGTCACTCAATAAGCTAAGAATCCTTATACAAAGTCTAGAAAACCATAGGGATCAAAATATTTTAGATTTATACTAGTAATAGGACTGTCCAAGCATGAAGGAGGAAGAGGAGAATTTTTGCCATCCGTTCATCAGTATCAATATCATCTTTTTGGTAGAAAAACTTTTAGGCAAGTACGCACTTGCTCTCTATCGCCTTTAATCTTAAATATGTTTAAGTTCTTTGTGTTAAAGGTATTTTAATCCATCTTGATTGTTTGTTATCTTAACTTTGATGTATTACCAAGTTTATATTGATGTTTTTGGTGAAAAATATGAACTTATGTGATTTTTGACCCTGCAATCATAGAAATCTAACAGAAATTAGTAGACCATGTTTATTTTGGTAAGTTTAGATGGTTTATGAGCCAAAATTTGTTTTACATGAATATGCCTTGACTATGTTTTGGCAAGTTCTTACAAAATCCTAGTTGACAAAGATCCTATTTTTATTGAATCCGTGATCATGATATATGTTCTAAATATGGAGATTCTTGTTTTCTTATAGAAAGAGTATAGAAAAATATTCTTAATTAAACACGAGAAAAATATGAGCAACCCCAATTTGAAAATCTAGAAAATCTTTTGAAAATCAAAATTCAGATGTCTTGTTTATAATTTTAGACGTTTGTTTCAAGTTTTAGGTGCCTGCATGGACTTTTAAACATATTTGTATTTGTCTTCCGAATTTTGAGTTTTTGTCATTCAAAGTTCAAACATCTAGTCCAAGAAGTATGGTCAGAAATTTAGACATCTCGTCAGATGATTTGGATACCTAAAAACGTGCACAACTTGTTTTGTTTGATGAATCATTTGACCCCGTAACTTCTTCAAATGACTTCCATTGATGATAAAACTTTATGAACACCTTTGTTACCATATTGTTAGTGTATTCAAAGTTTTATTTCATATTTGTGAGTTATGCTTTGATAATTATTTGTTGAACTAAGAAGTTTGAAAGTACGGCTTTTCTTTGAATTTGAGTCCTTAGCCCAAACTCAACACCTAGTTATTATTAATATGAGAATGAGTTTCTTTGAAATAATATGGGCTATATGTTATGCTAACTCTTGTGAAAATGGTTCAATTGTTGATGATAATAACTATACCTACAATCCTACGTGAATTGAAAGTTTAAATATCAGACGTTTGTCTCGGTTAATGTGGTAAGTTTTTAGCTGAGATGGTGGTGAACACAAGAGATACAAGCTTGTTACCTACAGAATTGTGGACACAATACATTGAGAATAGATAACTTCGTTGAATTGTTAAAACCTGATTTTACCAAACTCTTTGAATTTGTACATTACACATTAAGTATTGAGTGGCGATGAATAGAGTGCAAGTGTGAGGATTTGCAACCCCCATGCTTTTGTGTTTCATTTGTCACTTGATAATGATCATTACATTAAATTACACTTATATACCCTCGTTATCTATTTTATTTGAAAAACTTTATCTTGTGAATTACAATTTTTATCTTAACCAGCAAGTAATGAAGAATTATGAAATAAAGGCTTAAATGACTTAAAATACCACATTTTGAAGCCTATGTTGAAGCCTAGAAGAAGCTGACAAAGCCTGAGAAAAGCCCAAGAAAGAACGAATAAAAAATGCCCATGATAGTTCATCGTTGGAGCTACTGTAACATGTTTCAAGTGAAAGTATATAGGATAGTTTATATAGTTAAGCCGAGAATCATCTAAGATTGTTCATCTTCAATTACAAATTAAACAAATCAAGTTTGAGTCAAATCAGAGTTATAAAACTCAAGATATGGTCATTTTAGTGAAGCAATGGCAAAACCATAATATATTATTTTGTAATAGAAATGATTTATTGGCTGATTTTGATTTCTTAATTCAAAGCTTAATCCGAGGGAAGTTGTTGATTGCTATAGGTTATAAATAGGGGTGGAGAGTGAGGGGTTTAGATGTATAAAAATTTTATGAACTCCTTTTTGGAGAGGAGGGTCACTCTAAATTCAGAAGACCTCTAAAATTGAAATTTTTTTATTTTCAATAAATAAAAAAATTCATTTTCAATTTTCTTCTTTTTTTTTGATGATGAAGATGAAGATTTGTTTCATAAGGGTTCCACTCTTTGGAGTATAAGTTTTTATTATTCTCTGTTATTTTCTTTTAGAATTGTATATTTCAGGATTACATTTCATATTTTTAATTTCATGTTTGGTAGAGTAGATTTATTGCTTTATAGTATAGAGTTATTTTGTGCTTTATAATGTAGATTTATTTTCTTATTCTTTTATTACTTTGCAATGTAGATTTTATTCTTTTTTTAATGCTTTAGATTCTTTCTTTCTTAATTTGCTTTGTAATTTAGATTTACATTCTTTCCTTTAATGATTTCTAGTATAGATTTTCCATTTTTGTTTTTATTTTTTAATATGAGTAGCTAATTTTTGTAGATAATCTAGAATTAGATGTTCATTGTGTTTTTTATTTTCTTTCTATGTGCTTAAAATAATCATGTTAGAATAATCAACCAGATAACTAATTGGTGAAAAAATAGTTTGATACTCTATGCTTTCCTTTAGTGGTTTGATATATTATGCTTATTCAATTCTAGGGTTATTATCTAGTTATTTACTTTTTATTTCATAAGTATTAATATTTCTTAGATATGACTTTGATAGGTTATGTTTGTTTTAAGTAACTTGATAGTTTATGCTTAGAAAATCTAAGAAATATGTGAATAGAAATAGAGTAATTTTTTGACGTAAATTAAAATTAACTACTGGATTCAATTTTAGATTCTTATTCTCTTCTGTTATTTTCCTCCATATTTTCATTCCTCTCTTGTTTTAACTTGATTTTGATTTTATTTTCTTTTTATTTTGTTCTTCCCTCCCTCGTTCTTCCCTCTTGTTTTAGCCTTCTATTTTCGTGATAAACCTCTACCCAAAATACACACGACTCTCATTCATTGTTCCCATACATTTCAAGGACCTATTTAGATTAGACTTTCTGATACTCTCTTTCTCCATGGATCGATATCTATAAATATTGATAGCTAATTCTTGTAGGAAATCTAGCATTAATGAAGTTAGTTTAATTTTTTATTTGCTCTCTTTGTGCTTAAAATGACCGCGTTAAGATAATCAACTAGAAAACTAATTAATAAAAAAAATAGTTTGATAATTTATGTTTTTCTTGAGTGGTTTGATATGTTATGCTTATTAAATTCTAGGGTTACTGTCTAGTTGTTTATTTTTTTTCATGAGTACTATATTTAGTAGTTAAAATTTTGATATATTATGCATGTTTTAAATAACTTGATAGTCTACGCTTATGAAATCAAAGAAATATGTGAATAAAAAGAGAGCAATTCTTAAGTGCAAATTGCAATTAACTAGTGGATTCAATCCTTGATTCACATTCTCTTCTCTTTTTTCCTCCATCTTTTCAATTTTTTCTTGTTTTGCTTTAATTTTAATTTTAATTTCTTTTTATTTTGTTCTCCTCTTTCTCTCATTCTTCCCTCATGTTTTAGCCTTTTATTTTTGTGATAAACCTTTACCCAAAACATACACCACTTTCATTTACCCACTCACTATTGGTTTTTACACATTACAAGAACTCACTTAGATTTATCTTTCTAATACTCTCCATCTCATGGATCGGTACCCAAAATATTATAATTTGATAGTTGTGCACTTGTAACTTAGCATATTTTTATATTCCGCATTAAGTTTTTGGCGTCATTACCGTGGAAGGTGCATGTAATTAGGATTTTTTTATTTTGGTTCTTTGATTTGTGTATTTTATTGTGAACGAATGACTTAGAAGAAGAAGGTTAAAGACTTGAGAGAAGATTTGCTCCAAGAGGGGCCACCTCCTTGCAAAGGTAAGTTCTCTTTCTAGTATTTTTATTTCGGGTCTTTTGTATTGTAATTAACTCAGACTATAATTTCTAGGGTTCTTTTCTGTGTGCCGATGGAGCGTCAATCTCATACTCCGTTGACAGTCCAACTAAGACGATAGAGCTTTCATTGTTAGTCTCTAATTTGGTCGCTTGGAAGATGGCTCAGAATTTTCTTAGAACCGAATATCAAAGAGTGAAAGAAAGAGTTGAAATGCTAACTCCACGTGTGTCTGGGGTGTTCGATCTCTATGTGGGTGATCCCCCTAAACGAACAATCTCCCTCTCCTCTTATAGGCTGTGAGAGAAAGAGAGAGGGAGGGAGGGAGGGAGGGAGGGAGGGGGGAGAGGGAGAGAGGGAGAGAGAGAGAGAGAGAGAGTGTGTGTGTGTGTGTGTTAATGGCCTTTAATTGTACACTAAGTGGTTATTAATTCAGCGAATAATGGGAGAGCAGTTACCTCTTAAAATAGCTCTCAAACTTTCTATTGGTGAAGTTCCTTGATTAGTTGGCGAAGCTCACTAAAAGTGTTCGAATGAGGCTCGCTTGGACGTGGGTGGACCATCACTTTTGAATTGTGGGTGACGTGGCCCACGTGGGTAGCTGCAGGTGAAGTTCGTTGACATCAAACGATGAACTTCGCATAACTCAACTAATGGCCCATTTTTGACTTTTTTGCATTGAGCCGGAGTGGGCTGTATGACGATATTCAAGTGCTTGTTTGAGCGAGCTTCACTATAGCCTGTTGTGAGCTTGACTTTCAGCCCATTTGAAGTGTTTAGCCCATGGGCGTTCACTTCTTAGATCCAAGCTGAAAATTAGCTAGCATGAAATATATTTTAACCATCTACAAGACCCACCCCCAAAGTTTTCAAGATCCTACATTTGATTCATAGTAAAGATTGAAATACTTTGAGTAACAACTGGAGGTGTACTGTTGAACATAGCTTGAGTCGCCTTGCTTAGGTTGAAAATTGTCTTCAATCTACTTGGTTGTCAGAGGTGCACTATTGAACGTGGCTTGCTTTGATATAGACTTGTGTTGAAGGCTCAATGATGCTTGTATTCATCCAATTCTGTGTTTGGAAAGTTCGCTCACCTTATTATTGGGGTGAAGTTGAGAAATTAGCGAAGTTCGGTTGATTTTGAATGTTGAGAAGTCCACTTCGCTTTGAATTGTGTGGGCGAGGTTCGCCGATTAGCGATGCTCGCTAACTGGCGATGGCCGTTGGGATTACGCCTTTGGATTCGCATTGTGATCTGTGCTCGAGATCTCTTGGTCAAAGATTCTTGAGATCCGCTATAGACTTCACCGAGTTTTATGCTAGGATTTAGCCTCATTATTCGGTCCAATCAAATCTCAAAAAATGTGGGTTTTTTAGAAGTTGGGTTTGTAAAAACCATAAATAGCCTCATTCCTTTCCATTCATCTTCTTCTTTTCCATGCCTAAGTCTTCGTTGCTTAGATCAGAGATGCTCCTCAATAGAGGAGTTGAAATATAACAACTTCAATAGGAGCTTGCCCAAGCAAATGTCAATCAAGTAGATAACGTCTACATACTCCGTCGACTGGTGGATTTGCTTTCGACTGAAAAAGCCAAGCTCGAGCAAATCATCGAGAATCAGTTAAAAGCTTATGGCGAGTTTAATCGCGATACAGACTCTTGAAGTTTTGAGAACCATGCTCTGCGTAATGCTGTTCGACGACTGAGAAGGCGGCTGAAGAAAGATTCTTAGAGCTCCACAAGCAAGGACTCCGATAGTGATTATGTCTCACAAGTGTGAACTTAAAATATAATTAGATGTTGTTTGGCTGTCCCATGCCCGATGTCAAATTTTAATTGTAAGAAGTGCTTCTTCCTCTTGATATGTTCCAATTCATAGCAACGGGGGGCACTTCTTACTTAACAGCTCTTTCTCACCCCCTACCATAGAGTCTAGGGAGGAGTAAGTACGGGCTATTTTTCTGCACGGGGAAAACTCAGTTTCCCAATTCCTTTGAGATTGAAGGAACTGGAGCTTAGTGGCTCTTCTGTTCTCTTTCCTTCTCATTATTCATAGTTCAAAGCATAGGGTAAGCTCTTGATTTTGGTTTCTCATTGCCTCTGTGACTATTGTTGTGGTTGGAGTAGCAAATAGCAGCGAATACCCATCATTCCTGTAACTAGATAGTCAGAATGTTGCCTTTATGAAGTAGAGTCTTCAATCAATAAAAATAAACTTTTTTCTGAAATAGTCCATCTTCATGTGTTTGATCTATTTGAACTTTACTTTTGCAGTGAACTTGAACTTTGCATGGAGTTGTGTTGAAGGCGAAGCTCAGTCTTTCTTATCTTGGCGAAAGTCGAATTGAACTTCACTAAGTAGTGTCTCAAATAGATTGAGTTAGAATTTTCTCAATTTAAACACTTAGTGAAATTTGCTATGTCATTCAGGCAAAGTTCACTTCAACACACAGCAAATTGGGGCAGAGTTCATTTGCTTCTGCGAACTTGAGTGAAAGTCGGTTAGGCGAAGCTCAGCAAATTGGCTAAGCAGAGCTCAGTACAATGATTTAAAATTATTATCCTCGATTTCTACAACTGAAATTGTGGTGAAGGTTGTTCAAAGTGAGATTTTCGGCAAAGTTCGAAGCGAGAATCTTTGGTAAAGTTCAGGGTGAGATTCACAGTGAAGCTCAGGGTAAAAATTTTCAGCGAAATTTGGGGTCAGCCTATAAATATAACTATTTACCTTCTTTCTTCGTCACTTTGATTTTCAAAGACCTAGCTTTGTCAAAACTCTAGTTTTCTCAAAACCCATCAAAAATCTCAAGACCAATCTCTAATGGCTCCTTGTCGTGCAATCTCAAGAGGAAGGGGTGCTGCTTTGGATTCATCATACTGAGATTGTTGGCTATAGTGAGAGAACTCTAGTACTCCTTTGGATTCATCATCTGAACTTAATAAGTGTGGTCACGGTTCAGCCTTTCTAAAAACAATAGGATTTCAGGTACCTTCTTTAGCTTGAATAGTAAAGGTAGCATCTTCTAAGTCATCTAGCTGCTGATGAGTCAAGTAAGACTCATTCACCGGCATGTACAAAGTTAGTTCTAAAACTAGCCCAGACAATAGAGCCTTGACTCTTGAGCTTTCATACTCAGAGTCTAAAGAATAGTCATAAGCAAACTTGACTTTATCGTTAAAGATCCAGTCACCCTGATTTTTAGCTAACTTTTTGATACATGGTTCTTCGAGGGTAATTACAAGTGGCTCCACTTCCTAGATTTAATCATCATTCAGATCTAGCTCATTGTCCACTTTATTACCACTGTCTTCATCATTGGGAAGAGTAATTTCGATTGTATGATTGTCATCATACAAAAGAGAGTCAGTAAAGTAATTCTCCACCCCTTTAAAGGGATGCTTGTCAGCATCAACCTTTTGCAGAACCCCCGACTCATCGATATACTTAAAGTATTGATGAAGTGTCAATGGGACAATCATATTCGAATGAATCCAAGGTCCTCCAAGGAGCAGGTTGTAAGGTGTTTCGACATCAATAACATAACAAGTCACTTCCATTTTCAAATTGTCGATCTAACATTTAAGTCAGATCTTCCCAAATGATTGGCTACTGCTAGAGTTGAAGCTGAAGATGATGGCGGTAGTCTTTGAGAGCTTGTGAAGGGGAATACCCATAAAGTGCAAGAGTCTCCGTGGGATTATGCTCAAAGTAGAGCTTGTGTTGATGTGAATTCCATCGACCTTAGCCAATCCTACATACCGGGTATAGTAAAGGGGTCGATTGTGATGATGGTCCTTGATGAGGATGTCATCTGGAGTGAAGGTGATACAAGGTGCCTGTCGTTTGCATTGAGAGCGCTACTTAAGTTCTTCATCTTGAGGAGGCTCACCATATGGGCGAGAAATGCCTAACTATCGTTCAAGGCTTCTTTTAAATCCTCCCTCGTTTCCTTGAACAAACATAAAAGCTTGAAAAAGGTTATATGAGCTAGGATATTAGCTAACCGAGCCACGATATCATACCAGAATGGGGTTTTGGGATAGGCCACGGGATGCTGCAATGCTTTGTCGAACCAAGTCTCTTTTTGCTTAGCCAGTTCAGGTTGCTTAGAAGGTCCTGGCTGATCATAGTTCTTCAAATAGTCTCGGCTAGACCTTGTCCCATCATGATAATTTTCTCTTCCTCTAAATCAGCGAGTGAAGAGACTCGAAGAAATTCCTCTACTATAATTATGGAGATGATGTTTCAAGACTTGATCTTTTTGCCCTTTAAATTGGATTTCAGGAGAGTCCAATGTTCATCTTGGAGAAGGTCAGGATGCACCCACATTATTTCTCCTCCTGCTGCTTTGTTGATTTTGTTGGTCATGGTTGACCACTTCCATCCTCGTAGTGGGAATAGGAACAACTCCATCTTGGGCCTAGGATTTTGGCATAGAGCCGAATTAAAGAGTCATTTTGTTGGGAGTTGTAGGTGTTAAAAATTGTCTATCAGTGCCCGAATGTGACTCGTGACAATGGATTGGCAATCGACGAGCCATCTGACAATGCGACAAAGAACCGCTGACGATGTAACCGCACCGCAAAATGCATAAAGGGAGTCGACGAATGCATGAAGCGAATCGACAAGGCGTGTAAGTCAGTGAAGCTATGAATTGTGGAATAAATCTAATGACGAAGCTTCAGATCAGTGAGTTTCGACAAAACAAATCAACTAGATTTAAACGTCGACAAGATAGGATCAACCGGACTCGAACAATGACGAACTGAGTCAACTGAATTCCAGAATTGATGAAACAGTCAACCAGGCTGGGGAATCGAGGCAACTAGATAAACCGGGTTCAAAAATCACCAGAACAGGGTTGCGAGCAAGGCTAAAAGCTGAGAAGACTCAGCCAAGACTGAGGAAGTCTTGGCCAAGGCCAAGGAGACTCGACCTTGGCCAAGGCACCTCGGCCAAGGCCGAGGTGACTTGGCATTGGCCGAATCTACCTCGGCCAAGGCCGAGCCATTTTCTCTCGTAACCGTTCCCCCCTCTCTCTCATTTTCCTATAAATAGGCTAGGGGGGTCCTCAATTAAGGGGTTGGAAAATTTTAGCATTTGAGGCTAGATTTCTGAGAGCTCTTTGCACAGATATGAGCCTTTGCGAAGAAGAAAAGTCAGATCTACATCCTGTGCACACAAAGAACTCGTCACAACTCAGATCCACGCAGCGAAAAGAAGATTCAGAGGAGATCCCGACTAGATCTACACTAATTCAGGTAAGATCTACTAGATCCACCCTCAGGATTAAGCTTGGTCTTAATCCCAAGGTTCGTGCGTGACTTCGCTTAGTCGATTTCATCCACTTCGACGATCATCTCCTTCGTAAGTTGATCCCCCTCAGTAGTTATTTCCTTTGTGAAATAATCACCGTTGATCTGTAGATTCAGCACTTGGATCTTATCACATGGTGGTCCAGAGATGGATAAAAGAGTCCTCGGCACAGGCAAATATCCCACACGAGTGAGGATCTAAAAAACGGATCCTGCGTTTGTTCACAAAAGGGTTAAAAAGTTGTAATTTTTTTGATTTTTCATTATAAGCCTTATAAAAAGGAAATATTTTTATTTAATTTCATTGTAAAGGCCAAGCGCTGTAAGAGATTCACAATCAATGGAAATCATCGCAACTTTCCCCACGGACAAGTTAGGGACCACAGTGGGAGCAAACGGCCTTGGATCTAAGGTCGTCGTGTCGTAGCCACGGATCCAGATTCCGGTTGAAGAGAATGTCGAATAGGAGTTCGACCAGTAGAAGCACGAGGAATACCTCTCCTCCTCCTCTAGATCTGCCTCTCCCCGTAAGTTCAGGAGGGTCTCTGCTGCAAGGAAGACCCGGTGGGCCTCTGATGTTGAGTCCCAGGAGGACAATTCCAACCCCGCTGTCGCTAAAGTTGTAGGCAGCAGAAAAATCCCCTCGATGCCCACAGCCCAAGTTCCCCCCGTGCTAGAGACAACAGTTGATGAAATGCCCACACTCTCTAAGAGAGCTCGGTAGCGACGGCGCCAAAGCATAGCGGGTCGGTTCGCTAAGGTGATGCAATCAACAGATGGGATCTGCTATATGGCGGATCTAAGATCACAGTTGACTCAGAGGCTTCAGCCTCAGAAGGTTAGCGGCCCCGCCAAGCCGTCAACCAGTAAATGGGTCTGAGTCAAGTGGAACCGTTCAATGCTTCAGGAGCGCATCCGGAAGTGCTGCGCATTCCTTGTGTAGGCACGAGCTTTAATGCAAGAAGCTTGCAAATTGAAAAAGGAGGAAGTGGCCATGAAGCTACTGACAATCCGCCGAGCCTGGAGGCTAAAAACCAGCGTTCCAACTCTAGCTACCCTGGTGTCAACGCCAAAGGTTGCCGGCGCCCCAACACCAGTTGCCCTAACGCCGAGGCTAAAGTCAGCCGGCACTCTAACTCCAGTTGCCCCGACACTGAGGCCAAAGTCCACCGGCGCTCCAACTCCAAGCACTATGGCGCCGAAACCAAAGTCTGCTGACGCCCTAACTCAAATTCCCCTAGCACCGAGGCCATCTCTAGCGTCCACATCCAAACCTCTGGCGAGGCTGGTTCCTGATGTAGCTGGTAAGCCAACAATTATGGAGCGCCTCGGCCCATTACAAAATGATCAAGGCAAAATTTTGATCAAAGAACGCTTGGGTCTGTTGAGGAAATCACGTGTCACTCCTAGTGCAGGAGGCTGCACCCACCTCAATGATGGCAAGAACACCCTTGCAACCCCACCAACCGGACTGAGAATCAAAGTCTAAGAGTCTGTCGAGACCTCACACCCACACAGGCGAACGTCGAGACGAGTCACTTTTGGCAGCTTTGATAAAGCAGTTCGTCTCAGAAGGAGATGTTTTTGTCTGACGACGACAACATTATACCTGAGAAGTCGTGCTAACACGATGGGTTGCTCTGGTATTCATGCTGATGAGTTGTACTATCGTGCTGGGGGTACAAATAAATCTCGAAAGAGGAGTTCCCCTGAAAGTCTGCACGTTGCCACTATTCTAGGCTGATTAGGATAGTGCTATCAGAATGTAGCTGCAACAAAGCAACTCTAGAATGGGTCTCAGTCTTTGACAGACTTGGTGCAGGAATGTCGAAGCCCAGGTCAAGATGCTTCCGTAGGAGAAGCGACGAACTGCCAAGAGTCACCAACAACATGGCAGGTAGAGGAACATCGACTCGTGCCGGTCCCCGACCATCTGACTGGATAACTCATCTGCAGACTGGAACTATTTAGCAATCCAATTACGACAAGAACCTGAAGGGATTGCTGTCAGATGATGAAGTGTTGGATGCCAGCTCCGCACTGGCTTCCGACAACACAGTTTCGAGCGAGGGGCTCTAATGATCAGTGTTAAACAAGTGGCAAAAATGCTCGAAGAAGCGATGGTCAAACAGAAGGAGAACTTCAAGTTTGAAATGGAGATGGCCATGTAGCAAATGCGACAAATGCATGACCAACAAATCCAAGCACTGACCAACCGCCAAGGTGAAACTAGTCGTTGCAACAACGTCAATCAAGTTGACAGTGACACAGACGGGGAAGAAGACCGTGGCACCAATAATCCCCCTAAAGAACAAAATGCTGGGGGTAGCCATGAAAATACCAGTGGCAATATCGCCATTCCCGAGAACGAGAAGATAAAGGACCTCGAGAGTAAGATTAACACTTTGATCTCCGCTCAAGAGGTGAAGAAGATGGGTATACCATGTCCGTACCCAAGGGAGTAGGAGTCGATCTTATATCCATCGAAGTTTAGTCTGATCAACATCACACCATTTGACGGAAAAGGGTCCCCCACCCAACACCTGCTATACTTCAAGTCCCACTTGGGGGTTATTTCCAAAAATGAACCCTTGATGGTTTGGCCATGCGTTGGCATCCTCCAAGGAGCTGCCTTCAATTGGTACCGCTGTCTCAAACTAGGAAGCATTACTAGCTAGGACGACATGGAGTCCATGTTCCTTGAGAACTTCTTCAACGATGACCCTAAAATATCCATCGAAACGTTGCTAGATGAGAAGCAGAAGGATGGGGAAACTGTGGATACCTTCATCAAGCAGTTCTGAAACAGGGCGATGAACTGCCAGGATCTGATAACTGAGGAGTTCATCCTCTAAACCTACCACAACAAACTATCGTTGGATGTACTCGAAGCGATGGGAACAACACCCTTCACTACATGGAAGGATCTAAAAATGCACGGGGAGCAAGCTGAATGATTCCTCAAGAGAAAGAAGGTAGAAAGAAGCCAGCCAGTGGTAGAAGCTCCAAAACGCAACTTCGTCCTACGCAGCAAGGGGAAGGAGCAGGCGAGAATGGCGGTTGCGAACTAGACTTTCCAGCTGCAGCCACAGCAAGAGCGACAACAATGAGCACCGCAACAGTCGTCGCCCCAATGGCAGCAAAGGCCACAACAGCAGAAGCCCCTGGCTCTAGATTCCCCAAATTATACTCCTTCAAGGATGATGAGGTTCCCGAGATCTTCAAATATCTCCTATAGAACAACAAAATCCAACTCCCACTGATCGTGAATCGGGAGGAGGCTAAGAAGGTCACAGATCCTAAGTACTGTGCCTACCATCGGGCGGTGCATCACCCGACAAAGGCGTGCTACCATCTCAAGGATAAAATCAAAGCCTTGATCGATGTGGGGGTTATTATTCTGAAGCTGTCAAAGGAGAAGAAAGTGGTGGCGAATGCTGTATCCATTAACTTATTATTGGGTCGCCCTTGGATCCATAATAATGTTATAGTTCCCTCCACTCTTTATCAGTATCTGAAATATGTAGACACGAATAATGAAGTGAAGACGGTGGTCACGGACAAACAACTGTTCAAGAAGATGGAGAATTACTTCACTGATTCCCTCCTCTATGGTGATAACTCTAATACCGAATCATTGATGTGGGAAGGGAAGAATTTTATATTCTATTTCGTGATGATGGAGAGGAAGGTTTTTTGTCCTATCTCAGAATGAAGATGGGCTCGAAACAAGTAAGGGAGGATCTTGTCTCCTATCACTCGCTCATAGAGAGGAAGGAGGATCTTGTCTCCTATCTTTGAGTAGGGGACAAATTCGAAACAAGAGAGGAAAGTTTTGTATCCTATCTCTTGTCGGTGGAGAGGATGAAATTTTGTTCTATCTCCAGAAGCTCACGGACTCGAAATAAGAGAGGAAGGTCTTATATCCTATATCTTGCTGGTGGAGAGGAAGGAGGATCTTGTCTCCTATCT
Organism: Asparagus racemosus; assembly: GCA_037177215.1. Lineage (NCBI taxonomy): Eukaryota > Viridiplantae > Streptophyta > Magnoliopsida > Asparagales > Asparagaceae > Asparagus > Asparagus racemosus. The sequence goes on from JBAKGM010000233.1 coordinate 9,811,380, forward strand.
CTAGATTAGCGACGAATTTGAAATAAGAGAGGAAAGTTTTGTATCCTATCTCTTGCTGGTGGAGAGGAAGGAGGATCTTATCTCCTATCTCTGAATAAGGGACGAATTCGAAACAAGAGAGGAAGGTTTTGTATCCTATCTCTTGCCAGTGGAGAGGAACGATTTTTTATCCTATCTCCAGAAGCTCACGAACTCGAAACAAGAGAGGAAGGTTTTGTATCCTATCTCTTGCTGGTGGAGAGGAA
>JBAKGM010000233.1:9814822-9827893 GCA_037177215.1 Asparagus racemosus
AGAGTTTCATTCTTTTAGCATAACGTTACATGCGGAACGGATTTAAACAATCCGCATGCTAGCCCGATTCAAACGGTGGTTGGTAAAGGCATGTTAAATCCGTTGAGGCTGGGGGTTAGCCAACAACCCCAAAGTTGATGCCTCACATGCGTTGCCGGTCAATTCTTAACAGTAAAAAGAATAACGCTGACATATTCGAAAGTGTGGCGGGTCGTCGTTAATAACACTAAAATCCACGCCTTACCTGCATGGGGAATTTTATTTTGAATCCTAAGAAGGAATAAGTCAACACCTCACACGTGTTGCTAGTTTCGTCTTTTTCCGATTGAAGAAGACACCAGAGTTCGATTCTAGAGAATTTTATCCCGAAGCCTGAGAAAAGATAAAGTCAATGCCTAACACATATTGCCAGCTGATTCTTAACTGTAAAAAAAGAATAACGCCGACATATTCGAAAGTGTGGCAGGTTGTCATTAATGACGCCAAAATCCACGCTTTATATGTGTGGGGAATTTTATTCTGAATCCTAAGAAGGAATAAGTCAACACCTCACACGTTTTGCTGGTTTCATCTTTTTCTGATTGAAGAAGACACCAGAGTTTGATTCTGGAGAATTTTATCTCGAAGTCTAAGTAAGGATAAAGTCAACGCCTAACACGCATTGCCTGTTGATTCTTAACTGTAAAAAAAGAATAACACTGACATATTCAAAAGTGTGGCGGGTCATCATTAATGACGCCAAAATCTAGGCTTTACACGCGTGGGGAATTTTATTTAGAATCTTAAGAAGGAATAAGTCAACGCCTCACACGCGTTGCCGGTTTAGTCTTCTCTGATTGAAAAAGACACCGGAGTTCAATTCTGGGGTATTTTATCTCTGAAGCCTAAGAAGGGATAAGTCTACACGTAACACGCATTGTCGGGTAGTCTCTTGCCCGTAAAAGAGTACCAAGTCTACGTATTCGGCATCGTAGCATGAAATCTAAAAGAGTCTCATTCTTTTAGCACAACGTCATGTGCGGAATAGGTTTAGGTAATCCGCATGCTAGCCCGATTCAAACGGTAATCGGTAAAGGCATACCAAACCCATTAATGGCTGGGGGTTAGCCAAAAATCTCAAAGTCAACGCCTAATACGCGTTGCCGGATAGCCTCTTGCCCGTAAAAGAGTACCAAGCTTATGTATTCGACATCATAGCACCAAGTCTAAGAGAGTTTAATTCTTTTAGCACAACGTTACATGTGGAATGAGTTTAAATAATCCACATGCTAGCCTGATTCAAACAGTAATCGGTAAAGGCTCATCAAATCCGTTGATGGCTGAGGGTTAGCCAAAAATCCGAGAGTGTTATGGTTAATTATTTCGAACGAAATAAAAAAAATCATAATAAATGGTAAAAAGATGGAAATTCATGCAAGTGATCTGTTAGAACTCCTCATGCAACCCGTTTTTAAAGAGGTCCTCGTTGGTGTTCAGAATCTTCGCAAGACTTTGGCATGCTTTGGGTTCTCAGACATTAAAGTTGGAGCTTCTTCGGCATGAACCCTCGTCAGCTCTAGGACACTAAAGATTCCTCCCTACACCTGGAGTTCTCGCCTAAGCTGCGCCATCTTAGCCATACTTGAGACATGACATGAGCGGAAGACGCTTATAGATGCTGACTTCTCGGCAACAAACGGTCTCAACATGGTCCACCCGATCCCGCTACATCTGAACCTCGGGACCAGAAAAGACTCGAGCACCGCACTATATTTCCAGGCATGTAGACAGTAAAAAAGTCTAGTCATGAAGATGAGGGTCACATACCCCCAGTTCCAAAATTGTGAGACTCGAGATTCGCCCATGGAATGAAACTCAGGACTCAACTGAGGTTCGACCACGCAGTGAAACTTAAGACTCAACCGAGGTTAGCCTGTGCAGTGAAGCTCGTCGTAACGGCCACGAAGACCCCCGGGCAGCTATTCAGTGGGGATATCACCCGTCAAGGGTCAATCTTCATCCAGGTCAACATATTCGAGCCCCGGAAGAACTCTAAAGAGGTACACGAGTATAAACTGTTTCCTATTTTGGCCGAGAAGTTCCTAGAGATTATTTTTGTAAAATTTTCTTAAGGATAACTCGCCATACTCCAAAAAGGTATACGAGTATAAACTGTTTCCTATTTTAGCTGAGAAGTTCTTAGAAAATATTTTTATTTTAAGGATAACTCGCCAAAACTCTAGTGAACGCATGAGTATAAACTGTGTTGATGCCTGGCAATGTGTCGATGCTGGAGGATTTGCCGATCAACGATTTGAATTCAAGTAAAATTGGACATCGGTCAACGCGTCGCACTCACCGATTAAAAGGCTAGACTCCACATATTTCGATGCCAATCAACGCGTCGCAATAAAGAATTCCCCGATCAACAGAGGAGTCTCGTAAAAATGTTTGATGGTCAGTTGAACGACAACTCACCGACACGAGTTAGATTCAAATGAACTCAATCAGCTTCAAGATTCTGACAGCGGTCAGATAAAAAAATGCAGCACTGTAATACCTTCAGCTATCCTACAAAGAATTAGAGAATCTGAAAGGATTGGAGAAATCAAATACTGAAGCTTATCTCAAAAGAAATTCATTTATCGACTTCAGGTCAAGATCTCGACAACAGTCAAATAAAAAATGCAGCACCGTCATGCCTTCAGTTATCCTACAAAGAACTAGAAAATCTGAAAGGATTGGAGAGATCAAATATCGAAGCCGTTCTCAGGTCCCGTCACACCGACTGAAGGTTGGGGCCTATCATATCCAAAGTATCCTAGACTCATCAAAAAATCGAGACTGAGACACTTTGGAGGGGATATATGTAGGCATTGAAAATCGCTTATCAGTACCTGAACGAGACTCGTGACGGTGGATTGATAACTGACGACCCATCCAACGATACGGCCAAGAACCGCTGACGACGTAACTGCGCTTCAAAACGCATAAAGCGAGTCGACGAACACATGAAGTGAATCGGCAAGGCGTACAAGTCAACAAAGCGACGTACAGTGGAATAAATCCAACGACGAAGCTTCAGATCAGCAAGATTCGACAAGGCGAGTTGACTAGATTCGAGCGTCGACAAGACGGAATTAATCGAACTCACACACTGATGAAATCACTAGACTTAAACTGTCGACGGGATTGAACCGATCGAGTTCCGAGTCAGGGAGAAAATCAATCAGACACAGACTCAGCATGACGGCGACAAGATTGGGAGAAAACAACACCAGAAAACTCTAGAAGAAGGCCAAACTGTGCCTCGGCCAAGGCCGAGACACCATTTGGTGTCTCGACCAAGCCGAGACACCAATGTCTCTCGGCCCAACATCCCCCCTCTCTCCTATAAATAGAGAGGGGGGTCTCATTTTTTGGGGGTTGGAAAATTTGTCCTCTGAAGTTGGAAAATTTTTAGCTTTGAGGCGAGATCCGTGAGAGTTCGTGCACAGATTCGAGTGTCTACAAAGTCAAAAACTCAGATCTAGATCCCGTGCAAGCGAAGAACTCCTTCCACATCAGATCTACGCTGTGAGGAAGAGAATCAAGACCAGATCTACATCGATCCAGATTAAATTTATGGTTCTACCCTCTAAATTAAGCTTCGTCTTAATCTCAGGGTCTAGCGCGTGACTGCGCTTCGTCAATTTCACCGGCTCCGGCGATCATCTTCTTCATGAGTTGATCCCCCTCGGTATTTTATTTCCTTCGTGAAATAAATACCTCAGATCCGTAGATCTAGCATCTAGATCAGATTACGCAGCGGTCCACGGACACAAAAAGTCCCCAGCACAGGCAAAGACACCCACGCAAGCGAGGATCCGATAAACGGATCCCGCATTTGTTCATTAAGGGTCAAAAGTTGTAATCTTTTTTATTTTTCATTGTAAGCCTTATAAAAAGGCGGTCTTTTTATTGAATTCATTTGTAATCCCATAAAAGTGTAATGAGTTCAGCAATGAAAATCAATCCATCAACTTTCCCCACGAACAAAACTATCTAGAAAATGCCAATCATTCCAAAGGTTGATGGAAAAAGGCACGTCATTTGTTTGGGATGATGCCTATCAAAAAGCCTTCGATGAGATCAAAGAATACCTCATGAAGCCACCCATTTTAGCTATGCCGGTATCTTGTAAATCATTCCTAATCTACGTCAGAGCTATGGACCATTTCCTTGAAGCACTTCGTACTTAGAAAAATGATGATGGTTATGAACAAGCCATCTACTATCTGAGTCGGACCATGATCAGTGTTGAGCATCGTTAAAATCTGATCAAAGAGGAGTGTTTAGCTTTGGTCTTCACGGTCCAGAAAATGCGACATTACCTAACCGGCCAATCCATCCAGCTCATTTTGAAGGTTAACCTTCTATGGGTATTTATGACAAAGCTTGGATCTCTAAACTCTAGGCTTGTGAAATGGGTGATACTGCTTTCCTAATACGACATGGCATTCGTACCTCAGAAGGCAGTTAAAAGACAAACAATTGCAGACTTCTTTGCTGATCATCCTATCCATGAGTCTTCCAAGCTCCACGAAGATATTCAAGATGAGGTGTTTGAAAATGTAACCTTGGATCACCAAGTGTGGCAACTTTTCTTCGACGGAGCATCGCGTCGTAGTTACAAGGGAATGGTCGTCATAGGTGTGGGGGTAGTACTTATTGATCCCCATGGTTACATTCTTCCTTGGGCCTATTCACTAACTGAGCCATGTTCTAATAATGTGGCTAAGTACAGTACCCTCATAATCGGCTTACAAGTCACCCAAGACATGGGCGCTAAGTATCTTGATGCACTTGGCAATTCTAAATTAATCATCGACTAGATAAAAGGGGAATATGAGGTCCGACACAATAATCTATTGCCCTATCATGATGTAGCACTGAAGCTTGCTCATCTCTTTGAAGCTTCTACATTGACTATGTAGCTAGTCTTGAGAATACTTACGCCAATGCCTTGGTATCACTTGTAGTTACCTTAGCCTTGACTTTCAAGTTTACCAAGTAGATTACTGTAGCCAACCACCAACAATGCTACCACAAATGAATCCTAGAAGCCAATAAGGTCCACGCGACACTTGGGGGTTTCAAACCCAATGATTGGTATTATCCAATCATTAACTGTGTCTTGCAAGGCATATTGCAGGATGATCCAAAGCAAGAAATCTCTATCTAAAGGAGAGCCCCTCCCTCTTCCCCCCACTTCTTTTACAACTTTTCCACACAGATATTGTACCACAGATCATTTAATGACATATTGCTCATATGCTTGTCATCGAGGGAAGCTCAAGAAACACTCAAACAAGCACATAATGGCACATACAGAGCTCATCAACCTGAACCCAAACTCTAGGATCGACTCCATTGCCTAGGCTAGTATTAGCCAACAATGATTGTATTCACAGTGGCTTACGCCAAGCAGTGCTATGCATGTCAATTCTATGCGAACTTCTTACATCAAACCCCAGAAAAAATACACCCAACGGCCACTTTATGCTCATTCAAGACGTGGGGAATGAATGTTGTTGGGCTAATTAGGCCACCATCAGTTAAAGGTCATAAATTCATTTTGGCTATTACTGACTACTTCTCTAAGTAGGCCGAAGGCTCAAGGAAGTTAAAACTTCTAATGTGGTCAAATTCTTGAAACATCACATCATCTAGCAATTTGGTTCACCCCTGAGAATTGTCCATGACAATGATCCGCCGTTTATTAGCCAACAGTTCTTCAAATTTTGTGACAAAGTTCAAATCTAAGATGTGGCATCTATGCCATATCTCCCAGCTACTAATGGTCTGGCCAAAGCATTCAATAAGACAATCATCAAGCTTTTGCACAAGTTCATCTCGCCCAACAAATGAGATTAGGATGAGAAATTGAAAGAGTGCCTTTGGGCCTATCAAACAACGATTTGCTCTTCAACAGGTTCTATGCTCTACTCCTAAGTATACGAATGTGAAGCTTTAGTGTTATTGGAGATCCAAATTCCATCATTGAGAACCGCTCTCGTGGAAAGGATGACGACTGAAGAATATCATCAGAGGTATCTTTAAGAACTAGAGGCGCTGGACAAGTTGAGACTAAAAGATCAATAATGTATTGAGATTTATAAGTCTTGAATATCAAAAGCCTTCAATATGAGAGTTAAAGAAGAATTCTTTAAAGAAGGAGACTAGCCCTTACCTGTTCATCGATCCATGGTCTAGACACACAAGGCCTCAGGCGAGTTTCAACCTAAATGGGAAGGTCTGTTTGTAATAGAGGTAGTTTACTTGAATGGGGCATACCGCCTGATCGATCCAAATAGTAACAAGCTTATGGTGCCAATCAATGGGAAATTTCTCAAAAAATATTACCCTTGAATTGAGCCTTTTTCATTACCCCCACAAAGTTATTGGTTATGTTTTAGTTTTCTCCTCTGATCATGAGAATAATTTCTCAACTAAAATTTTAACAAAATTCCCTAGTGAGTTCTCAAGTTAACACCACACATTTGCTTAACCTTGGGTATCGTTCGCCATTTTCATGTTAACATTACACTGCTGAACAGTTTGCATTTCTATCTAGGACTTGATCGGTTAACACCACACGTCTGTGAATCTCTTCTCCAGAATCATTTAGTTAACAATACACTTCCATTGATTTCTCATATCGTTTAGTTAACATCACACTTCTAAATGGTATTTGTCCCATGGACTCCCTTGAATCCGAAACAGTATACACTACACCTCTGTCGGATGTTCCATTTGACATGTTAACACTACACCTCTATCAAATTCCTCAGTATTATTATGCTAACATTATAGCTATGAACAATACCCAATTTATAAACTTGATACGTTAACATTATACCTCTTTGAGTATAACTCCGTTAGCTAGTTAACAGTATACCTCGTTCAACTTCTTTCTTCACACAGGCAAGTTGAATCTCACAACTTAGTTACTTTCCCCCTCAAAGTTGTTAGGGATTCTAAATTTCGTATGATATATTAATAATGCACCTCTATCGTTCGACTTCAAAATTTAAAAGTAAGTTCTTTATTGCTGAAAAGAGCTAAGCTATTACAAGTAGTTTTGCTCGAAGGCAAAAGATGCATCATGAAGATAAGCTAAGAGTTATTGGTGATACGAAGACTTGATGCACTCAACACTTGGCCATTCTAGCGTTGTGCACGTCAAGGGGCCCTTCAAAGCTTGAACCCTTAGATCCTTTGGGCTAGCAGGAACCGCTTGAGCTTCAATGGCATCTAACCGAACTTGCTCCATCCTCAATTGTTCTATTTTCTAACTAAACTTGCTCCATCCTCAAGCATTCTATCTTTTGAGTCTATTCAATGGTTAACTCAGTAGACCTGGTCTTGAGCTCCACCTTTTGTTTCTAAGCCATCTTCTAATCAAGCTTTTGTTGTGGCTATAGAAGCATACGCTTCGTCAATGATGGTTTGATGATTAGATATGGTTTTAGCAATTTCAACACTTTCACCATCAATGGTAGCAAGATGAACGGTCAATTCTTTCATATTCTGATTCACCTCTTCCAGTTCCTTCATAGCCATCTCCTCGAGTTGGCAGCACTTTGCCACAAGACGCAAAAACTCGAGATCTTTGGTAGCAGTGACGTTAGCCTCGTAGAGTTTTTGCAACTCCAGGAAGTGGAACTTTGATTGGTCAATCATCCTCCGGCAAGGCTCGGTACATTCAATTCCATCAATCGACACAATAATGTTGAGCTGACTCTACAATAAGCACTTAGTGTGGGAGGATAAGCCATTACTATCAGCCAAATCCCTCTCGACGCTCTGACTATATATCTTCATTAAGCTCAATCAAGATCTGAATCTCTGACTAGGCTGAATCATCAAAGTTCAGAGATAGACGAAATTCCACAGTTGCTTGCCTAATGAATATAGCATCTCAAAACATCAACAAGCATGGGAGAAGCCTGAGTCGGTAAAACTAAAGGCTCAGTTTGCCACATGACCATCGCTGTCATTGTAGTCTCAACTAGAGGCTCATCATTGGCAGTGACAACTTTAGCTTAGTCAGTTTCTCAACCTCGGCTACAGATCTGCTTCCTTGTTCAATTTAGGGCTCGGGCTCAGGATCAACCCCCAATTCAGTTTCCATAGGAAGCTCAGAGGTCGTCACATCCTTGGTGGCCTCAGGTGTTTATAATTTTCAATGGGAATGAAAGGCTCAGCAATGAAAGAAAGGGCGGAAGTTATGGACATACTAACTTTCAGTGCAGGTTCAATCTTTGTTAATTTGAAATGAATATAGCATTCCTGTAAATGAAACCATACCAGGGATGTAAGAAGATCTACCTACATCATCTCCGTGAACATATTCATCAGGGTTCATGATGTAAGTGTTGGTCTCGTAGCCCCTCTCTTCTTTTTCATTTGAGTCCAACCAATCAACTCATACGGATCCCTTATTTGCAAACAAAGAGCACAAGTTGTTAGAGCAATATTCATTGAAGCAGAGTAATGGCAAATGAGGAAATTTACCTAAAGTAGCCATATATTTGGTCACCGGTCCATGTGTTGGGGCCTCAAGAGATTTCTCCTTCTCTAGAGATTTTTCGTTCATCGACGACGCCAAGCATTGGCACTTGGGTGGTTTTTATGGGTGTAGTGGCTGTTGTGGTCTCTTCCCATGGGTATCTCCAACTATCGCCATGACAGGCCATCAACTCTCGTATGCTAATGCCAACGGGCCTACGCGACAATGATTTCTTAGTAGAGATGTCTGAATCTTCATCATTATCTCCATCTCAGTCTACCTTCGCAAGATATTCACAGAGTGTAGGTGCATTATTCTTGGATCCTTTCTTGGAAGCTTCTTTATACTTCTAGATTATCCATCTTACCCTAGTTTTGTTAACCTTGAAGTTGGGGTTGGGAACATTCACCACGCTGTATGATTTATAAAACCCTTAGGTCATATAGTAGTTAGGGATTTTGTGTGGTAGGATGAACTTTGCACCGATGCACCCAACGGTGAAGTGATACCAAGCATGAGTTCCATGTACTAAACTCCTAGAATGAAGTAGCCTAGTGTTTGGGTTACCAAGTTAAAGTTGATCATACCCAAATTACCGTGGGAAACAATAGGGATGATAATGCTCAATGTATCACTCCATCCCATTCAATCGAGCGATGAGGTGCTCTGGCCTGATGTTTACTAACCAGCTGAAACAACCACATGTTAGACAAGTAAACCCCTCAGCTCTAGAGTTGTCCTCGAATTCATTAGCAAACTTAGTCCCAGTGATATTAAAAAGTAGTAGTAGAGGCGGTAGCGATCTTTATTCCACAAAATTCAACAATTGCCCATAATGTATTTAACAGTCTAGTTAGAGGACTCACATCATTGTAGTAATGAGATCCCTTCTTCACGTTTTGTAGCGTCGACATAAGAGAGGATCAATGGAGCATATACCATACCATCATATAGGTATATGACATCTCCACTCTTCAATTGGACACCTCCTCCCTAAGGCATCCTCCCTTCTGGTTCAAGTACCCCATCGCCAACTCCCTCAATCTGTGATGGATGCAGCTAACCATAGTCGGAAGCAAGGTAAATTATACCGATGGGCAAGCAAAGTTGCTGGGTACAAAAACTTGATTGAGATGTAGTCCTTCGACTAAGATAGCGCAATGCATCCTTTCAACCAAATCAAAATGAATGCTGGAAGCAGAGCTTGAGTGGAAATAAGCTCTTCGGCTTGGTGATGGAACCTCTCAAAAGTATCCCCCGCTTTGAACCCACACTCATCCGAGTCAGCAATGTGGATTATTGGGCTATGCTTGAAAACTTGATTCTCTACCTCAAGACCAGCACTCGGTAAGATACACTCAACATTCCCCTTATTGCTCACATTCTTGAAGAAATATTTAGTCCAAGTCACGTGAGCGACATGTGGACTATGTGCTGCATCTGTAATCTTTTGGTGGCAAATGTGGAAATGACATACCAACTCTCAGAAAGTCTCGATGATTTGAGCATAGTGGGCCATGTTCCTTAACTCTTTAGTCGTTGGGAAGAAATTCTTCATATAGTTGCTCACCCATCGGTAGCCACAATAGCTCATACATTCCATACAAGGCAATGCCAATCTCCCTTGCTAGAGTGAAGAAGGTGCTGGTATCAATATTATACAACTCAATAACATTGTATAACGCCAGTGGACAGATCTTGATGCCACATTGTGAAGCTCACACTGTGGAATAGAGCCCGAATTCCATTAGTCTATCTCTAAATATAGTAAGGGCAAACTCAACCATCCTGGCCCATCACTTCGGTTCAGTCACCCTAATCATCCAGGGAGCCTAACATCCTCTTTGGGGTAGTACCCATTAATTTTGGTGAATTGGTTGCCGAACACGTTAGGGACTATAGGAACCTCATTTTTTAGAGCATTCTCTTGAATAGACCTCAGAAGAAGTCCATTAAAACTAAGGCCTAGCATCCTTCCTTGAAAAAGGCACCTTCTTATTTTAAATTTCTCACCATAGCACTGTCCTGCTTGGTGGTGATAGAAAATGGCATAAAATGAGGAACAGTGATGTGCTGCAAGAACATGAATGACACATGTTGTTCCATCACCGACAAATAAAATCGAAGGTTCCCCTAGGCGTAATAGCACTGCTCTTTCTCCAGGTTAAAGATGGAAGTGCCACCTAGATTGTCGTCACCAAACAAGAAATGTGGTTTTCTAGATTGATCCTCTTTGGGAATAGAGAACTCACCATCCGTAATGAATTCTCTCAGAGTAGTAGCACTACTATGATGGATCATGTCTATCCGCTCTTGGCTACTCTCCTCATAAAATAGAGCAATGCTTTCACTAAAGACATGCATCATCAATGGGTACTAAGTTTCATTATGACCAAAATGATTGTGTTGGCTGACCGGTGTAGGCGTTGAAAATCGCTTGTAAGTCCCCGAATTAGACTCATGAAGGTGGGTTCACGATCGACGAACCATCAACCGACGCAACTGAGAAACAGCTGACGACGTAATAACGCCGCAAATGCACGAAGCGAGTCGACGAACATCCGAACTAAGTCGACAAGGCGTACACGTCAACGGATCGACGTATCGCGGAATAAATCTGATGGTCACGTTCCAAAACAGTGGGAAATCAGCTCGACGGGTCGATCGGACTTGAACGTCGACGCGAACGTGAGCGACGACGAATCGACGGATCAACCGACCCAATTCCAGACTCGACGAAAGACCAGAATACAAGTTAGAGCAGACGGGAACTCGGCAAAACATCAGAAAATAGCGAAATGACAGAAAACATTGTCAAAAAAGCGCGAGAACGTCAGGCACTTCGGCCATGGCTGAAGTGTGGCGGCCAAAGGCCGCGGCGCTCGGCCTGGCCAAGTGCAGCAGCCAAGGCCGCTGCGCTCGGCACATGGCCGAGCACAGTAAACCCCCTTCCCCCCTGTTGCCTATAAATACAGGGGGTCCTCAGTGTTCGGGGTTGGGAAAATTGTTTGAATTTTTGACGCTCAAGCTTTGCTGTTGTTCAAAAATTTCTGACAAAAATCCGGATCTACGCAGGAGCGCTGCCGAAATCAAGAACGACCGTCGACGTTCACACCCGCTGATCTTAAGGTCAGGTATTGTGATATGAACTCACCCTCTAATCTAGGATGTCCTAGATTCAGGGTTCGCTCGTGATTTCTCCTAGTAGATCTCACCAGCGCCGGTTATCTTCCCCTTTCGTGGGTCGATTTCCGTAAGATTTTCATTTCCTTCGTGAAATGAAACTCTCAGATCTGCAGTCCTAGCACCTAGATCAATCAAAGATCAGGATTGCTTGGTGGTCTATGGACGTAAAAGAAGTCCCCGGCACAGGCAAAGAACCCATGCAAGCGAGGGTCTGATAAACGGGCCCCGCATTTGTTCAAATAGAAAATTTTGAAGTTGTATTTTTATTTTCGATTTTTCTCATTGTAAGAGCCTTATAAAAAGGCAATTTTTATTTGAATATTGTTTGTAATCCCATAAAGGTGTAACGATTTCAGATATAATGGAAAAATTAACAGCTCTTGTTTTCTCCGCGAACAAGTTGGCGACCACAGTGGGAGCCACCAGCCTCAAATCGGAGGTCGTCGTGCCGCAACCGAGGATCCTAATCCCGGTAGAGGAAGATGTCGAATTCGAGTTCGACCAGCAGGGTAATCTCACTAGCCACAAAGGATAGATGTCATACTTACTGAACGTGTTATCTCACTCATGTTCCACTAAGCATACATATTCAAAATAAAATTGGAGTGTTGAGCTAGAGGATTCTAGTACCTCTTACATTTGCTCAGCAGAACTTCATTGGAGACTTTTTGTTCAGAACACTTTTAACATAAGGCATTATTAAGTATGAATGTGCTTCGAAGAATTATTTTATTAATCGCACTCTATTTCGAGATTTTGGTTATTATGACTTGAGACTTTGAGTTATGAACAGTCATCTGCTCTGTAAAGTTTGACAAGTTTAGCATTTATATATATGAGATCCATCACTCATGTACTATGACCTCCAATTTATGCTGCAGGGTTAGGATCATGGCATTCTGAGCGTCTAGGCGATAGGTTCTTTAAGGAAAGTCCATAATCGAATGCAAGTTTGGAATATGAGAAATTAATTGGATAATGTGTTAGCGATGAACAATCTAGTTAGAATTAGCAATATAAGAAACAATTATGAAAGAATTACAATGGAGAAAAGATAAACATAGGAGATATATGTATAAAAGATAACAACTTTAAGATTGCAAAGTAGATAGAGCTCGAGGCCGGTGAAACACTGTCTCCTTAAAGCAGATTCGCCCCCTTCGAAGTGCTCGAAAACTAATGCGGACGTCTGCCTCCCAAGATACAACGAGCTCACAAGGCAGCCAGCACCTGCTCCTTGCTGTGCGAACCGAACACGAAGAGGAGAACCGGAGGAAGAAGATAGAGAAAGATCCAAGAGGAGAGAGATTGCCTTTTTTCTGAAGCTTGGAGGATTGCCATATTTATAGCAT
>JBAKGM010000233.1:9833525-9859923 GCA_037177215.1 Asparagus racemosus
GAGTTACATCTCATTTCACAAAATAAACTTAAATATGTATGAATGATGAGGTTCATCGGTTTTGTCACTAGACTATCTTTCGCTTATCATATTAAGCAAAATGGTCTACCAATCAAATTTCCCAAAATTTATTATTAATTCAAACACTAAACGTGTTGCATCTTACAAGAAACATACAAAACAAGGACCATTATGAAAACTCCAATCCAAAACTATAAAGAAGTTTCCCAAACATCCTAAATAAAAAGAGTAGCTATTAACTCTTCAACCTGACAAGCGACACACAAGGTTTATAATTTTTTTATTTTAAAGATGACTGATTTTGTGTCAAGCTAAAATTTTTAAAAAAAAATATCATAGACTAGGGCGGTCTGGGATGGGCCAGGCCCACTACTTTGACTTCGGGAGTACAACTGGACCAAGACTGATCCATGACCCAGGTATATCATAGGGCGGGGTTGTGAGCTGGACCGGATCGTGACCCATAACAGACTGGGACAGAGTAGTGAGTCAAGCCGAATCGTAACCCATGACAGGTTGGCCTGGGGGTGTCAATCAGTGGAATCTATTCTCTCTTCGGAATTCAGTCGGTTGACAAAAAACAAATAAACCACGTGCTTTTAAGAAAAAGAAAAGGAAGCATATAATAATTCAAACAAATAATGACTTCTTCATCCTCAGTCCACTGAAGGTGCAAGAAATAACAAACCCATGGCAATCTCCCACTCCCAAGCTCTCCAATGGAAGCAAACCCTCCGATCTCCGATCGTACGGCACAGATTTATCCAGATCAACAGCGTACGGCCGGCCCCGATTGCGGCGGCGAGAAGGGCGGCGATCGAGGGTTTGAGCTACGAGCTTAACGCTATCGCCATGAAGAGCCTTGACTCTGCAACTGATCGCAGGCGAGTGCGCAAGGCGTTCGTCGATGTTCAGCAGAATCTCGATCATTGCTTGTTTAAAGTCCGATTTTAATCGCAGATTTGTCCTTTGAAATATCACGTATTTTGCTTCTTTAGGGTTTAAGTCACAAGATATTTCCAATTCTTGAGGAGTTTCTAACAGTGATCTTTGTTTTTTTTTCTTTTTACTTATTTTGCAGAATGCTCCTGCTGGGATACAAGTGGAGGAGGTGAGTACGCTAAATTGATTTCAATATTTTTAGTTCCCTTTGTTGCAAAAATCTCGCCATCAGTTCAATTTATTGCTGAGGAGGGTATTCATTGAACATATGATGAGAAAGAAACTTCATAACAGATAAATAGTTAAACTTTTTTAATCGGAAATCAAATAAGGTACAATTACAAATGTTTCATATGAGGTAGTATTCAGTGCATCCTGTAGTAATTGTGAACCAAAGGATATCGACACTTGGCTCAATACGCAAGCCACGTATCTCTAAATCCAGTGATGCAAGGCTTGGTATCTTTTTGGCGCACGTATGGGTTAGACGCACTGGATATTCTCTTAAAAGTTGTTCCAAATGCTTATTGACTCCCAAAAACCCAAAATCTCATAACTGCATCTTCATAAGGAAACACTTTCACATGTAAGACTCTGTTATTTGTATATTTCGTAATAATTTGAGTTATTAGTTCAGGTTGTTGTAGAATTTTCTAGTTCAAGAGAGGTGACATTAGTACAGTTGCACACATTGTGCTTGTTGATTGTCCTGTATGAATATTGAACTGGTTTGCAGAGATATGAGAAAAATTCAATGGGATGGGAGATATTCTGGAAGAGTTGGTTGCCAAGTCCTGGTGTGGCCACCAAGGCCGCCTTATTCTTCTGCCATGGCTATGGTGATACCTGCACTTTCTTCTTTGAAGGTTTGCAGACCAGCTCAATCAATCCAATTTGGTAGGGTAGTTCTCTGATTGATATTGACATGTTAACAATGTTCCAGGGGTTGCGAAGAGAATAGCAGCTGCAGGCTATGCAGTTTATGCAATGGATTACCCAGGTTTTGGCCTTTCACAAGGCTTGCATGGCTATATTCCAAGCTTTGACAAGATGGTGGATTATGTCATTGAGCAATACACTGTCATCAGAGGTCCGTATTCTTTACCAGCTCGTTATCGGTCTTGTTGGTTTTTATTATCAGCATCATCATCATCATCATCATGTACACCTAAGCCTTTCCCTATCATGGTAGGTTTCTTCGAAAGATTGACGAAGCTTTAAAACTAAGTGGCGACATAATTTTAGTTATTTCTGCTATTATCAGGTTCCAATGTCTTTCCAAAAGTACTTTGCCTTTCTCGATATACCCACCTTGGTGATAATTCGCCAAGGCATATGATCTTTTCTATATCTTAAAGTCCCTTGACTATATTAGAACTCTGAAATTGTGGTAACATTTGAGGGTCATAATTTTATATTCTCACACATGACGGCAAGTTGGGAGCAATGCTGGAACTAGGCTATTCAAAGTGTTGTTTTAAGTCTACTTTTAAAATGCATATATTATGGTGTTTGAACTTGAGTGGTTTTGTATTAAATGACCACTTCCCTCGAAGAGGTTGTGTCCTATGCAATGAGAACAATGCCTGTTAGAGTCAAACAAGCTAGATTCTTCCATTAGGCATAACCAAGGTTTAGAATTGGTTTCCTATAAGAACAAATTGATCAGGAGAGAGAATCAACTATGATCAGTGTGTCCATGTAGATTACAGATATCAAATATAGGAAGCAACAAGTTGGATAAATAGTTTTCAGAATCAAGTTTGTCATAATCTTAGTTGAGGATGTTAACAACACAACAGATGCAGATTGTTAGACAGAGGAAAAGAGAATGAAACTGTTATGACAGTGTCTGTCAGCTAAGGTAGGGATTGCGAGAGGCACAGGTTGCTGTGGAAAATTGAAAGAAAGTGATTAATAATAGAAAGTAAAACAATGAGTAGTGCTCCCCTCACCTTCTCTCTTTCCCTCTCTCTCTATCATTTTTGTGCTCAGGTATGGTAACTTGAGTAGTCATTTCTTGTTTCTTTTAGTGCATGTGTTTGGTAACCTAGAGTAATTGTGTTCTTCTTTTCCTTCAGAGAGGGAGAGAGGGGAAAATTGGTTTGATTAGTTGGTCTAGGGTTTACTTGAGACAGGAGGCCCTAGTTCATCTGTCAGGATAATTGCTGTCAAAACTCTTAAATATGGCGAGAGTTAAACATTATAATTTATATTTCTAAAATTCCTATAGTTTACTCATTTAATAATCTTAGCTGCTTTAATCCTAAAATATTCCTGCCTAGACTTGCATTCTACTAACTTATGGAAACCTACCCCCGACTATTATTTTCTATGGATAATGAGAGAAGCTTCACATACAATTTAGGGCTTCATATATTTTAACTCCATTTTGGAGGTCCTACTGCATTTTCGACAGCAACAATCAAAATAGGCATAACCTTATGGCTGATAACCTCCTTATGAGTGAAAGTCCTGAGTTCCTGCTGCAATTTCAATACCTAAAGTTAACATAAGCATGACCTGATGACCAGGTCATTAGCGGAGGGTTTATGTTCCTATCCATAGATTAGTATCCTGGTGTTCAGATCTGTGTGCTGTAATGAAAATGCATGTTTTTTGGTTTTATGTTTCTCTGGTAAGACAAAAGCATAAGAAGTCAATTATGATTACCTGCTTATATGGTGGCATCCTTATCATTTTATTCTGCTTGCTACCTGCTTGGGGATTAGTGCTGCTAACTCCTATAACAATAGCAATATTTGAATATTTACAAGAGGTTTCAAAAGATCCTTTCAAGTAATGCATCAAAGTCATAATCCAAGAAGTCATTAACACTTGTAGGAAAATGAATAATAATCTTGAATAGTGGTGCTTAATACAGCAATGAAGGAAGTTAGAGGGCTACCCCACTTTCTATTTGGACAATCTATGGGTGGTGCAGTTGCTCTCAAGGTTCACTTGAAGCAACAAAAGGAGTGGGATGGTTTGCTTCTTGTTGCTCCAATGTGCAAAGTAAGTCTCCTAGTTTGCTGATCTTTTGACCTGATTACTCCTGCGTGAAATTATCAATGCTTTACATGCTTATAGTATAGAATGAGCAATTCTTTTGCTTGCGACTGGGATTGCCATGGTACTTGTTTACCTATATATAACGCAGAAGATTTTTGTAAACACATAAGAAAAGGCATCATTATTGTTAGATAGTAACATCTTTGTCTCTTTTCTAGTTAATATTTTACAAGTTTTTATGAGTGCATGCTATTTGCCTTTTGGTTTGTCATTGCATTTAATTATCTGCATAGAGTGTAGCAAGTTTCTGTGTTCACATCACATTATTAAATAACATCATCATGGTAGGAACAGCTTCATCTCTCTTTGTTCTTTCCCTAATCTTGACTGTAATTTCTTGGTAGAAGGGATAGGTTTCCAAATAATTTCTTGGTAGAAGGGATAGGTTTCCAAATGTCAATGAATCTCCCATCTTTTTTAATCTTAGTGCTCCAGATTGTGTTAAAGGTGTGAGAATTTAGGGAGCGTTTGGGAACCATGATGTTTTCGGCAAAACAAAAACACCTTGTGTGATGATGAACAGAGTATAGTGTTCTATTGGGAATGATTATTTGGATAAAACAAAATTAAAAAAAACACAAATATAAAAATTGTACTCTTCATTTAGCAAAAAAAAAATCCAAAAAATAGGCTTCACACCCGGGCACTTCACATGCTCGCAACTCACGTACCTAATACCAATTGCAATTCACATGTATGTTTTCTCACAAACGTTTTTCTCTCCCCATAAATGAAGAAATATAACCCCTTTTATAGGAAAAAAACAAAATCTAATCGTAACTACTATAAAACAAATAACACATTCTAACAAAATAATCCTAAGTAACAAATGTAATCCTAAGTTCCTAACTAAAGATCTCAACTAAACGAATAATCAAATCCTAAAAAATAAAATCCTAATTAAAATCTTCATCAAATCTTCTGCCAAATTTAGATCTAGATCTATCCTGCATCAAATATCCCATTCTTGAAGAAACTCGTCCTGCATAAAATTATTGCATTACCGATGTTAAAAACTACAATAATGGATCTCTTCGGCTCTGATACCAAATGATGAGGAATAGAAGCATAGTGTTCCGTTGGGAATGATTATTTGGATAAACAAAATAAAAAAATTCAAGTGTAGAAATTGTACTCTTCATTTAAAGAACAAAGATACAAATGATGAGCTTCATACTTGGGCACTTCACATGCCGGCAGCTCACATGTCTAATACTAACTGTAATTCACATACACGTTTTCTCACAAACATTTTTTTCCTCTCCTTAAAATGAAGAAATACAACCCCTTTTATAGGAATAAAACAAAATCTAATCCTAACTACTAGATAAGATCAAATAACACATTCTAACAAAATAATACTAACTAAACAACAAAATCAATCCTAACTATCATATTTCTACAGCTTATTAGGCTTCAGTTGGGTTCGTTTCAATTCAGACCCAATTCATGAGTATGCTTTTAAAGTGTCATTTTAGTATCTAGTTCAAAATGAGTGGTTTTCCAATTTATAATTTACTCAATAAAAGAAACATAAAAATTTTATAGGAAATTTATTTATCATAACATGTGAATTACAAAACAATATTCATATAATTATGAATTTCCATATGTATATATCAATGTTGAAAATAACGATAGCACATAACGTAACGTTTTACCACCTGTTATGGGTTAAAGAAAAAACAAAAGCAAAAAGACGTACCACATAACATGGGTTACTTTGTTTATTAATTATTATTTACATATTTTATATATAAACTTTTCATAATGACTTTCATAATTAGAATCATGAAAATTTTCAAACATAACATCACAATTAGAAACAACATTTTTCTTATTGTTTAATTTAAAAAATGTAAAAGATGTTCATAATAATTTTCAGAATTAGGATCAAAATGTATAGAAAAATATTTTAATAAAAATTCTCTACTTTAATACAAGCTATGTAGATTTACTAGGAAGTATCATAATCGAATACTCAAAGTTATAAAATATATAATCATAAATTTATAGCTTGTTCATATTTACATCCGTTTTATTAGTCATATTCATAGTTTTACAATCACATAATGATGTCACCAAAATAAGACATTAAGACTTATCAAACAATTCAAAAGTACTTAACTATTTCAAGTTTTAAGCAAGAATATACTCTCATGTCTCTAAAACTTCTATTGAAATAATGTAAGTTATATTGGAGTAGTACATGTTATATTGATGTAACATAAGTTATATTGAAATGATGCATATTATATTGTTATAACGTAGAGTTATGATGTGCCTGCGTTATTTCATAAGGTTACATAACATTTAAGGCTTGTTACGTTACATAACGCAACATAACGAGTTACGTAACTGGTTATTTTTTCCAACAATGGTATTATATAAAACCATGTCCCTGTATCCTATCTTTACAAATTTGTCGTGTCTGTATCTGCTCTCGCAATTGTATTCGTGCAACATAGTCCTTGACAAACATCCTAGAAAATGTGGTCAAGCAATGACAACTCCTAACCTCATATATATCCCTAGCAGTAGGCCAATCTCTTTAGGTTTAACACATTAACGGAATTTGTTCATATACCCTTGTTAGAAACCATGAACTAGAGGAAGTTCATGGATTCAGACATGAAACTACCAGCTTCAAGTTGATATACAACTTCTCTCTACAAAAGTGGCTAAAACACGTTCAAAGTGAAGCGAATGCTATTTTTGGTAAGCAACACGTGAGGATATCATCAAAGTAGATGATTATAAACTTGCCCAAGTAAAGGACATGAGAACTGTTTCATAACCCTACAAAAAGTGCTAGGTCACTGGACAAACTAAAGAGCAGGGCTGACCAATCATAGAAACCAATTATAATCTTTTAAAGGCAGACTTTCAATTGTTTCCTTTGGAGATATGAATCAATACCCACTTTGAGGTTCCATTTTCTGAAAGATGTTGATAGTCATCATTTGCAATAGGTCGTGAAGTTTAGAAATGAGATTCAAACTTTACCGTGATTTCAGTGATGAGTCTACTATTCACTTATATTCTCCGACTGTTATTGTTATTAAGAGAGTGATGCGGGATTGACACGATAATTCAAACCTCTCTAATGATTCATCCCGAGATAACTCATTTACTAAGTCAAGTTTAGTGTCTGTATGGTTCATTATATAATGTCTTAATTGGTAAGATGTACCATGTCACCGGTGTTGTAAAAAGCAGAAACAAGCACTAAAAATAGCGAAAGCAGCTCCTTACCACTCTGTTAAGGCTGAAAAGCGCTTTTGAGATGAAAGTGGCTTAAATGCAGTTCAAAGCCGCCTAAAAGTGGTCCAAAGCGGTCGAAAAGCAGCTCAAAATAGCCAAAAGCGACACAAACATTAGTGGTTGACCGCATTGTGCGGTATTTTTCTATGTTTTACATGGTTTTTTTCCATGATTACATGTTTCTTCTGTTTCTTAAGAGGATTCTACTTGAAGTTGGAAGAAACTTGGAGTAATATAATGATGACTGTAATTAATATATATGTGTTTAAAAGGTATCTTATTTAATAGGTATGTATTTAATATCATCAAATATGCATCTCTAGAAAATTTCCCTTTATTTTTTGCTTGTCTAACAATATTTTGATTTTTCTTTATTTTTTTCTCATTTCTATTGAATTTTATTGATATTTGAAATTTTAATAGGATTTGGACCATTTTTTTTCTTGGCACTTTTTTTTCCCCTTTGAACCGCTTAAACCCCAAAAAGCCTAAGCAATGCCTCACCGCTTAGCTCTGCTTTCCACTTTCGACAACCTTGCCTGTCACAAGATCTATGGCATATGCTTAAAATCCCTTGGGAATGAAATCCATCATGCATATTATCATTAAAATCAATGAGAACAAATGAATCTCAAAAGAGTGTGCAGTTAGCTCACTGGGAGCCTTGCCAGTAGTGGCTACAATCATACACGTCAGTTCTTTGTTTTAACTCTCTCGAAGAAATTGGTTCTTGTTAAGAATCTGGACAAGCTTGTTGCCCATTTTATTTGTAATAACTAATAGCCTCTTTTTTAAGGATCTTTGAGTTTGGAAGGTGTCAACATTATTTTTTATTTAAGAAATTCTTTATTAATTTAAATTTTTTCCTTGTAAAAATTTACTCACACAAACATGGATGATTTGCTCATATTGAACTCGTACCTTACAACTTCAGAATTGGGAAGAGTAATATGTTAAGTTGTGATCCATAAGATGAGACTGTTGTAGGGTAGAGCTATTTACAACAGCACGCTGTCCCATTCTGTGTGGGCATATGGATTCCTTTCATCCAAACTCTAATTCAGGTTGGAAGCAGATCATACCCCAATGCAATAGAGATTGATGAAAGTGATGATTAAGAGTGACAGGGTCAGAGTTGGTCATAGTTGGTCCAACCAATAGGACTAGTGTAGACTTAAATGAAACGACAACAACAACAAAGCCTTTATCCCAAATTTTTGGGACAGCTACTAAAATGAAATTAGATTATCAGGAAAATAATTTGACATTTACTCTTCTAAAAATGTAGTAACTAATAACTAATAGCCCTTCTAAAAATAAAATAACTAATAGCCCTTGAGAAGCTGAGTGGGGAAAAAAATTCATGCAGGTGGACCCAAAGATTTCGGACCAAGGTTTTGTTCTATATTGTAATTTCCAACTATGCCAATAACTTTATAAAGTGAGATATTTTGTTCAATAATTCATGCGATATTTAGAGATAACTATGATTTGCTTTTATAATGTTCCCTTTGGTAAGTTCACATTGTTTATCTTCTTCAGAAAACATGACTTTCATTCTTAATTCAACTTTTGTTTATCATTTTTTGGGAAATGACATCCTTGAGAAACTCGGTAGACCTGTTACAATACATATACTACTACTTCTCATTATCCTCTTTTTGTGTCGGTTGCTTGAATAAATCCTCGTCACTTTTGGATTCTCTTTGAATCGATAGTGCAGTGAAATAAGATGCTAATGTTTCTGAATTAACAAGATTGCAGCAGATGTGACGCCTCCTGGACCAGTTCTAAATATGTTGTCTTTAATGTCATACATTCTCCCTGAAGCGAAGTTGTTTCCACTGAAAGATATAGGTGATCTGGCATTCAGAGAAGCCCAGAAAAGAAAATTGGTCAGTTTCTTCTTCTAACTGTATTGTTAAAGCTTTAAGTAACTAAAAAGTGGCCCTCTCGGGCGCTCCCATTAAGAATCTTAGATTTTAGCAAGCTTATAAATAGCTATAACCCTTTTGCAGTTCTGGAAATAGATAAAAACCAAAGTTTACCCATTTAATAGCCACATAGGACCTGCTTAGTTGGAGAGGGGGAAAAAGATTTTAGCTTCCTTCTTTGGAAAAAAGAGAGATTTTAGCCAGATGATGCTGACAGAAATGAATCCAATACTTAACAAATACACTTTGTTATTATTAGTAATTTAATTATGACGTCCAATTTGGGATGTATAATAATGTATAGTTTTTGAAAAGAAAATGGTGGTGCAGTACAAAATATGCTCCAAAATCTCACGAAGCGTCAATCACTAGAAGAATATTAGAGGGTGGCGGTAAAGGATGATAGTGATCAGCAAATTAGTGTTCCCTGGTTAATTTATCTAACCTTTGTATCCAAAGCTATGCAGTTGATAAATCTTTTTCCAATGTTTAGGCTGAATTCAATGTGATCTCGTACTGTGACCAAATGCGACTAAAGACAGCAGTTGAGCTTATTAAGGCTACCCATGATATTGAATCAGAACTGGAGAAGGTAAGCTTTCTTTTTCTTGATCTATGCATTTTTTCCCTTTTTCCTTCTATTATAGGAACAAATATATTCATTTTTACAAAATATGTCAGTCGAGTATAATTCAAAAGGAGAATAATTTAAACAAGGGGGTGAAAATTTAATGATCTTTATGGTAGGTATTGTTAAAACAGTTTTGACGTTTGCTGAACACAAAAAAGAATTGATCACTAGTGGCCGCTTTGCAGAACCAATGGTAACAACTTGGAGTGTCTTAGGTTTCATTGATCCCCTTGTAGAGTCTCCTAAAAGAAAATCAGGCTTTAGAACTCTACGTGCCGAAGTTGCTTCTAGGTCCAGGCACGAGATTGGGTGAAGAGCACCGGTGGCCAACCCACCCGAAGGAGCGGCGGCGGCACTACCCTCACTAGCAACGAGGCCCTCAACGGCAGGTGTCATATTGCCCTCAGTCGAGGAGACGTTGATGCGGCGGATCGACGGAACTCGGCGGGGGGTCATGTCGGCGGTGACGAGGTCGAGTGACGGCGCACGAATATTGAAGAGGAAGAGAGTAGAGGAGAAAGTGAGAAGAGAAACAATGTATAGGGTTAGAGTTTATCTACTGCCCAGATTGTGCCAAATGGAACAAATCTGACCATTCGTTAGGCGGCGCACCAGTGAAAAGCTTATGAGGGACACACAGAACAAGGGGTGCACAGATATTGAACCCTCTTAGGGTACACAGATATTAAAAAGTTCAATCAGTGATCAAATGAACACAGATAAAAATTTGCAAAGCTGTCTTCACTAATTGATTGAAAATTTACATCAGAGTTGATCAGAATAGGAAAAAAGAGACAACTCGACAGACAAGATTGAGCTCATAGTTACACAGTACGCGGTACGTAGAGGGTCACGATACGAATTCGGATACGCAATTCGCCACTTAGAAAATTTAGATTCGTTAGGGGGTAGCTTGCTTCGGTTTGCAAGTTCGATTAGTGGTACGTTGTAAATTTTTTTAGGGTGCGCTTAAAGTTTTTGAAAGTATATAGTAGAAAAGTAGAAAGCTAATTATGAATTTTAATATTTTTTATGCAAAATAGTTAAATACTTCTTTTTGATGGAGTTTGTTTCTTTGTTCTTTTTTTTATTTCATAGAGCTCACTTTAGGATCATGGTTTCTTTTTACATTTAATTAATGTACATGTTTAGTTGCAGTAAAGTCATAGGCTCATACACTCTATTGCGTCTCCCTTCACTTAATTGCACACTTTGCATTGGGTCTTGCGCACATGCACTTAAAGAGACTTTGAATCTAGCATACTTGTAAGTGGTACGCTAATTTTGGGAAACCGGTTCGTATATCAGAGAGAATTTGGTTTACAAATGTACCGAGAATCGATTCGCAGGAACTGTACGACGGTTTGAGGAATCGTGCAACGATGATTGAGCTACTACATAATCCTGGAATTACTATCTTCCTCGAAGTTGGTAGCTAAGTTCAACCACCTTTCTAAACAATTCGGCATAGTCATGCTTCGCAGACTCTAATCCCTTCTTAATAGACTCCAGTTCAGCCTCGGCACGCTTCATTCCGCCTCAACGTAGTCCATCTGCGCTTGGGCATGTATGATCTGGTGAGGATCTCACATTCGGCCCTCAAGTCTGCAATGATGCCCTTCAATTGGTCCATTTCTTATTCAAGCGCCTGAATCCTAAAGAGTCTCGGAGACCTGAAGGATCTACCATCGGAAGATGAGGATCCGTAGTTAGACATTAATCAAGAGGTGGGAAATTGACAAGAGGAGGATGAATTGATGACACCCCTCCCCCACTCATTTATAGAAGAACCCAACCGCCGAGCACGTGACACTTGTTTGGTCAAAAATGGGTCAAAATGTTGGTCCAAAAGCTAGTCAACATTAATTAAATCAAAGCATGGCAAAAATGAGATTTGCCTTGAAAAATGGGGTTGACCAAGGGGGAGCACAGATATTATAGCGTGCCCGTGATTAGATATTAATGAAGAATGAAAGCATAGTGACTTGCTGGGGATGATTATCTAGATAAAATAAAATGTAATAACAAATTTTAAAATTGTACTCTTCATTTAAGAATAAAAAAGATACAAATGCGGGCCTTACATGCTAGCACCTCACATGCCTAATACTAGCTGCAATTCACATACAGATTTCTCACAAATATTCTTCTCTCCTCCCCCTAAAATGAATAAATACAACTCCTGTTATAGAAATAAAACAAAATCTAATCCTAACTAATAGATAAGATCAAATAACACATTAACAAAATAACATTCAATCCAACCTAAAGAACAAACTCAATCCTAACTAAAGATCTCAACTAAAAAAAAACAAATCATTTATAAGAAATACTAACCCAATCATATCAAATCTTTTTGCCAGATTTTGATCCAAACCTGTCTTGCATCAAATCTCCCCCTCTTGAAGAAACTTGCCCTCGAGTTTAATATTAAATTGCATTGAGAAACTTTGAATTGATGCCTTGTCAATGTTGAAGCTAACACATTGGGTATCCTTGGCTTTGATACCAATTAGTGATGAATGGAAGCATAATGACTAGCTGAGGATGATTATATAGATAAACTAAAATAGAATAATAAATATTGAAATTTCACTCTTCATTTAAGAATAAAAAAGATACAAATCATATCTAGGCACCTCACATGCTAGCATCTCACATGCTTAATACTAGCTGCAAGTCACATTCAGATTTCTCACAAATATTCTTTCCTCCCCTAAAATGAAGAAATACAACTTTTTTTATAGGAATAAAACAAAATCGAATCCTAACTAATAGATAAGATCAAATGTTAATAACAACCAACCCAAACTAAACAAACTTAATCCTAACTAAAGATCTTAACTAAAAGAAGCAATAAATCTTTAACAAGAAATTCTAATCCAATCATATCAAATTTGTTTGCCAGATTTTGATCCAAACCTGCCCTACATCTAATCCCCCCTCTTGAAGAAACTTGCGATCGAGTTTAATATTGAATTGCATTGATGGACTTCGAACTGATGCATTGTTGATGTTGAAGCTAAAACAATAGATCTCCTTGGCTCTAATACCAATTAATGAGGAACGGAAGAATAGTGACTTGCTGAGAATGATTATTTAAATAAAATAACAAATATTGAAATTGCACTTTTCATTTAAGAATACAAAATATGCAAATGTGTGTCTCATACCCTGGCACCTCACATGACAGCACTTCGCATGCCTAATACTAGCTGCAATTCACATGCATATTTCTCACAAATATTCTTCTCTCCCCTAAAATGAAGAAATACAACTCATTTTATGGAAATAAAATAAAATCTAATCCTAACTAGTAGACAAAATCAAATAATGCATTAACAAAATAATATCAATTCAACCTTAAATAACAAACTCAATCCTAACTAAAGATCTCCACTAAAAGAAACAACAAATCCTTGAAATCCTAATCCAATCATATCACATCTTTTTGCCAGCTTTTGATGTAAATATGTCATGCATCAGATATACTGTCAAGAACTTACAGAGTATGACTATATACAAACAAATTAGCTCCGATCATTGTGATTGGTCATTCCAGATGTCAAAAAACATTAGCAAATTACCTTCTGGTCGATCAACAAATGCGGTCAATTACAAGCGGGGGCACTGGTTTTAATCGAAAATCATTCGAAGAGTTCTCTATGGACGAGCCTCTATCGGATAATTCTACTTTTTGTTACTCAATGATAAGCTCTATGGATTTATTTTGATATTGTCAATGGTGAGTGCTATTAAAATCACCCAGAGAGTTCTGTACGGACAAACCTCTATTGGATAATGCTACTTTTGGTATTCTAAATGGTAAGCTCTATCAATTTATTTTGATATTCTCAATGGTGAGCACTATTAAAATCATCCAGATAGTGTCTTTGGACGAACATCCGACAGATAATTCTAAGCTCCATCGATTTACCTTAATGTTCTCAATGGTGAGCGCTATTACAATCATTCAGAGTTCTCTACAGACGAACCACTATCGGATAATCCTACGTTTTGATATTGTCAATGGTGAGCTCTATTGATTTATTTTGATATTCTCAATGGTGAGCACTATCAAAATCATCCAAAAGATTCTTCTAAGGGCAAACCCCCATCAAATAATTCTATAAATTTATGCTGGTATTCTCAATGTTGAGCTCTGTCAAAATTATCGAGGAGATTTTTCTTAGGATGGACCTCCACCAACATAATTCTGCAATCTTACCTCGGTATCCTCAATAGTGAGCTCTATCGGGAGATTTTTTATTTAATTTCTAACACGATTAAATAAAAGACAATTAAATTTAAACCAAAGTAGTAACTCAATTTACTGAGGGTCTACTAAACACAAACAAACGCAAGACTTCTAATGTCGTCAATTCTATCTATGAATGCATGAAAATAAGTGTCTATGATATAGGACTACAGTATCGATATGAATCACATGAAATTGACATATGTAGATCGTCTTCATCCCTACTTTAGTTAGGACAGATGACCAAAGGAAAAATTGTAGAATAAATAGTATATGATTTTGTGATATGTAGATCGTCTTCATCCCTACTTCAATTAGGACAGATGACCAAAGAAAAAATTGTAGAATAAATAGTATATGATTTTGTGAGTTATGTATGCGCAAATAGGAGTTAAATGAATATAAAAGCAAGTCCAGTACTTGCCTCATGGAACTATCGATGTAGAAGCAAGTCTAGTACTTGCCTTATGGAACTATTGATGTAGATCATGCGAACGATTCTCTCAAGCCATAACTCCCTCAGTTTTGGCTGGTTGCCTCTACGCTAGATAAAGGGGGCTGATGAATATGACATTTGCTTTGGATTTCTCTTTGTTTTTTTTATCTTTTTCTTTCACTTTCTCTCATTCCTCTCTTATTGGCTTAAAACGAGGGAAAGAAAAGAATGACAGGAGGGAACAAAGAGCTCAGAGTTTCAACTCATTCATACACATAAATGTGTATATATATGGGCCAATATAGAGGAAGTTGGTTTGGGTTTTTGAAATGGAGTTGGAGTTTAATTAAACTCAAGTTGGATTAGGACTGGTGTTAAGTCCAAAGAAGAAGCCTGGGCCTCAAGATTGAATACAAAAATTTAGTGTAAATTCAATTATTTCCTTTGTTTTTGTTGCACACGAAGGATGTCATATAGGCCTGCACAAAAAAATGTGCACAGGACGTGTGGTGCATTCCAGTGAAGCATTGCAAATACATTTTAGTTTAGCCAAGATTAAATTGAAATTAAAGAAACTTTTTCGATTAATTGTGCACGAAGCTGATTGGTTTCTATCTTGATAGAAATTATCTTTCTTAGCTTCGCTGGAGAATTCTTAATGGCACCAGATTTTCCTAATGGTAAATCACAGGCCTTACATCAGGGTATTTATCATTAGCTTTCATTTTGAGGAACAAGGAAATGAACACGTCCAATGTTGGAAAGGGGATCCATATGAGGAATTTGACTTTAAATTTTCGAGTACATTGTATGAAGACCCGTGACAGATTGAATTAATTGCCACTATTGGGTAGCTTTAAGAATAGCTGGCTTGCATCGCAAATACAGCTGGGTATGACATCGTACGTCACAAGTTCGAATCAAATACTTTGAAAAGATTGTAGTATGCAGAAGTTAGTGATTGATCTTAAGTGAATTAACTAGAATGCTCTGAGTGAAAGATGCGAGGACCGTCAGAAAAGAAACAAGATCATCCTAAATGACGACAGTTACTTCGTATAAAACAGTGGGTGCAAGATCCCAAGGGATCAAGTTGAGCAGCCATGAATGAACTATGTTGTGGTAGTGTGGCTATGATTGTAAATAATAGGATCATCAAGAGTTGGTTGTCCAATTGAACTATTTGTTGTTATCCTTAGAGTTTAGTGCAAAACCTTATGATGAACAACAGATCAAATGAACAAACAAACAACAAGCAATCACAACAAACACAAGATTTTTCGTGATTTGACGTCCTTGTGTTCATGGGAAAAGGGAGAGATTTTTACAAACTTTAATGGAATGTTTCGTTTGCTGCAAAAATAACTTGCAACAAATGTTGCATCAGCAAATGTTGTCTGTAGCATTTGTTGCAAGAAATTAACTTCAAATTCATGGTTTGAATATCTGCAATTATATTCTAGGAAATGTTTCTCTAATGCCAATTCGTTGTTTGGTTGAAATTCAATTAGTGCCAAAGGTACATAATATTTCCATATAAGGAAACTTGGGTGTAGATGGTTTTCTATTAGGAAAAAAGATTTATTTTGATGATATAGAATTATTTTTTTTTAATTTTAATTTTCTTTTTGAAGCTTGCACATTTCCTCCCATCCAATTGGCTGTAACATTTGTTGTAAGTTTTTTCTACAAAATGCAAGGCTGTTTATCTTTCCTGCAAAGTTGCTAACCGAATAATGTATTTATAAATTCGGTTGCTCTATTTTCTTTTGCAAATCTATTTCCATCCAACTAAACAGCCCCTAAATCACTCATCTTTTACAAATCCTCACAAGAGTATTTTTTTTTTCTTGATCTTCTCTAATAATGGTGTGCTTTGAAAAACCCTAACTAATAGTATTTATCTCATGCAAAGCTTCCTATACAACTCCCAACAGAATTCACTTAAAAGGATTTGAAATCAGGAAATGAGTATACTTTACCAAGCTCATTCTAGCTTGGTTAGTTGAACCTTCATCTCATAGTTTTGTGCTAACTTCCCTGAGCTTGGTTGTTGTCGGTCATTCTTACACAGACTTTAGACAAGCTAGGCTAGAAACCTTCCACTTGATGTTGGGATGTTTTTTAACTTCCCATCTATGATCAACATCGAGCAACTTTGATCCAGTGCAGTTGGCTTTCCTGCGAGCTATATTTAACACAATCCATAAACTCGAGTTTGTTTTTCACCGCCAACACCATGATCATCCCGTGGCTCCAAGAAGGATAATTGTCACCAGAGAGAACATGAGTCACCAACCCAATAGCAGGATTGTCCAACAAGCTAAGTAGGGGTTGTGATGCAAGACGA
Organism: Asparagus racemosus; assembly: GCA_037177215.1. Taxonomy (NCBI): domain Eukaryota; kingdom Viridiplantae; phylum Streptophyta; class Magnoliopsida; order Asparagales; family Asparagaceae; genus Asparagus; species Asparagus racemosus. The sequence goes on from JBAKGM010000233.1 coordinate 9,850,434, forward strand.
TCGTGGACCGTTGATCAAAAGATTTTAGGATTTACTAGAATCTTTATTATTTAATAATGTTTGATGTAATCTCTATTTTTAGGCAAGATTTTCATAGGGTTTGATTTATGAGTTTTAAGATCTTCGGAAGTTTATTTTGGTAGAGATTTTATCTTTATTTTCGTTTTATTATGATTTGATTAGGATTTGATTTAGTTTCTAGACTTAGTTTTCTCCTTATAAATAAAGTTGTAATTCTACATGAGGAATAATAGACTATGGTTAATGAAAAGAAAAGTTTCTGAGATATGAAATGTTTGTTAGTATGTGAAGTGGTAAAGTTATGACACGTAAAGTGTCGGGGTGTGATGCCCTTCTATCTTAGCCTGCCAATTACAATACCCTTCAATCAAAATTCACTCCTCAAATATTTTAGCTATTTATTCTCTCATCAAAAGATTACTACCATTCAAAAATATCAAAAGAAAGCCTCAAACCCCAAAAATGGAATACTGTTCATGGGCAAAGAGTAACCCAGCGTACTGTTCATCTCGTAAACAGTTATGCTCTTACTGTTCGTGATGGATTACAATAACATTCTGCCAAGCCATTTCGTTTTCTCACCTCCAGATTGAAGCCTCCACCCGCTCCCCATTTGGTTGGCAACCATGTCGATGGTCTTTGACGTGGAGGGGTCACTGTGCATGAGTGAGGTAAAATAACTTTGAAATAGTCCGCATTAATGTTTCATGGAACATGAAAAATAGTCCAAACTACTCATATGATATGAAGAATAGAATCGGATAGGAAAATCTCTTACTGACTTTGTTCTATTTTTACATGGCTATATATGGCATACAAGAAGATACTAGAGATTAAATTCGTTCCTAACCGATAGAAACAAGTAATGAGCTTGAGAGTGTGTTGAGTGCAAAATCATTTGCAGTCATATAAAGTCATTTTGAAATACACATGCACAAGCTATAATCAATTCTGTCAATAATATATTGTTTGAGTCAGTGCAACTGCAAGGATTGTAATTGTAAACTGTAAAGATAGCTAGCTTCAGTTGGCCACTTGTGCATATTTGGACATAAGACGCAATTGCAACCTTGTTATCGGCTAATAGGGTTTAAGTTGCAACTAATCCCTAAAAGAAATCCAAAAGAGTCTGATACCTAAAGCGAACACTTGTAACTACAATTGCGGCTTCAAATGACAAAATTTTTAAAACTGAACTATACAATTTCAATTACAGATACACGAAACAACAGTTATAACAACCGCAATTGCACGCAACTAGCACTTGCATTGCAATTACTGTTATAGAAAACCGCACATCCCCTAAGATTATGTTGTTTCTACATCTTTATACTCTTTATCTTAAAGTCCATAGTGATAATTTCTAACCCATGTTTGAGTATTTTCAGGTTTCTTCTCCATTGCTTATTCTCCATGGAGCTGCCGACAAGGTAACAGATCCAAAAGTGAGCAAATATCTATATGAAAAAGCTTCGACTGAAGATAAAACTCTCAAGTTGTATGAAGAAAGCTACCACTCCATTCTAGAGGGAGAACCAGATGATAGGATTGAGAGCGTAATTGATGATATCATTTGTTGGTTAGACTCTCGTTCTTCATCTGTCAAATAACACGGTGGCATCATCGTTTGCAGTCATGTAACTAAAAATTATGTGGAGTTTATCTTCTTTGGACCCAACAAAAGTTTCTGCTCTATTTGAAAGAATGAATTGAATCAAGGGGGTCTCCCTTACTATTACTTATTCCCTTATTGGCGTGCATGCATGACGGGAGTTTCAAGATTTCCGTTGATCAAGTTGATGGGTACAAACTTTATGCTGTAAAGAGCCAAATAATTGAAGCATTCTTTGTCTCGGGTTTATCATTGAAGAGAATGATTCGAATCGATTTTATGCTATCTTGTGTTATTATTACCGGATGTGTTGAGAGATAATTATTTCTTTGTTTTTCTAATGTGTTGTTGTGATCCAAAGATAAAAATTTGATTGAATGTATATTGAACTAAAATAGTCCAAATTGCCTTTTTTAACAGCTATTCGTTTGTTAGAGACTAAATTGAGGTCTAGATTTCTCTTTCTTAAATAATAATCATCATCTGATCACTTAAATTGAGGTCTAGGTTTCTTTTTCTTAAATAATAACCATCATCTGATCACTTTATAATCACTTTTGGAAATTTACTTATAAGAAAAAGAAATGTTTTGTTGAGGTCAAAACCAATTAATTAATAATAAAAAAATACTGTCCGCCATGGATAAATAATGGAAGTATTGCTACCAATAAGTAAATAAGATTGCAAAATTTACTGAAGAGTGAAAGTGAAAATTAATGATCTTGATGTACTCGAAATTTGTTTCTTAATAAGCATATGTTGAAGTTAAATGTCGTCTAAAAGTGATAAGAGGAGCAATTTGCACATTCATGTAAACAATCTTTATTGGTTATTTAATAAACTTAATGCATAGTGTTTCCACTTATTACTTCTACAATATTCCACATTCTCTCATTTTGATTCTTGGTTATCATTGCCAATATCAATCATATTACCGACAATTTCAATGCACGCATTCCAATAACATGAGAATATGGGGTTATTAATCCAAAAAACATGTCTTCACAATAATCTTTAGCGTTAAACCCTAATCACATGTGGTTTTAACCCTAGTTAAAGTTGATCCCAACTGACATTAAACCCAACTCAAAACAATGTTAAAACCCCTCTTAAACAATTTTTGTACAGCCATGTTTAGAGAGGGGAGTTTTGCACAAAAGACCTTATTTACACAATTTTACTTTACCAATGGCACATGGGCAAGATTATATATACACTCAACCTCACATTCTCTCTCTCATTCTCATTTTAAAAGAAAAACCATCCAACTCTCTCTCCCTTCTTCTTCCCTTTGATTGGCCAGCATAATAGCCTTATACCCTCCAAATTTCCACCATTAATCCCCCTCTAAATTCTCTTTCTCAAGATAGAAGGAGGAAGGAAGTCTAGGATCCATCGAGGAGTGGTCTTGGGGGGTAAAGAGAGGATCTTTGTGCTCTATTTCGGTATAATTCCCATTTCCTTCCTTGCCATGATGAGTATCTTGAGCTCACATCCGAAAATACCAAAATTCAGTGCTAGACTAATCATGCAAACATTAATCTTTTGAAAAATGTACTTGTATGTGGGAATGGATGGTGAATTTGTGCTTGCATGCCACTATGGAGTGTTGAGCTTTTATCCTTTATTCTTGATATTAAAAAAATTATGCTCTTGCATAAATTTAGTTTTAAGTTGTAAGAAAGGTGGTATTTGACTCAGGTTGTGAGTTGAATGCAATGTATGTATGAAGGAATAGATTGCATATCGGTTTTTGTGACATTTTCATGCAGAACTTTTTAGCAAGAACACCCTTCTAGTATTTTGAGCATAATATTTCTACACTTGCCAAAATCAGGAAAAATTAGAATTTCTAGAAACTAGACTTATGTATCTTTCAATTGAATCTAGTTTAGGATAATTTGGATTTTATTGCTAGTTCGAATATATGGTTAAAATCAATGTATGTGTTGTGGAAAGACAGCTTGACCCTCCTTGATTTAATTGCTTATATCTTTGCCTATGTTGGAGATATGATGATAAAGACTTCTCAATTAGAAAATAGACTTATTACGATTCTTTATGTAGAAATTTATCAATTTTGGATGTATTTTGTCAAACCAAAATAACTAAGAAACTCAGTGCTCGTAATCTGGAATCTGGTTGTTCCTATAGATTGACACATTTGCACTTACAAGGCCATATCTCCATGTACAATACTCCAATTTTAGATCTAATAAATTTTCTATAAATTAGATTCATAGCTGAATAATTTAACTCTTGTTTCATCAAAATCAGATTTCGGTTGCATTCTCAACTAACCTATTTCATCTTCCGATATGATCTACATTCTCAGTTATGTATGTCATGCATTTATGTAACCTTATCTCTGATCATCTAATTGATGTAAAACTCAATGCTTTAGGAAGTAGACTCATATAGGAGTAAAAAGGCCCTATGTTTACACTATTTGGATCATGTTTAGCTAACTGTTTTGCTGTCACAAATCATAACACAAACTGCTATCATTACTGTCCATTCATGATCATGCATTGCATATAGAGTCATGTATATCTATGTCAAAAAAAAGTATAACCTAGTTATTGTAGACGGTCAAAAAGTATTTTTACCTAGGTCAACGACTAACTTGGATTTAAGAAGTGAACGCCCATGAGCTAAACACTTCAAATGGGCCCAAAGTCAAGCCCATAGCAGATTATAGCGAAGGTCGCCTGACGACCGACGCCAGCCCCACAAAAGACCGAATTCTGCATTAAATCCGAGTTCGCAAACGAAGCTTGCCAGCTAGGGAGCTTCGCTAGCATCAGCAAAGTGGACCAATTCTTCCACTTCCAAAGAAGGTGCTCCACGTTCGAGCAACCCTCGCTCGCAACTGCAGTGACCTTCGCCTACGACTTCCGCAAACCTTGCCAGAACCACGAATCTCGCCCAAATAACTGTTTCAGAGCTATTTTCAGAGGATAACTGCCCCCACTATCTCCTGTTTTAATAGCCACTAACCCACGTCGTAAGAAGGTCATTAACTCTCTCTTTTAGCCTATAAAAAGAGAGGAGATCATTCATTCAAAAGGGACAGGCGGAGAGAGAGCTAAGGGATACATACACATACATAAGGGAGTTTCATAAAAAGAAGGCTGAGCTACCTTCTAAGTGATTCGACCCTCGCCAACAGTAAAAGATTCATAAGTCTTGATTCAGTTTGTCAACAGAGTATAAAATCGATGCTCCACCAGTACACAAAAAAGAACCCTAGGAAAATACAAATTTTTCCTTTGTTTCATTGTAATCTTTTATTGTAATCTGCACTAATGGCAATACAAAAGACCCGAAACAGGATGACGACTCCGCTGGGGACTTCCTTCTCAATCGATAAGAAGATTGTGTCGCAAACTGACACTCAGATCCTCGGGTCTTTTGTTGAAGCTTTGGTCATTGAATTTGACCAAGCTAAGTTCGAGGAATCTATTTCCAAGAACGGAATCTCGTCAACTGCAAGCAGTTGTTGTAGAATTCTCTGCAAAGCGAACATCAGGTGCAATGCGACCCTCGCGTATGTTAATACGACCCTCGCTGAGGAAGGTTCGAGCTTAGTTAAAACCCGAATGAACTTCGCCAAAGGCGGAGGAAGTCTGACTTTCGCCCCGAACAAGGATCAAGATGTAAACACATCTGATCTCAGGCTTCGGCCTCCTATGACTTCCGGCCCAAGCAAAGATCAAGATGTTGACACATCTGATCTTGGGCACCAATTATCAACTCCTCTAGCAGATCGATTTAAAGCATCTTATGATGCTGGCTATGCTTCCTCGTTAGAAGCTAAGAATGAGGGTAGCCTCTCATCAAAATTCCCGAATAGGAATAAGACTCCTGGCCAGTATCGTCGTAAGCGACGTTCACGTTCAAATAATGCCAGCGTAATTTTTGCACTAATATTGATCTTTGAGAAATTATAACTCTGAAGAGAGCTCGTCAATGTCAGCATTGCGCAACCCTCAGAGAAGTAGTCTCGGTAGTCTAAGAAGGTTGCCAATACAAACGGTCAATTTTCAATCATCTCGGTCTTGTTCTTGAGCCTTTAGAGGTTTGAACTAAGCGACGACGATGTGCCTGACAAAGTAAAAACTCAAGTCTTCACTATCAACATGACAAGTGTAACTTCTGAAGATGATGAGGAGAACATGGACAACTCTCTTGATCCGGTGTATTTTCTCAGCATCCGGTCCATATTTCTAGAAGCTGAAGGAGTGTTTCGCAACACTAGGCTAAGGAAGAAAGTGGCGATTCTGTTTGACTACTCTTCCATACAATCACCGCTGTCCTCGAATCAACCTACCACTAGCAACGCCAACTCAGCTATAGCATCAAACCTAACCCCCAGTTCAAGTTAAGGCCAAAGATCGGAAGTGAATACAACAGACCGAGAGGATCTTCTTGCTCAAATGGCGATCCAGAAGAAAGAGGCTGACGCTCGGATTGAACGTTTAGAAAGAATGATTGAGCAACTCTTGACCAATCCTCGTCCACAGGCAAGTTCTTCAAAAGGAAAAAGGCTGATGGATGAAAACCCTAATGAAGGAGATCAAGAACACCAGAGCAATACAGATTCCGAACATGCGAGGTCAGAAATGACGATACTTGCAAAACTAAGTAAGAAAATGAAGGCCTTGGAAGATATTCAAAAGTAGTTCGACATTCTCTCTCAGCGAACAGAGCTAAAGAAAGTAGGAATTATCCGTCCATATCCTATCGAGTGGGATATGGTTCCTTATTCGATAAAATTCAAGCCACCTACATTGCATGCATTTGATGGCAAACGATCTCCAAATCAGCATATCTACTACTTCCATCAACAAACGGGGAATGTAGTAGGTAACGACGCCATCAAATCACGTCTCTTTATTAGCACTCTTTAGGGGGTAGCCTTTGATTGGTTCCAGAATCTGCCCAAAGGTTTAATTAGATCATGGGCAGATTTAGAATCTAAGTTCCTTTCACAATTTCACGAGGAACAATCTGATGTCACCATGGCAAAACTCCTTTCCCAGAAGCAAAGCAGGAATGAGACTGTCCGAGAATACATCGAACGAAACCGCAACATGACATTATGATGTCGAGATATGCCCCTACCAATGTTGCTACAAACTTGTTGGCACAACTTTCTAGCAAAGGTTGAAGCTCACATGGGTGCTGTTACTGGTCATACTTGGAAGGATTTGATAGAACAAGCTGAGATAGCTAAGAAGTCATTGGAACGTTTCAACAGGTTTAAGCCCCGCTCCAATTTCAAAGGGTATAAAGGTAAGCAAGGGCAGACGTCATAGCCAAAAGCTAAGGAGACTTTCGCAGTGAGAGTCCACAATACAAACAATGGCTCTCAAAAAGAATCAAGAAAAAATTTCCAGCGCAATTATTCGTTCAAGGATGAACACACAGTTGCCATTTTCCATGTCCTCTACAAGGGGAATCGTCTGAAGCTCCGTGAAGCTCGACGTCCCGAAGAGATTGGAAAGACTGGTGACCCCAATTATTGCTTCTATCATAGAATGTTGGGACATCCGACAAAGAACTGTTATATATATACTCAAGGATAAAATTCAAACATTCGTTGAGTCTGAAATTCTTAAGCTCAAACCTGAGCAAAAGAAAGTCATCACAAATATGGTAACCATCCAATTCGGTTCTATGCTAGAAATTCGAGCTCAAAATTGTGTTGTCCCCATTCCCACCACGAGGATGGAGATAATCAACCACAATCGTTCGAACCAATGGGACCGAGGCATGATCCCTCTCACCACTAAGAAGGGGGAAATCATGTGGGTACATCCAGACCTCATTCAAGATAAAAATTAGACTCGTCCGAAATCCAAATCTAAAACGAAGACTTGCAATATCATTTCCGCAATCATGGAAAAAGAATCTATGCATGTCACCTCATTCACCGACTCAGAAGGAGAGAAAGTAGTTTTAACAGGGACAAGATCTGGCAAGGACTACTTAAGGGATTACAATCAGCTGGGAACATCTAAGCAACTCGAACCGGCCAAGCATAAAGAGACTTGATTCAACAAGGCCTTGCAACATCCTCCAAATGATCCCAAGGCCCCATTCAAATATGACATCATCACCCAGCTCTCCAACATCCCAGCACGCATTACCTTGCACGAACTTTTACGTCTGTCGAAGGATATGAGGGAAGCTTTGAGAGAAGCCTTAGATGATAATGAAGCATTTCTCGCCCACGTGATTGAACTTCCTCACAACAAAGGTCCAGAGCAATATTATCAAAGCCAAGAGCAAACGCCTTGCGTCACCTTCACCTTAGAAGACATGCTCGTTAAAGACCATCATCACAATCGACCCCTTTACTACACTGGGTATATAGGGTCAACAAAAGTTGAGAGAATCCATATCGATATGGGCTCCGCAGTAAGCATTATTCCGTGGAGGCTCTTAAGCTTTTTAGGGATTCCTTCCCATAAGCTATCAAGGACTAGTGCCACCATCCTCGGCTTCAACTCCAGTAGTAGCCGCTCACTTGGAAAAATTCGACTCAATTGTCAACTAGGGGATTTAAAGACATAAGTGACCTGCTAGGTCATCGACGTTGAGACATCCTACAATCTTCTACTCGGACGTCCTTGGATCCACTCTAATATGATCATCCCACAACTCTTTATCAATGTTTTAAATACATTGATAAACAGGGAGTCTAACAGAGGGTCGATGTTGAAAAATATCCTCTCAAGGGAGTAGAGAATTACTTCACTGATTCTCTTTTGTATGATGAAAATCAAACAATTGAGATTACCCTCCCGAGGACAAAGATAGTGGTAATGAGGTAGATGTTCAGCTAGATCCCATTGATGATTTTGTCTAGGAGATAGATCCACTTGTAATTATCATGGATGGCCTTTGTGTCAACCAATCCGCCGAAGATCAAGGTGTCTACGTCTTTAATGAAGAACAATTTACTGACGACTATTCTTTAGACTCTGAGTCTGAGAACTCAAGAGTCAAAACTATGATGGCTAAGCTAACTTCTGAACCAACAATACTGTTCGCGGGAAAAGTCGGGTCGATCTTCATTACTTGTAAAATCATTACAGCTTTATGCTTTTACAAATGAATTCAACAAAAAAAAAGACGTCTTTTTATAAGACTTACAACAAAAATCAAAAAATACAACTTTCTCATGGACAAATGTAGGATCCTGTTTATCGGAGTCCTCCTTGTGTGGGATCTTTGCCAATGCCGGGGTTTTTTCATGGACCACTGCATGATCAGATCCAAGTCAAAATCTATAGGATTGAGGGGACTATTTCACAAAGCTAATAGATCGCCTTAAGTGAACAAGATCAACCAAGCAAAATCGTTACTCTTCTCGGGATCAAAACAAAGTTTGAATCTGGAGGGATGTGTTAGGTAAAATACGAGTGTACCTAAAGTTGCAAGTATAAAACTATCAAGTTATAGTATAAAAAGTTATCGATCCTATGAGGAAGGTGTTGTAGGAATTTATCAAAATCGGTTCTTATGTTGTATGTGACAATTAGGAGTGTGGTGAATGTGTTGTGGAGAGAATATGAGAGTGGTTGTGAATATATGCAAATAAGAGCAAAACAAGATTGAGAGAAGAGAGAATGATGAATAAAATGAAGGAAAATAATACAAACAAGTGAAAATCAAGAATAAAGAGGAAAAATCAAGAAAGAAAAGATGAAGGATTCAATTAAAGATATGAGGAATCTAGAATTGAATCCATTAGCTAATCTCACTTATAAAATATGAATCATTCTCTTTTTATCATATTCTACTTTAGATTTATTAAGTATAGACTATCAAACCACTCAAGGAAAG
>JBAKGM010000233.1:9865266-9890630 GCA_037177215.1 Asparagus racemosus
TTGTAATTGGGCATACCATATTAATATAATTTGATATAACAGTTTGAACTACACTAATCAAATGAGGATGAATTATTATCTAAACTCAAATTAGAGTTCTCTTATTCTCTACAACCCTTTTGAGGTATCTTGGATGATTTTGTGTTAATGCTCTTTCTGCTCAACTGAGTAGTTGACTAACAACTAGAGTTATTATATGATTGATAATTTGAAAGTGTCTCATTATGTTCAAAGAGACTCGACACTTAAAAATTAATAAGAGATTATAATTTTATTATAAGTAATATGACTCAAAAGAGAATTTGATTGTTTGCAGTGTAGGAATAGTCCTTTATGATGCCTACACTACACTATGGAGCATTTTGCCACTCAAATAACTCAGCACAATGATATATATTAATGAATATGCTTGTAGACAAGAAAATAATGATATAAGTATCATTACAAGATGGATGGTCCTGAACATTGATGATTAATATGATTTTGTTTGTTAATCCATATAGGGGGGTTTAGTAACCAGCTCCTAGACTACGAGGTATTTGATCTCCTAGGTTAGAGATTACGTATGTACACGTAAGGTATATAGCTACCAACCATAATGTTGACGATGGTATATAATGCCTAACTAGGTGTACAGTCAGTGCTTTAAAGGATTGGGATTCAGTGCATAAAATTATATGCACAAAGAAAACAATTTATACAACCATGGGAATGGGGGATAACTATGAGGTGAGTCGCACGTTAAGGTAAGTTGATTGGCCAAAGGACTCCAAGATAAGTACCTATTTATGAATTCTGATTATGTACGTGCATAACCATCTTAAGTGGACAAGCTCAGTCATTGCCATATCCAAATAAGAATGCAATTAAATATCAATTCTAAATGTTTTTTGTTCGATGCAGTTATGGTTTGAAATTATAATTTACTTCATGATTAATACGATGAGGTGATATGATGCTGATATTGCAGTAGGGTGGATGATGTCCTCTACTTTATTTAGTATATTAATGATTATACTCACATCATTTCCACTTGTGATTTATGATACCTTTTGGGTAGAAGTTATGATGGTACTTTACAACTTAAGTAGTGGTGTTATGTTTAACGTGGTGTGATATATTCACTTATTGGTCATCTATGTATCTTGTAGTCCACATTTTATTTATATTGTTTTCTTTTATCATTTATTATTGCTCTACTATTTTACATGAGCACTATTATCCTTTTGATCACTATCTCTTTGGGATATCTCCATTTGTCTAATTTTCATTGTGAATTATTACTTATAAGTTTGTTCATTTGAATTCCTATTACTTTAATGGTACTTGTTGAATCTACTTAGATGGATTATATTTGTTTTTCTTCCCAGATAGTTGATGTGAATAGGATTTCGAGCAAGGATTGTTTGAGAACATAAATGATTAGGTATGAGCCTTATTGTTGGCTTATTGTGATTTTTAATATTTGTTCCTTTCCCTAAAAATTTTCCTCTTTTTTGAATTGGCCTGTTTTGATAAATAAATAAAAATGAATAGCAATAATTATAGGCTTAAACATTATTGTGACGAAGCCATCGTCGGAGTGGTGTGCATTGGCCTTGTTGCACACTGATTAGATCGTGGGGTGTGACAATATCACATCAAACATAACACATTACATTGTCCACCCCTTATATTTATTGAAATATTTACTGTCACGCCCCGTGTTCTAGGAATACCTAATTGGCGTGTGACGAGGCTAGGCAGTTAATACAAGCGGGCCAAACACCACCCAAAATATATACTTAAGTCTATAATAAGGATGGCTACATACATCACATCCAACGCACTCAGAACAGAATCACAAAATAATACATAAACTCAAATTAAGGAAAATGTTATACAACAGTAGAAAGTATACAGTACAAATACACAATAGAAGCAATATACTCAACAAATAATAACTAGTCTCATAGATAGTGAATAACAAAAAAGATATCACGATTCTGATATTAATGTCATCCTCACATAATACATAATGACAAGGTTGCATGGCCACACAAGTCTGAAATAACAAGTGGAATAGTTACGTGCATCAATGTCAGACATAGCAGTGGAAAAGTAAGCATAGAGAACAAAGTCTCGTAGCAAGAAAGCTGAAATGAGACTAAATTAACAGACACACAAGTTGGTTGATAGAAACTCCACCTACTGAAGATCACTAGACTCCGGAATGCTTGAAAGCAGGGTTGGAAGGTCCAGTTTCGTCATTGGTGTGCAAACCAGAATGGTCAGGAAGCTGTCTAGTAAGTGGTAAAACGAAGGAATACTTTTGTGCACATGTAACATGTATCATAAATGCATGACTGTTTTAAATACAAGAAAGACTATATAATTGCGTCACTTTACTTTAGTTGTTATTCTATCATACATATCTTTAATCACATCACAAGAAAGACTATATACATGTTTCATTTTTAAAACCCACCACATTACCTCTCTAGGCACTCTATCAAAAGCTTTCTCTAGGTCAATGAAAACCATATGTAGATTCTTTATTTTTTCTCTATATTTCTCCATCAACCGTCTCAAAATATGTATAGGTTCCATAGTTGACCTCCAGAGCATAAAATCGAATTGGTTTTATGCTAATCTTTCTTATAAATAAATTATACTAATCTTTCTTCTAAGCATGATATCTACTAATTCCATTGTCTTTCTGGTGAGTGTACCTATATTCTAAGTAGCTAACCTAATTTTATTCTCCTGTAAGAGTCTCCTGCCATGCCCTCTCTTATGACGCTCTAGTCTATGCCTAAGACTACTTGGCAACTTATTAGAGGATTATGATGTCCTAGAACACCCTTGCTTATTTCTCTGGATGAGAATTATAACTACAAGAAATAAAATGCAATGGCAAATTTTTGGCAAATTGAACAATGCTCCACTCCTAAGATTTTTTTAGTACTGCTTCTCAACTAACTTGATTATAGATTACAACTCATCTCTTTAAATAGCTTAAAATCTGAATAGCAATCTAACAAGAGTTATTGTAAGAAAAGGACTTGTTATTTAAATAGAATTCTCTTACAAAATTTCTATTTAAACATCACCCAATATGAATAGGACTACAACTCCTAATCAATTAGGAGTCCTCCTAAATCTTGAATTACAAACTCCTAACAATAGAACTTGTACTCCTAATACAAATAGGACGCATACTCCTATTAAAAATAGTACTCATACTCCTAGTTGTAACGGAACTCAAAATTCCTAGTCATAATAGGATTCGTACTGATAATTACAATAGAATTTGTACTCCAAATACAAATTAGACTCATACTCCTAGTTATAACAAGATTCACACTCCCAATCAAAATAGGACTCTACAAGGTGCGGTAACTACAGTCTCTTTGCAGGAATAGAAGGATCCTCCTAGATCAAAAAACCACTAGAAATTGATCCAAATATGACTAAAATATCCAATTCATCAGATCCATAAATACAGCTGGTGCGTTAGTCAGTCCAAATGGCATCATAAAAAAATTCGTAGTGACCATATCAAGTCCTAAATGCAGTATCACTATGTCCTCAAGTTTAATCTTTAACTGATGGTACCCTAACCTCAAATTGATCTTTGAAAAATATGGAGCTCCTTGAGGCTAATCAAATAGATCATCTATCCTGGGGAATGGGTACTTATTACTAACTATCATTCTATTCAACTCTTTATAATCTGTATAGAGTCTCATATTCCCATCTTTCTTTTTCACATATAAGATCGGTGTTCCCCATTGAGACACACTAGGTTTGATGAATTGTGTATCCAACAACTCCTAGAGCTGCTCCTTCAGTTCCTTTATCTTAGCAGGTGCCAGTCTATAAGAGGCCTTAGATATAGGGGTGGTCCCTAGGACCAAGTCTGTGGCAAACTCTATTTCTTGGTCTGCTGGCAATCTTGACAAGTCTTTCAGAAAAACATATGGGTAATCTCTCACAATAGATATCTCTGACAACTTCTTCTTATTCAGTTGATCACTCATCTCATTAGCCAACTATCCATTGTACCCTATCTCAACAGTTTAGTAGCCTTCATAAATGAGATTAGATGTGTGAGTGGTCTTTTACCCTCTCCTTAGAAAATGAAACTCGCACTTCTTTCTAGTTTAAACTTTATCAGTTTTCTCAAACAATCTATAGTAGCATGATGATTTGCTAATGAATCCATTCCTAGGATAACATCAAAATCTGACATATCTAGGCATATTAGGTCTGCATTCATGGTATGATTATCCACTAGAGCTCCACAATTCTTGTAGGCATATGATGCTAGTGACTACCATCCATAGGTGTAGAGACAATTAATTTAGTATTTAATGGTGTTGGTGAGTGTTCATAAACTTGCTAGCCAAGTGAGGTGATACAAAAGCATATGTATATCTAGGGTTGAAAAGTGCATGAGTAGTGAATGAATATATGGGAAGTGTATATCTTCTACCGCAGATGGCTAGACTCGAGCATCCTTCTTTGTGAGAGCAAAATCTGTGATTTCTCTTATTTTGATGCATGCTCTGCTATGATTGACACTTCCGCGATGGAGCATTTTGACTGTTGTGAAGCATTGGCTCTAACAATACAGTTTCCTTAAGGTGCTCATTCTATTGTCGGTTGATCATTCAAGGTCTTGCAGTCCCTATTAAAATGCCCGAGTTGGCCTCACTCAAAGCATCCATGATGGAATTTGTAATATCCAGAGTGATTCTTGCCACACCTGGTGTAGGCTGATGAGTAGTTTGGCTTGTTAACTCAATCGTGATGAAAAGGAAATTTTGATGTCCCTGACCTACTAGGCTAGTTTGATGTCAGCTTGTCGACTGTGGAGCCTCCATTAGTTCTTGGGTACTTTGTTGAGTTCTGCTTCTTAGTGTGTGTTTCTTGGTACTCTAGTGGGTCCTTCTCAATGACAAATGCAGTCTCCACTAGTTTTGCATAGTTCCTTAGTCTAAGGGCCACTAGTTTCCCCCTAATATTACCCCTAAATCATTGCTGGAATTTCTTAGCCTTATTTGATTTTTTAGCTACCAGATGCGAAGCAAACCTTGATATTTGAGTGGACTTGGGCTTGTACTCCTATACAGTCATATTGTTGTGTTGCAACTCTTGAAATTTGATAGTCCATTTATCCATAACACCCTTCGGCGTATACTTCTTGTTCATCAGCTCTAAGAATCTCGCCCAGTCAATTTACCTATGAGCGGTCCTGTCCAATCTCTGGGTTGCCCTAAACATGAAGGCACAAAACACACCTTTTGTTCTTCGATACAGTTCAGAACTGAAAAATCTTCTCTAGCTATATGATCTAATTTTCTACCACTAAAGGATCAGGGGTTTCTGAAAAGGTTACAGATGTGAGATTCCAAAATTGCTCTATGGCTGAGGTAAGTGGTGCCGATTGGTTGCCTCTTAGATTGATGCACTATTTGAGGATCTGGGTCAACCGCTCTAAGGGATCCAACATTGCTTCTGCCTAACCAGCGGGTCACTTACTAGCATTTCCTGTTACTCTGTCATGAGCTAAAAAAGCCCTCTCCAAGATTTTCCATGCCTAGGCCCTCCTCGTTCTGGGTTTGATTTGCTCTGGTTCTCATCATTATCTATGTAAAAACAAAGCCTAGGCTCAAATTTCATAGGTTGCTGATAGTACTCCAACTAAAATAATTCTATTGTTCACATGATATATAATAACTGATAATTTAATTAACATAGAGTATTTATCCAACAGAAAATCATTCATGAAATATTTGCATATACATAGTCATCATCACTAGGGTTCTCCAAAAGTACAATACTTCTTAATGTGGACAAAGGCCAAAACATCAACCCCAAAATACACCACACCTTGGTGTCCCCTCCCCCACCCCATAAAAAACCAATAAGAAAGTACATAATGATAGTGATCCGACTGGTCATTTTCTAAGGAAAGGAAGAAACGCTGCCCATGGTAGACTCTGAATTAGAGTCTAGTCGGCAGGGGCACACTGCCATCCAGACTGATCTCTTCCTATTCATCAACCTCGATAGGATACTCCACCACTGGCTCATCCTCCTATATCCAGTCCTCCTCCATGTGCTCCATCCCTACCTAAAACTGTCCCATAGGGAGCACTCTTTCCAAGATCCCATCCCCTATCGGCTCCTCCTCCATGGTATGTATCTCCAGCTCCTCTTCTACCAGATCCTCCTCCATAGGCTCATCCTCTAGCTCTTCCTCTGAATTATCCTCCATGGCCTCCTCTTCCAGCTCTTCCTATGGATCATCCTCCTCGGGGTCTTCAGCCACCTCAAGATTTGCCTCCAATCC
The DNA here is from genome assembly GCA_037177215.1 of Asparagus racemosus. NCBI lineage: Eukaryota > Viridiplantae > Streptophyta > Magnoliopsida > Asparagales > Asparagaceae > Asparagus > Asparagus racemosus. The sequence continues at coordinate 9,871,607 of JBAKGM010000233.1, forward strand.
TACTCCCCTTGCCTACCTCCCTCATGTCCGATGTTCGACTAGAAAAGACCCTGAACGATCCCATAAGTCTCCCCTGAATCAGTCTCATCAAAGCTGATCTTGCAATTGTTTGAATATGCTAACCAAGCCTCTCCACTATCAGTGGATCCTCTTGACTCAGTGTCAGATGAATCAAACCTACCATGCCTCCCAAAAACTATCCATCAGCATTGAAGGATACACAATCTATAAGAAATATAGATATCATATGAATGTCATGCAAAGGCAATCCCTCTACTACAATTGTTCAACACTGACTCAAACTATTCCTAAGTTCCCTTAGTATTCTGTGTAGGACTCTTAAGGTGTCAACTTATGCTCTAATACAACTCTATAACAGCCTCCTAAAACTGACCGAGGCGGGGCCCTAGACGTACATAAAAATTAGGCATGACATGGCTATGCTATAGAGGATGAACCTGCTCAACTATTACATAACCTCCTGTCCAAAGCATTATTAGAGTATAGAATATAACAACAAATATTTTAGAATACCGCAAACCACAAGGTTGATAGTAGCGTTCACAGAATACTAGAATAGCAAGAAAAGCTAAAGGTAATAATATTACACCACATAATCTTATCTTAGTTATAAAATGCATTATTACATGTCCAACTACTCAAAAGTACGTCAAAAGCTAAACAAAAGTTTACTTCTACTTTTTAGCTGAGCTAGTCTTCTTCAGGGTTTGGGATCCCCTTGCCATTAACTAGTTCAGCACCTGCGGATGGATGCAAAAATAATGGAAATGAGCCTAAGGCCCAATAAGCAACCAAAAATATATCGACTGTACAACTATGGTTAGGAAGGAATAGCAGTGTAGACATTCAAATTAAAAATTACAGCGATCAATAACGAATTACTGAAGCTTAGAATTTAATTCAACAGTCAAAAGGAAATATGATAATACAACTAGTAAATTAATCAAGCTCAATATTCAAGATTCTAAATTCCTCAATCATAGGAAATATCAATAAACCACGCATGCCTTCGAATAAAACACCCATCGGCGAGCTTCCTCGTGTAAAGGGCAATGTCACCTAAGATTATTTTTATTAATCACCCAACATTGAGTTACCTCATATAAAGGGCACTAATGCATGAATACAGAGTATCAAACCAACAATAAATAACAAGTCTCACCAATCAAGGCAATAGAGTCGTCGAAATAAGATATGACTCATCATACACAATCAACTTCGAGGTTTCAATAGCAAAATATTGAAATGAAGAAACAAAGGTATGGTTATGAACAATAATCAGCAATCAACCCACACATAAAGTAATTCAATTAGGCACAACTGAACATGGAATTTTCAAGAAAGTAACAATTGAACTCTCAAGGAGCTGAGAGGAAGCAAGAAAAGGTTACCTACTTTTTGTGACAAACTCTCCAGCACCGTCAAATAGTTAAAGAGGGTCGCTCCTATACGTACATACATGTACATCAACATAAGGGCCTACATGACTAATTATATATATGCTTGACAAAGTTAGGGTTGGGCATGGGTTGGTTCGAACAGCAGGCCAAACCGGCCCAAGCCCGACTTGGCCTAAACCTAGCCTGGCCCATAACAGTGGTGGTTCATGGGCCGGGCTGGGTTTTGATCTAGATCTGGGACTAAGAAAATAGACTCGGCCCACCAATGACCCAGCCCAGCCTAGCCTGACCAGACCTGGATTTAGTTATAATTTTTTTGAAAATTTAATGACTCTAAAAAGGTTTATGGGCCTTAGGTAGATAGCTAGCTTGTTATTGGCAGTAGGCCAGTGGTAGCATCTGACGTGCTAGTAGGAGGCCAGGAACAAAATTGTTGCTGGCCAGTTGCCAGCAAGCTAGATTGGGCCAAATCTAGCCCATTAGCAGCAGGCCAGCAACAAATTTTATTTGTCGCTGGCCTAATTTGTTGCTGGCCTACTAGCTCACTGCCAATTGGGCTGTGGCCCTTTTTACTAGGGTAACGCTAAAATATAGAGAGCTGTTGGCTCTTTCTTTCTAGCAATTTGCTTGTTGTTGATTGCTAAAATGAGAGGGCTAAAAGAGAAAGCCCTCTCTTTTAGCATCACCAGGTATTTGATTGTGATTCTCTCTTTTAGTGTCTCTTTGTTTTTCTACCAATCAATTTTAATTTTTTTTAAATAAAGCCATGCTCCAATAAACCTCTTCCTTCTGCTATAAATAGTCATTGCTTTGCCCTCATATATCACAACATCTATCAATCTATCGCATTCTAATTACAAAAAATCTCTTATACACTCTCTGCTAAAGTTTCTTTAAGAAAAAACAAATCTTCCATTATAAAATGGATCCTTACTCATCTTCTGCACAATACTCTCCCTACTCATTCTCTGCACAGTACTCTTCCTCTTCCCCATTCATTGCCGATGGAAGTGGTTATACACCTTTCTCACATTCTCAATATTATTCATATGAAGCCGGTGGTAGTAGTAGTGACCAAATTCATAATGCACCTTACGATTCTTGCTACCCTTGCTGCTCCTGCCGGCTATAGTGTTGATCTAATTTGTACTGTTCCCTTTACATATCCTAGAGTAACCACAAGCACTACCCCTCTATACTTTACTTCTAGAAACTCTATTTCACTTTCTCTGATAGAATGACAATAATCAAGTGGGCCGCTACTACCCAGTTTTGTGGTGGCAAGACATTCTATCTCATCTTATTCATCACCTCGACCTCCTTGACGTCCATCTCCGACTTTCAATGTTTAGATACTAAAGTCTAGAGACACAAACTGAAGAAGAAATAACTAAAGAAATAGAACCTACTTTCAATAAATGGAGAAAATCATAAGATTCTATATGGGTTTGGCCTTTTTTTGAACAAATTCCTAGATCCGGACAATAACATATCGACACATTGTTTAGCATGCCAAAACATCTACAAATTTGGGAAGAATTATGGAACATGATCACTATCTCAGCATCTGAGATATAAATACCGAGATCTTCTAGATGGTGAAAAAGAGAAAACTCAATCACAGATTGTTGGAGGTGCAGGTGGGTTATCGGGTATAAACCTAAACTCACTGAGGAAAACTTAGCTAAGTTTATTGTGCAAGCTAAACTTTCTTTTAATATTATTGAAAACAATTTTTTTGAAAAATATATTAAATTTTTTTTTCTAGAATATCAAAAAATTAGTAGAAGAACAATTACAAGAGAAACTGAACATCTCTTCTATGCTAAAAAAACTATCATGCAAGCTACTTCATCTGCTATAGCCACCAAGATAGCTTTGACTTTGGATGTTTGGGAGTCTCTCAAGCACAATCATTATTTCTATTACTTCACATTATATTAATGAATATTAGATTTTGTAGGAAAGATTTTTGTCATTCTGGAGGTTTGAATATCTGCATAGTGCACAAGCCATTTGTGATGTAATTTCACAAACTTGTAGTGACTATGGGATGGAGAGGTTTTTTCTGTCTTTTGACAATACTTCAAAGAACACGTTAGCAAATTTAAAATTGAGAGAAATTCTAAATCCAATAATGAAGGGTAAAATTTCCATATTAGATGTGCTTGTCATACTATTAACGTCTAAATTACCATATTGGTATTAAAAGTAAAACCCAATGACCAATTGGCATTAAACTTATCTCAGGCAACAATAAGGCATTTAAACTTACACGATGAGACAAATAGGCCTAAAAATAAATTTTTTGGCAAAATTTTTTAGCGACCACTCATATAATCTATCACGTGATGCTCATGTGGCATATTTATGATAACATGGTAGCTGTAGTTAGCCTAATTCAAACCATTAGAGAGGTATAATTTTAAATTAGTATAAAAGCAAATAGGGGTTTTTAATTTGGGAGATTCTTCTCTTCTTCAATCATATTAGGGTTCTCCATTGCTTGAGAACATGGAATCCTTGAGCTCAAGCAATAAAGAACCACCAATTTGAAGGAAGAAAAAGGAGGAGTCCCAAATTTAAAAAAATTCCATCTTTTTTATCCTAATTTGAAAATCACTCATTCTAATAGGTTGAATAAGGCTAACCACAATTGCCACATCATCATAAACATGCCACCTAAGCACGTGTGGCAGATTACCAAAGTGGTCGCTAGAAAAATGGGCAGAAAATTTATTTTTAGACCTATTTGTCTCATCGAGTAAGTTTAAATACCTTGTTATCACAGGAGATAATTTTAATATATTGCTGGTCATGGGATATTTCTTTTATTGCTTATATGGTAATTTAGCCTATTATTTTAACCTTTGTCTAAAGGATGGAATGAAAGATCTTGATTAGCATTTACAAAAATGAAAATGCTTTATCACTTTTATGAGAGGTAGTGGTCTAAGAAAATAGTCTTAAGGAGTGTTGTGATGTTTGTGGCTTGAGGAGGATAGTTCTTGAGATTGATGTTAAGACAAGATGGAACTCTACTTACAAAATGCTTAGTGATGCCATTCCTTACCAAAACGCTGTTGATGCATTTATTGAACGTGAACATCTATCTGATCTTTCTAAACATCTTATGAGTGGAATCTTTGAGAAGTTTTTTGTCATTTCCTTGAGAAGTTTGAGGTAGCAACTAGAACACTTTCCCGAGTTCACTATCTACTATTCATTTAGTACTTCATCATCTTAAGAATATTGCTGAATTATTTGCAGAATGTAGATCCCATTACTTTCTTGCAAGCTCCATAAGGGATATGGAGTGTAAGTTTAAAAAATATTTAGAAAATATGCCATTTATTTTTTTATTTAGAAAATTGCTAATTTATCTGAAATGCTTGAGGTTTTTTTGACAATATGGTTGACGGGCATGATATAGTAGATATTGTAAAAGAGGTTAAGAAAACTCTAGATAAATTATACTCTTTGTATAGAGATGTTATGTGTCCATCATAGGTTTTAGAAGAAGGATGCACATCAAGCTCATCCAATAGTAGTTCTATTTCGATGTCAAAATGAATGAAGAAAATGGTGAGCAAATTGACACAAAAGCAAGTCTCAAATGCAGGTTGACTGAAGTCCAAATGTATCTAGAAAGTGCAGTACTACCTTTAGATGAAGAAAGTCCATGGAAGTCTTTTAACGTACTTGAATATTGGAAGAAAGAATCCCACAACTACCCTGTTCTATCTATAGTGCTTTTTCCAGCAAATAGGAGAGTCGTTTCTCAATGGAGAACACAACTTACAGCAACACACATGGAGATGGGTGTGTGCGTAAAGGATTGGGTGAAGAAGAACGGTCTCAAGGACACTAAACAAGACATTTCCTTGAAAAATTTGACGAACATAACTTGGAGGAATTTGGCCCCTTGAACATAATGGTTAACATTTTTTCTCTTTTATTTATAATTTAAATTTGAACTAAAGGAAAGTTATTAACTTCTCATGAACGTAGGTCTTCCTTCAAAGTCCGAACCAAATATATCTTTGTGTCTGCGATGTTTTCTCTTTGATGATTATCTTTGCCTAGTGTATATATCATTTTAAATAAAGAGTGAAATATGAAAAAAAATAATTAAATATAATTTAATAGATACGAATACAAAGTTAATATAGTTTAGAAATAAAAAATAGAAAAAAGTTGAAAAAAACCCACGGGCTGGGTCCAATCCTAGGCCCGGGATCAGAGAAGTAGGCATGGCCCACTCGGACCTGGGCAGGTCCGGGTTTGACCTAGCTTGGCCTTGATCTTGACGGGCCTGGTCACGGGCTCAAACCGGCCTGCCCACACCCACCCCTCGACAAAGTTGCACATGAAGCCGTATGCAATGCATGATCATGAATGAACAACAAGGACATTGACTATGCTACAGATTGTAATAGAATCAGATAATCAGATGTTATCCAAATTGTGTAAAGTTGGAGTCATATTATTTCTACATGAGCCTATTTTCTAAAACATCAAGTGTTTCATTAATTCAGCAACTAGAGACTAAGAATACTCAAAATGTGTGACATACATAGACTGGAAGAACATATTGCATTGAAAGATACATGCGGCTAATTGAGGATCCAAATAATGTCCTAATTTAGTGAAACTAGAGCTAGAATGTTCATAGGCAAGTCTCGTTTCTAAAAACATTAGTTGGTTTGAAAAATATGGACGATGCACACGGAGATATGATCTTAAAGGTTCATGAGCATCATCATATAACAACATACAAAAGCAGATATATGTCTTGAATCTCCCATGGATTTTTGTTAACAAATTCATCAAAACTTGATAAATTTCTTATAAAAATGCATGATAAGTCAATTTTCTAATTTAAATTTCCTTATTATCATATCCCAAACATAGGCAAAGATGTAAGCAATTAAATCAGGAAGGGTCAAGTTGTCCGTCTACGCACATGCAATAAATTTAACTATAGATTCAAAAATACATTTATTTTTAAATTATCTCAAACTAGATTCAAAAGATAGATAATTGAGTCTAGTTTCTAAAATAAAAAACATTTCTAGAAATGGACATGAATAGTGAGAGACATGATCGAAATATTACGAGAGTGTCATGTTGAAAACTGAAAAACGTGGCAGAATGATAAAATTATTAACATGCAAGCTCTAGGCATATAAGTATGCTTGCCAAGATAGTAACCACAGCCATAAAACCATGATTCTAAATTAAATAGCAATAAAACTAAGAAATATCACAAGTTTGTTGGTTACACGGCATAAAGGTGGTGCCTTTGTCGATAAAGAAGGACATGCATGAGCAAAACTTCCCCAAACACTAATTGTATGTGTCATATCACCAAACTTGAGTATGCATGACTAAACTATCTCCATTCCATATCAAAATGAAATTCAAGACTCAAAATAAAGCATGAATGAGATAGGGTTTAAAATTATACCGAGAAGTTGCCCTAACTCCTCTTCTACCAAGAATTGCTTGGAATTTCTCGTAGAACTTGCTTCTTCTTCTTCAATTTTCAGAGAGAAAGTGCTTGACCGGCCAAGAGAGGGAGAAAAGAGGGAGTGAGATAGGTCTTTTTTCTCAAGAAAGAAAAAAAAGGGGGGGAGAGAGAGAGAGTGAGTGGAGGGTTTATATAGGTTGTCATGTGATACAAAAAAAAGAATATGTGCAAATTGAGATGGTTTTTGTGCAAACTTTACACGGCAGCCCGAAATGACTTAAATTGCAATTATATGCTAAAGAGAAAATATTATTTGATAGTTGAATTAGCTCTAATTAAGGTTTAAGACCATGAGTTTTTAGGATTTCATGCTAATGGTTATTGTGGCCACAACAGTTTGATTAATTGTCTTAATCCAAGCATAGGTAGACTAATATGCTCACACTTGTAGGCTTCTAAACTCATGCTATCAAGATCATGAATTGTTGATTTAAATTCAAGAGTTGACTACAATCATAGTTTTTGACTATCAAAAAATAAAAATATGTCATAATTTCTTACAATACTTGATAAGAGATTTCACCAGATATAAATTTTTACTACAAAGGGGACCCCTCGGGTCACATAGCACTCTCTAACTCACAACTTAACAAAACACCTAACACCCTGAGGATACCTATAACACAAGCGATCATAGATAGTACTTCTTCAAATGTTAGCCATTGATTGGGAAACATCTGTACATTTCCCTTTTCATCTATAAGATGATAGGTGTCATTCGAATAGAGGAACTCTATCATAAGTAATCCTTCCTATTTCTCATTGTATTTCCTTCTTGAGCTGTGCATGGGAATCATGGGTTGTCACATGGTCAAGACTATTTTCGGTCAAAAGATTTACAAAGATTTGAGATGGTGAAACAATCATTCTCTTTTATTCTCTTAGAAAATAACAAATATATATTATAGTGTCTTCAGTTATATTTGACTTTATGAAAAGCTGTGCTAGTAGAGTCTACATGTCAGCTTCGTGGACCATACGAACAAGATATTACCGTTCTTTGGACAATTTTGTGTGATCGAAATGAGCAGCTTTAAGGGTACTTGAAGATGAAGAATGAACTTGTTATGGAGGGTTCACCTAACTGAACAAGTACAATGAATGCCAACAATGATCAAAGATCGATTGTTGTGTGGCTAAGGATGAATGAAGTTCACAAGGAGAGCTTCTTCCCAGTGCAATTCGAGCTTCGGGTTGTTGAGGAACAGGTGAAGGAGAGTAATAGCAAAATAAATGTTGAAAAAAAATCCTCTCTTGAATTAATTGAAGAGGGGTATTTGTAGGGTGCGTTGAACTGTGCTTGGAGTTTGTCTGCTCGTAGTTGGGTTTGTACCCATGTGTCAGCTGTGCAACCAATCTGTCTCATCCATCACTTTGCTAGATTTTTATTAAATGCATTGTGGGTGTAAGATCCTATGTGTTCTATTTGTCATTACGATCGTCAGTCATCTCACATTAAATACGGTGTGCCTCCCTAGCCTCTCACAATTGGCAAGACGTCATTGTCATGGTTACTTCCATCCAACCAATACACTGTACGGTGACCACCAAATCTCAACATGGACAATTCAAGCGATACGCATGGTTTGGCAGTACATTGCCTCGGACTTTACGCCTCAATTTTACGTGTTGACTTGTCGAACCCAATTCAATAAATAGGCATCGGCTGCTATTAGATTTGTGAGGGAGAGATCAAATTGTGTTAGTTATGTCTCATCGTATGTACGGTGGGTAGAGTTTGTCCATGCTTATCTCCATACTACTTGGCATTGTACATGCCAATTTAAGTCCACGCGGAATCTCGGGTCTGTGCTGAATTGTGTTTCATCGGGTTATGTTGAGTAAGCCACATGTCAATCAGATGATTCGAGTCATGTGACCAAGCCAACAGATTTGAATATAGACACGGCTTGTGCTGTTGACGCTATTAATAGTCCAAGTCTCTGCCAAAAGGCGTCTGTAGATTAGAATCCATCAGAGAATATTAGTTCTAAGGAAAGGAAAGGAGTGTGTGAGATATAGTTAAATTTTTGGCTTCTCCTTTCCTTTGGGTTTGTGCAGTATAGCCGAGTGACTCTGGGGTTCATCTTCAGTTCTTTGTCGAATGGTTCGTACTTTTTGACTGCCTACAAGACCCCCTTCAAAGTTTCTAGAATCCTTGAGTCCAAATCTCTGAAATATTGAATTTCTTCAGGAAGTTTATTTTTTGTTATTATTTTTTTAGCATTGACATGTTTAATGCTTGGTGAGGATGGTGTTATGTGGGGGTTACTGCTACACAGCGAGTTGAAGGATCCTGCAGTTGAATTCTCCTCAGAGGACATATTTCATTGGCCCTTCGGGAGATGGTCCAACAGAGGTGTTTTGCTAAACGTATCAGCAAGAATCTTCTTTAGAGGGGTATTGATAAGCTTGATCATCTTGGAAGAGGTGTAATGTGTGACATTCTAGATTTGACCCCACTGGATGTAATTCATATGTGGAGTTAGCCGTTCGAGTCATGATGGTGTTGTTAAGAGGCATACTGAGGAGCTTGATAATGTCATCGGGGTAGCAACGTTCAGAAGTGTACTGATGAGCTTGACGGGTGCTTGTCTTGGAAGAGGTGTAATGTATAACATTCTGAGACCTGGCCCTACTCGGCGTAACTCACGTGAGGAGTCGACCGTTCGAGTCGTGATGATATTGTTCAAAGGCGTACTGAGGATCTTGATGATGTCATTGAGGTAGTGATGTTAAGAGGCATGCTGATGAGCTTGATGGATGCTTGTCTTGGAAGAGGTTTAGTATGTAAAATTTCAAAACCTGACCCTAGTCAGCATAACTCACATGTTGAGTTAGTTGTTTGAGCCATGATGATGCCGTTCAGAGATGCACTAAGGAGCTTGACAATGTCATATTGCAAGTGTGTTGCATGTATTTTCCCTTTTTGATGACTCTCAGAACTTGGTTTGAGTGTCATTTTAACAAGGTGCGTCCTTTTAAAAATCGGCAGGATGACTTTTTAGAGCGCTGATGAGCATGCTGGTCGAAACACGCGACCAACATGGGCATAGTCAGGTTGGGTGAAGCTTCTGATTAAGGCCTGATGCAGGTCATTCTTTGCTTTTGAGTAGTCTAATCACCTTGTACAGGAAAATCAGCAGCTGCACTACTTTTATCATAATTAAGGGGGTCAAATTATTAGTAATCAAGCCACATGTCACACGCCTATTGGAAGAGTGTGCTTAAAAATTGGTATTTAGACGGAGTGACGATATCTTCATCTGTTGCCCCTTGTGTTCCGATGCCTCTCATTTGCATGGAATCAAAGATCGAGCGACTCAGTTAGCAATCACCACCACTGGTAGGTCTGAGGAAGAGAACAAGGTTCTTCATAAACTAGTGGATGCACTACTAGCGAGGAAGGCAAATCTTGAGTGGGTCATAGAAAACCAATCGAAGGCGATTCTCGAGGAAGACAAGGAGAAATCCCTCAGTGCTGGTGTAATATTCCATATTCTTTTTGTTACCAATACCATATCTATTACCATCAATTTCAATACACACATTCTAATGACATGAGAATATTAATCTGCCCCTTCTTTCGTTAGGGTCATTAATCCAAACTTTCTCCACAATAGTCTTTAGCATTAAACCAAGATTACATGTAGCTTAAAACCTAGTTAAAGTTGATCCCAAATGGCATAGACCCAATCCGAAACCATGTTAAAAACTCTTTTAACTAATTTTTGTGCAGCCACGTAGAGAGAGGGGAATTTTGCACAAAAGACCCTCATATTTACCCATTTTTACTTTACCTATGGCACATGTGCAAGACTATTTATACACTCAACCTCACCTTCGCTCTCTCATTCTTATTTTAAGAGAAAAATTCCCCAACTCTCTCTCCCTTTTTCTCTCTAGCTAGTCAACTTCCAACTCCTAAAACCCACCATTTATTGCCAAAAACTCAAGTTTTCTCTCAATTAGTTAGTAGAAGAGCCAAGCATGGGTTGTAGTTGCAACAAGATTGGGAAGAGGAGTCTAGAGCCACTATTAGGTTAAATTTCACCTCATTTTTGTTTTAATGATTCAAACAAGTATAAATCTGAGTTTTCCATGGTTAATAGCTACTACAATCATGCAATGGATATTTATAGTTAGATTTAAGCTTGCATGTGGGATTAGATGAGGTTTTTGTTCATGCATGGCACTAGAAAGTATTAAACCCACCATCTTTGCTCTTTTATTTTGATAAAAATATGGTCTTGCATGTTTCTTTGCTCCTAAATTTGAAGTTGAGATGAATTTGGCTCTGGTTGATGGCTTGGATAGAATGCACATATGAATGTAAGCTTGCATGTCGATTGTTGCACAAATTCATGCATTAAATTTTCCAACAGAAACCTTTTATAGTAATTCGAGCACAAAACCCTTTATACTTGTTTATTTCTAGAAATGTTTCCTGTTTTAAAAACTATACTCGTGTATCTTTCAATTGAATCTAGTTTGGCCTAATTTGGATGTAACTTTCTAGTTCTAATTTTTAGTTAAATTCAATGCATGTGTCTTGGATAGACAGCTTGACCCTCCCTGATGTAATTGCTTATATCTTTGCCACTTGGGATATAATGATAAGGAATTTTGAATTAGAAATAAGACTTACCATTCTTATTTAAGCAAGATATTCATCAATTTTGGATGCATTTTGATTGACCAATTCCATTGGGAAATTCAGGTCATGATTTTGTTTTTGGCATATTACTACCTGCTGACCTCTATGCAGTTTTAATACCGTATCTTCTTGAATATTATACACATCCATAATCAAATTGCTATTTTGAAAAATAGACTTGTTTGTCAAAATTTTGACTCTTGTTTTGTTCAACTCGGACAATATTTGGATGCTCAATAAGCCACTTATATCTTCCTATATAATAATCTGCACATCCAGTTTGTGCACACGACACATTTGAGTATAACTTAATCTCTGGATGTTAGATTAATGAAACACTTATTTTGTTGAAACTTAGATTCAAATAGGAAGATTTTCACGCTAGTTTCATACATTTCAGACAATGTTTGATTGTCCTTTTTGCTATTACAATCTACTGTATAGTTGTTGTCCTTTCTATTCATTCATAATCACACATCAGGTTCATTTGTATCATTGTTAATCAGGCATATGTGTAACCTAGTCATGTAGACCCTTATGTGGATGTACATGTATTTATATATAGAGCCACCCTCATGGAACTATTTGACGGTACTGAGGAGATCGTCACAAAAAGTAGGTAACCTTTCTTTGTTTCCCCTCAATCCTTTGAGAGTTCGTTTGATTATTTTCTTAAAAATCTGATAAGTTGAAATTTGATACTCACTAGTATACTCTTTTGCTCGATAAAAGCCTACTTGAATTTCTTCTTGCGTGGATGAATTGCCAATTGCTTATCTATTGCTATGCCGTCATTATATACATTTCGATATGTTGTCATTGAAATTCCATGAAAGATTATGTTATGATAATTCATCATGCCTTGATCACTCTACTATTGAGAATGGTAGTATGCTTTCATTTGTTGGCTTATCGATAATCTATATTCATGGATTATGCCTTGTGTGAAATAAGCTTCACATGTGTGTCCCAGGGGCATGCCCTATGTGAGGACGCTCACTGGTGGGTGTATAAACAAAGGCGTGCGTAGTTTGTTGATAAATCCCGTGATTAGGGAATTTTGAAATCTTGAATATTAGAGTTTGATTATTTGTTATTGACATCTGTTATTTAATTTCGATCAACGATCATAATGAGCATTGGTAGCTTATTGCATAATCCTAGTTGTAATAGGACTCTATATTCCAAGTTGTAATAGGATTCATACTCCTAATTGTAATAGGATTCTACAAGGTGTTGTAATTTTAGTCTCCTTGCTAGAATATAAGGATCAACCTGGATCTATAAATTTTCTCCCATTTGAATAGCGAAGCCCCGCCAGCTTAGCCTTGCAGGCATAGAAGAATCCTCCTGGATCAATACTCTCCCATTTTTAAAGAGCGAGGCCTAATGATCTCAGCGTTGTAGAAATAGAAGATCCTCCTGGATCATTAACAATGGTGTCATTTCAATCCTACTTAAAGTGTACTACACACAGTTTAATAACAAAGGCAAGAGTTTCAATCTGCTTCAAGCTTACTTCCAGGATGTCTTGGGGGCCCTTGATAGCAAGCATGTTGGACATGTCGACATCGTGGCAATCTTCCTGGTAAAGCTGTGTGTTTCGGGTCTTTTGTAATTGCAATTAACTCATATTACAATTTGAGAGACAACAATGAAACTAAGGATAATTCGTATTTTCTGGGGTTCTTTTCTATGTGCCGGTGGAGCGTGAATCTTGTACTTTGTTGACGAACCAACTAAGATAATAGATCTTCTGTTGATTGTGGATTACTTGGAAGTTAACACAGTCTTCTCTTAGCAATATCTCTCAAGGAGCTCACGGATGCGTGTGTAGTTGTTATTTTTTTGAACCTTCTTTAGAATGAATGATCTCCTCTCCTTTTAAAGGCTAAAAGGGAGAGTTAATGGCCCCTTTAATTTTGAATTAAGTGGTCATTAAAGTAGGAGATGATGGGGGTAGTTACCCCCTAAAAATAGCTCTGAAATGGCTATCAGGCGGACTTCGTGACCTTGGCGAGATCCGCTAAAGGCGGGGCGAAGATCGTTGTAGTTGTGGGCAATGGTCATCGCGAATGTGGATGCGCCTTCTTCGGAAGTGGATGTGGGCGGATTTCGTCAGTAAACCTCGCTATTGGGCTCGAATTTAACACAAAATTCAGCTCTTGGTGGGGCTCGCTTAGGTGATCTTTGCTGCAGTCAATTGTGGGTTTGACTTTGGACCTGTTCGAAGTATTTGGCGCATGGACATTGACTTCTTGGATCCAAGCTAATCATCGGCCTTGGTGAATATATACTTTATCTGCCTACACTGTGCATCGACATAACTTTTAAGGAATCTGAAAGGTTACTCATCTGTATAGATCGTGCGCTCAATCCGGTTTCAGATTGTTACACTTGATGCACTAGTGTAGGGTAGAGGGGACAAGATTAATGGGATAGAGGCAATGATAATAATGACTTCTTGCTGGCTACATAGCGATGGGAGGCCACACTGCACTTAATGCGAGGTGACTAAAGAGATGGCACCCATAATAATGAACATGACCCGTAGGATTTCACGTCCGCAAGGTATTTAATGAGAATTTGACAAACTGATGGACAAGACAGGTTGGTAGCATGGTTGTCCCACGGACACAAACCCGATTATGCATAGACCAACTCTCCACATAGTTCAACACGAATCCTATAAATATCCCTCTTCATTTAATTTTTAGAAGAGGATTTTTCAGAGTATTGATTGCCCATTACTATCCTGTACCTATTCTTCAATCACCCGAAGCTCAAACTATGCGAGGAAGAAGTTTACCTTATGAACTTTGTTCATCTCTAGCCATTAACACCTGATCTTTGATCACGTATAGGTGTAACCACATAACAATCGATCTTTGATCATTGTTGGTGTTCTTCTTACTTGTTCAATGACCCAAACCCTCCGTAATATGTTCATTCTTCATCTCACGAGTGCTCGAAATGGGCTAGCTCAATCTCATTTGGTGGTACAAAGAAAGGTGCTATTTTATTCATATGGTCAATGGAGCTGACACCTAGTCTCTTCTGGCACATCTTCGAAGCATCAAAATTACAACTAAAGACACTGCAATATTTTTTTGGTTTCTCAAAGAGATTAATAAAAGAGAACAACACTTTCATCGTCTCGAATCTTTGTGAATATTTTAAATGAAAACATAGATGATCCAGGTGCTTCTCTTAAGTTCAATCATAGATGGTGGCAAATAATCATCAATTGTCCATATTGGATCATCAATGGTCTATTCTCAATAATCATTGATTAGTGTTCTGAAATCACCATTCAGCTAATTTTCAACACTAATCATCTTGTTATTGTTTCATACCTGTATAAACTTGTACTAGATCATTCAAACACATATTAGACTCAAATGGATACTTGTTATTACTCAAACAAGAGATATTCTACATACAACGTCCTAACCCATGAGTGTTATATTTGATTGATCTTGTGCTTGAAGAAAAATTATTCTGTTATTTTTCACGTATATAAAATGAAATGTAATTTGATCTATTCTATTGTAGTCTTAATATAACTTTGGTTTCATATGAGTGAAAAGTGATATTGATTTCATATAAAATATGGTAAGTAACTTTGGTTCACATGTGATATCAAAAAGAAAAATATGAGCATTTCTCGATTCGAAAGTTAATAAAAAAAAAGAAGTGTTTTAAATGTGTTTCAGCAGTTTAACGAATTCAAGAGATTTTCTGTGACTTGTTGTTTGAAACAAATAAATAAAAGTTAATTCCATGAACTATTTTAAATTAGATGATGAGGTTTACACTAATCTATTGGATTCGAAAGTGTTTATGATTCTAACATGTGATGTGTTTTCGATTTGACAAATAATTCTCGATGTTTTCAAAACCCTTAAAAAGTTCATGATGGACTTTTCTATCTCTGCTTGCCACATGGTGAATGCACCTTTATTTGGCCCATTTGGTATTTATGAATATGATCTGGCCCTCTTGGGTATTTCTGATGTGACCCTTTTAGGCATTTCTGATCTGGCTAGTTACCTATGACAGTGTTTGGTTCACTCTATTCTTAGGTGTAAAATCTGTGAAATGTCATTACGATATTCTACTATCTTTGAGAATTTCTGTTAAAACTTAAATAAATTAGTTTCCATTAATTCACAGTTTATTATTAATAACTCATAGAAATATGAGTTATTAATTAAAGGATCTTTTAGGTTGTTTTAGGCAATTTAATAGCTTGAGCTGGAAGTGATTAAACTCGAAATGAGTTTCGTGTCAGTTCAGCTTTATTTCCTGCCATTAGCACAAGCTATAGAGGACCTATGTAAATTTTGTGTAATTTATCAAGGTTCTGATTAATTATTATAAACTATTATTTATGACTCGTAAATAATATTTGTTATATTCCAAACTTTGACCTTGTCTAAGCTTAAACCAATTCATGTAATATATATCATGCCTAAGTTATTAACGTAGGCATGCGCACATGAAATTCAGTTGTGCGAGCTGACCCAACGTAATTTATTCAAGGGCCCAGTTAGTTTTCCCATACAACCTTCCATGTGCACATAAATAAATAAATAAATAAATAAATAAATACACACACACATCAAAACCACTTTAACTTTTGCTCAAATTGCTACTTATCACCTTCTTTATTTTTATGAAAATCACATTAGTTTGCTTACATGTTCTCAATATCACACCTAATGTAGAATCTTTTAAAAAAGACGGGTCACTTTCCCATTATACCCTTAGCTGAAACATGTGAAAAACACATGAGGCCTCTTAACACAGCCCTCCTAACTATGGTCATCTAATAAGCACGTGAAACTCACATGCTCTCTCCTTCATCCGTAATCTAAAGCTCATGACCAAATGATCTCGTGCCCTAGTTCCCAATTTGAAAACTTTACCCAAATCTTCTTTAAAATCCATATTTCCACTTTCTTATTTCAAGTAGAGTTTCAATTAGGGTTTTCAATGGCCAGTGCAATGTCTTCTTGATCTTCTTGTAAATGGTCCATGGAGGTTTTGTGCAAATGCGAAATGAGGGCTTCAATGCTAACTTCAAGACTGAAGCAAATCTAGGTAAGAGATTACTAAGCTATCATTTCTCAAACTCTTCTATTTGTGACAAAAGATGCAATTTTTTCAAATGATACGATAGTGAAATTGTTGGGAGGCCAAAGGTTAATCAATAGGCTTATGGTGGAGAAGAAAAAAAAATCAAGGTAGAGCTTGAAGTGATGAACAAGAACCTAGAGACTATGAAAGATGAAAGGAAGATTTTAATGGAGAAAAAACAACTTATGGCCGAAATGCTGCTAATGAAGAAGGAGATGCAACAGATCAAGAGTGGATTTCCATGTTGTAGCTTTGCAACCCTTGTAATTATTGTATTTGTGTTTCCTATATTTGTATTAGGTGAGAAACCAAAGTCTGTAGCCATAGGGAATTAGAAGGAAATATTGTGTATGTTTTGCGATGAGAAATCAAATGTTATTGTATATGTATTATGTTCAAAATTCAACACTGAATCATTGGAAAATTCTAATTTTATACTCAATTTGAATCTCAATTTGGTGGCTAGTGTTGTATTAGGTGTCAAAAATATCCAGAAAGATTATGAGTTTCTACCTGTAGATCCTTATTTTCCTCTCAACCTTCCTGCTATACATCGAGGCGTGAAGATGCAAGAGAGAGTCTGAGGCAATCGGTATCAGGTGAAGGAGTGTTATGAATGATGGCGGGAGACTTGCCAAGAGAAAAGAGATGATCTTTTCAAGGAAGAGGTGTTCTAAGGGATTGGTAAAAAATGGTGGGATGACCTATGCAAGTATTATTCTTCTAATAGCCAGCAGATATATTGTTAACAAATGATTCAACGTATGGTATGTGCTTATTTTTGGATTGTAATCTAAATCGTACATTTATGTGCAAGCAGAGACAATGAAATTAGGATAATTGGGAGTCAAAGAAGCGATGTCGAGCAACCTATACGGGTGGCTCAAGGAGCATGATTTGAGCAAAGCAGAGAGTGGTAAAATTAATTTTTAGAGTTTTTAAAAAAATACATTTCTTAATTTATGATATGATATATTATACATATTTATATTTTGCTGAATTACAAAGAGCTCAGATCGAAGAATCAGGTGGCAGCTCAAGTGCATTGAAGGATTATTTGGGTACCCACACGACGTTAGTTGATGCAGTAGCTGATACATATTCATGTACATATCCTGATACCCAAACTCAGGAGTATTGCATAAGTGTTATTTTTGTGAGTAATTGAAATAATTGTCTTTAATATGTTTAGAATAATATTGTTGACTTAATATTTGAATACTTTACGTGGTGTAGGCTCGGGTGATAGAAAGGGCCAAATCATTAGGGGTTGACCGAGAACCCAAATCTACTGCAATGACCACGGTCTTAGATGATGCATATGGAGGGCATCTTGGTGGTTATGAGAGAGGCTTGGATCAAAGTGTCACCAGATTTTATATGAAGACTTTCTCCACTCCGACCTTCGTTACTCCACCTAATGTCCTTCGTGAGATGGCGGAGATTAAGTAAAAAATGGAATGACTAACCCAGCTAGTACATATGCGCACAAAGTTTGAAACTATAAGAACCATATTAATATAAATTTATTTCCAATTTAAAAAATAAGATTAACCCTAGAACACAAGCTCAAATGTATAATCACACATATACTATACATTTGGATCTCACCAAATCCAAGGTGGATATGTGTATTGTTCATTGGTTGAAGGATATTATATCCTTCTATTTTCACAACAATAACAATGTGCAACATGAGGACTTCTTGATCCTTGTTGAAACACTTTCCACATATCATATGCAAAAGTGCAACCTTTTGTACAAGTCCTACATCCTTACATGTAGATATGGCTTTATTTCTATTTGATGCTAGAGACATAAGTCTTGTTTATCAATTTATGAGGAGGGGCAATTTCTTCTTGATATTTCCCCTTTGTTTTCTTTCTTTTATTGTGAGAAATATCCCTACTATTTTGGAGGTTTCTAAATCTCATAGGTCAAACTGGTATTTGTAATACATGCTACCATCTATATAAATTGATAAATAGCTAGTTTTTGTAATACCTACTACTTAGAGGTAGTTCATGTAAAGAGACTGCCAGTAGTTACCATGAATAACAACAGTTTCACAATATTCCATCAAACAATATTTGTTCCTTTGCTCAAACCAAAATGGAATAGGATTAGCAAGATTTACCATGAATCCATCTTATAAACAGAAATATGGTAGCCACTGTAGACAGTCAAAATTTTTTATATTAGAACGAGGGTCGCATGCATCCCCATCATGAGACTCGGAAGCCACCCTCGAAGCAAAACTCAAGGCTCTAG
>JBAKGM010000233.1:9892591-9910004 GCA_037177215.1 Asparagus racemosus
TATATATATGAATGAGCTACCAAAGGATGAAAAAGTCGTGGCGCCCACCTTACTGGTCACACCAAATGGGTCGGCCTCACCACCTTAATTTCTTGGTAGATCATTTCGTAAAATGAGCGACCCTCTCGCATGGACGCCCGCACACACATGTAGTTAAAAAGGAGCTCTCACTCACACCTAGTATGAAGACCTGATATACAAATAATGGTAAAAAGGTAAGAAAAATCATGGGCTGCCAGGTATTATAGTTAGGGTTGTCAGGCCAAATAATGTTTACCTTTATATGGAGACGATATTTTATCCTCTCCGGACAAAGGAAGAAAAAAAGTTTTAAAGTTTTTCTTTTGTATAGCAGCTAAATGAGGTGAGATGAAATTCAAAGCATTGACACAAAGATGCAGCTGTATTATTACAAAGATATATTAATGAAATTGCCAATAGGACTACCACTGAAAATATGAAAGAATCCTGTTATGGTAATTTCTGCAGCTTCTGTCCTCTCAAGCCATTCCAAAAATCACGAGCACTCATCACCTTCTTACCCGGGAGCTGAAGCTCAAGGACCTTACAAAAGAGAAAGCAAAGGAAAGAATTGAAAAGTCTTTAGCGTAAGAATTTCTAGTCGTGTACACACATTTAATATTTACACACGTTAAAAACAATAAACATATATGTACTTGTGTCTAGGGGACATGTTACGTACCTCAAGCCAAGATTCTCCAGCACATGGGAAAACAAGTGAACCACTGATGAATATGATCTCCTTTACATCACTTAACTTTTCAATTTTTCTGCCAACCCTCGATGTAATGATCTTAATTTCTAAGAGACTGTGATGACCACTGTCATCAATAACTTGAACTCTAGCTCGGGTTCCTGGCCAACCTGCAAATGCTCGAACCTAGAGAATTGGGTTTGTAGTTTACTTATCTAAGCATATAAATAAGAATTAAGGCTTACCTTGTTATGAATTGATCTGGCTTCTTGGTCAAAAGAGAGCCAAGATTCTTCAGATATTAGCTGAACAAAAGGGTAAAAGAAAATGAAATACCCATTAGATGGTGGTTTGCCAAATCCATCTGTTCATGTATAATAAATCTCATAGAGATTATGCTTCTCAAAGTACCTCCTTCACGCCATCCAAGATATCCCACTAATGATATATCACATCTTATGGACTTATGATATATCTTCATAGTTTACAAACTGATTGTCTTTTACAAGTTTCAGGAAATGATGAGATTTTTTATAACGCAACTATTTTTGTATATCTTTACACATGACGTGGGATGTTAAACAGATTCACAATCTAATTGTTCTCTAATTTAACATAGCATTTTCATTTTGACGTCACCCGCTCTCTCTTCTTCATTCTTCTTCTTCCTTACCCCCATTATTCTTCTTCTTTTTTCTTTATTTTTCCCCCCTTTCCACTAATAAAAAGAGCCCAATGTGTATCTAAGAAGTGTCCCAGGACACATGGATGATGTGTCTAAACGGGTATGACTTCATGATAGAAATGTCCATGCTACATAGCTATAGCAAGACTCTCAAAAGTAAAATTATGCCCACTCTAATAATAAAGGTTGAGTCAAAAGAGTTACAATGTCACTGTTTTTATTTATAGGTCAAATTAGATCAAGTACCCTATGCTCCCAGGTCTATCTATTCTTAATTCTTAGTGATGTTTACGGGTAATACGTGCAGTATTTTCTGGTGGACGTTGTTTCATTATTAACTCAATTAAATTAGTAGTCTTCCACTTTCTAAAAAGAATAAAAGACAGAAGAAACAAGGTTTTTGTAATCAGAGAAACAAATATCCCATGCTTTTTGTTCCAGTTGTGATCGGGATCTCAGGGTCAAAGATGGGAACAACCAGCATGAATAACCAAACCAAGAAGTTCCTAGAACTAGGATTTAAATAGGTCCAATATCTAGATGGCAGGTCACAAAACAAAGAAAAAATGACATTATAGAATCAGAGAGTTTGAAGCATATAAGATCCTTTGAGAAATATGTGACGTAAAATTAAGATATCGCGATGTGACATGACTCCTGCAATGATAATACAATAGTCCGAAGGAAACTAGGATACTCTATGATGAAAATAATGGGCTGCATTGGCCCATGAAGTAAAAGGTTTATAATGTAACAGGGTGTATTGTAAGAGTCTGCATATTAATATGTAACGGAAAATCCAGATCAGTCATGCATGTCACTCATCAAGATCCAAACTAACAGATAAGTGAAGGAAAAAAAATCTGAATGTTTAAGGAACTTAAAGCCATTCATTTTGACAGTGTTCTAAAAAAAGGTTTAAGTGCCTGCTTAATCGCCCACATAAGCGAAAGCTGGATAAGAACGCGCAGCATTTCAATTATGCGAACACCCGCTTAATTGGTCGATTTTTAAGTAAATGCCCGCATAATTTGCTTATGTGGGCATTGTTTTTTAATTTGATTGTGGATTTGAACCCATTTACCCCAAAACCCGATCAAACAAACTAAAGTTAAAAAAAAATTCCTAGCCCTTTTCTTTTCCCAATTAATGCGACTCTCTCTCTTCTCTGCTCTCGTGGGAACTCAGTGGCTACAACAAGACCCAGGCCTTTGTTCTTCCTTGGCTCGACGAAGCTTCTTTGATGATTCAGCGAAAGTTCTCTCTCTAACGAAGCTTCTCGTTCCTTATGAGGATGCTAAGGAAGACTAGATGATTTTTTTTTTGTTTATGGACATTTAGTTTTACTTTCAGTGGTTAATTGAACGACTTTTATTTGAGTATCTAGTTACTTTTGATGTATAAATTGAACTTTTAAGTAGTTAACTAGTTATTATCTAGTTACTTTTGATATATGGCTTGAAAGTTTACGTAGTTAACTAGTTATTAATTGTTAAATTGCATGTTTGTTAGTCTTTTTCTTACTACATTTTCTATTTTCATGAATTTTATATATTTAAACGTATGATAAATAATAAATATATATTAAAAAACTCAAAAAGCAAAATTCTGTGTAATCCAATTAATCAAAGCTTAATCTGATTAATTTGTTAGGTGCTACCATACCGCATGCATAATAAACCATGTTTTCCAACATTGCATTTTGGAAAACACATGATGCATCGGCTAAATATATCTCAACTTACATTAACTTTTTAAAACAATGAGTTTTAAGATGTAGTTAAATGAACTGTCCAGATTGGCTCTGATTCATTTACATTGTATTGGCAATATATAGTAGGTTTATTAATATCTTCCATTTGTTTATAATTATGTGAGTAGATTAAACTAAAGCAGTTAAATATAGGCCATACTGATTGGATATAACAAAACAAATATCTCTCAGGTTTTAGTCACTGATCACTTTGTCATTATCATTAACTAATAGAAAAGGAAACTATACAGATGCATGCAGAGATCAAACTATATCGTTGCAGAGATCAAACTACATTGTGCATCTCATAACTCAGAAATCAATTACTTCCTATTACCAAATGCACCACCAATGTGATTGGTATAGGTTGCATCTGTCAGATGCGTCTATGTACAACTTCTAAGTACACAGATGAAATGCCCTTATTTGTGAAATCGACATATATTAAGGTAACAATCAGTACAGTACGATATAGTACATACATGACTGCTTTTCATCATGCATTTAGTTTAACAATGACGTAGTTTGTATTGATGCTTAATGCATATAATATTTTAAAGAACTATGTGCATCTTCAATGCAAATGTATGAATTTTGTATCTCTTAGACAAATAATGCTTATCTTCATAGGGGGTCAACATGCAACTGAATAAGAAACAACATGAAGCGCTAGGCTCAAATTCAGTTTGTCCATGTTCCATGGGAGGCATCCAACAAGCATCCACACCATAGGCCATGATTTATTTTTAAATGCTTATAAATATGGATTGTTTCCTGAAGAAATATTGTAAATTATATTGTGCATTTTACAGACTGAGAAACCGGACAGTTACTCATGACTAAAGGATCATAATGTTGCATGAACCAAAACTCGATGTAATTAGATATAGTCATGAACCTAAATCTGACATTTTATTAATGAAGGCCATTTTCGTCGAAGTTGAGTAGAGATCTCTTAAACCTTTTGTTGATGATTCTAAGTATTTCGAATTAGTAGATCATAATGACCAATGTGGATTCTCAGTATGATAGATTGATAAATAAAGATAATTGTAAATACTTTTCGCAAATTTGCAGTTATTTTGATGTGCAAACTTGCTTTTGGTATCTCGACTTCAAATATATTAACTCCTACGTCAAAATCAGTGTTCTAAAACGCAGCCCAAGCAAATACCTAGGCGTAGGTGGACCATTTGCTGCCTAGTTTGGGCCAGACCACCGCGTAGGCGGCTCCTAAATAGGCCGCCTAGCTTTTTAAACAGAAAAAAAGAAAAAAAAGCCCAATTACAGTTACAGCCCAGCCCACAAAAAAAAACAAATCCCGAACCCATTAACCAATACCTGACCTGCTCACTTAACCTAAACCATATTTCTTTCTCTTTCTCGTGTTCATCCGCAGCCGCCAAGCCCAACACCTACCTCCGCAGTCCGCAGCTCTCTCTCTCTCTCTTGTACCCTTCCCCTTGCCGCCGCCTCCACCTCCTCGCCTCCTCCTGTAGCCACCAACACCCACCTCGGCACCTCCGCAGCTCTCTCTCATGTACACTTCCCGCCAATCACCCCTCCTCTCTTGCCGTCACCGCCTCCACCTCCTCGCTTCCTCCCGCAGCCGCCGCACGTCCGGAGCCGCCACCTCTCCTCTTCAGGTAAAACTTTAAAATTTGAATTTTTTAGTTTTTTAACTTTTTCACTGTTTTTATGTAGTTAATAATAATCTTGTTCAATTCTAGTTTAATTTTGTACGAAGAGAAGAATAAATAGTTAATCTTGTTCAATTTAGTTTAATTAATTAGTTTAATTAGTTCAATTGAGTTAATTAGTTAATCTTGTTCAATTTTATTCACTGTTTCTAATTTTAGTTAATTTTAGTTTAATCTTGTTCAATTTTAGTTCAATTTTATTCACTATTCAATTTAGTTAATTTTAGTTAATCTATTTAATTAATAATTGAGATTAAAATCATGTTCAATTTTACATATAGTCTTATAGAAGAGAAGACTAAATAGATGTTAATACTTAATAGATCAAGTTGTGATTTATTTGAATCTATTATTTGTCGTGATTTGATCTATGAATAGTTTGTTTGTTGAATTATTGTGATGTAGAATGTCAGATATTCCTCCTAAGGAATCTGCGGGTTCCACCTCTATTACCGTGAACGCCCCTGTGAAAGATAAAAGAAACTCAAGAGATATCGATTGGAGTTTGGATTTCTTCTGAATCCAAATGGTTTGTGCTTGGCGCAATGTAAATTGTGCTCGGACAAGATGAAAGGAGGGGTCTTTAGATTGAAGCAACATCTTGCCGGCAGAGGAAAAAGTTGCATAAAGTGCTCTAAGATTTCGGCCGTTGATAGGAAGAAGGTGCAAGAAACTATGAATCTTAATTTCAAGAGGAAGAAACTGAAGGAGATGCATATCAGGGAGTTGCAAGATGAAGCACAGTTCGACAAAACAGATCCAACGACTATTGAAGAAGATGGAAATTGTCTCTTCTACTCATATAACAAGCGTCTCTACAAAGAGGTCGAGAGAGCCGAATGTGGGCTAATGGATACTTGTATCGCTAGTGAGGCAAAAAGATTGAAGAGAAAGATGATTCAGCTTGGAGTGAAGGAAGTTTATACGAAGGAGAAGAGAGATTGGGTCCACAAGCATGTTGCTTGATGGGCGTATGAAAATAGCATTCATTTTCATGCCCTCTCTACTAACTCCTTTATGCGGATGTACAGCGTTATTGGGGATTATGGACGTGCCTACCGACCGCCTAGCATGTATATGTTGAGGGAGCCGTTGTTGAGGGGTGTTGTGAATGAAACTAAGGACTCATTGAAGGAGCATGAGTGGGGGAAGAGTGATTGTTCTATTATGACAGATGCTTGGTCAAATAGGAAGATGTGGTCGATCATGAACTTGTGCATCCACAGCCGGCTAGGCATGACTTTCTACAAGTCAATTGAGTGCTCCGGGGACTCGCACACGGGGGAATACATTTTTGAGTAGGTGTATGCATGCATTGAGGAGATTGGGCCATAGAAGGTCATCTAGATTGTCATATATAATGCTTCTGCAAATGTGGCGGTGAAAGAGAAATTGAAGGAGAAGAGGCCGAGTATCTTTTGGACAAGTTGTGCAGCTCATACTATTGACCTGATGCTTGAGGGCATTGGAAAGTTGCTAACCTTCAAAACAACCATTGATAAAGCAAAGGCCCTTATCGTCTTCATCTACAGCCACCACAAGATCTTGAATATGATGCGCCGCATGTGTGAGATGAGGGATATTGTGAGACCCAAAGTCACTCGCTTCGCTACTGCATTCTTGACTCTGCGAAGTGTTTATGAGAAGAAGCTGAAGCTAAGACTCATGTTCTCTGATGAAGAATAGAGGAAAAACAAGCATTCTAGGACCGCAAGAGGTGGTAAAATGGAGGCTATTGTCCTGTGAGAGAGTTTGTAGCAATCTGTAAACAAGTTATTGAAGATCTATTCTCTCTTTTTTTGCATGTTGAGGGTGATCGATATCAACTATAGACTCTCAATGGGATTTGTTGTGGTGATTCTTGAAGACACGAAGGAGGAGATTCTTGTTTTGAAGAAACAGGGGAGCCTATGTAAGTTGGTAATTGATATTATACATTCTAAGTCCAAGGATCGATTATATACACCCCTTGCATATGGCAGCTTATGTCATTAACCCTTACTACTTCTTTAGAGATGATGTTGCTAAGAACTCTAGGGAGGGGAAGGAGGGGTTTCTAGATGCGGTAGACCTGCTCTATCCTGATGAGGAACACCAAGCTGAGGCTACTAAGGAGTTCATGGAGAAGTACAGAGAAAATAATGGTTCATTTGGTAGAAGCTTGGCGGTGAAAGCCAGGCAGAAAGTGGACTTCAATCTAGGTAAATTTAGTTTACAAATTGAATATATCAATCATAAGTTATTTTTTGCACTGGTGAATTCACATGAGACTGTGTTTGCAACTAGTTGATGGTATATGCATGGCGGTGATTGTCCCTTTCTGCAAAACTTAACGATGAAGGTTCTTAATCTCACTAGCAGTTCTTCCGGATGCAAGAGGAACTGGAGCACATTTGAGGGGCTAAATTACATAACTATCTAAAATTAATAAGATGAAGTTATCCATTTATGACTTTACTAATTTGTTCTGTTCTTCTTTAAAGATTCACACGAAGAGAGAAACTAATTGGAGTCAAAAAGGTTGGAGGATCTTGTGTTTGAGAAGTTCAATGCTAAGCTCAAGCAAAAGAAGAGGAGAGGAGAAGACAAAGACGTGCTAACAACGCAGGACCATACTACGGCACGTGTATAGATCCTAGATGGAGTCCCCTCCGATGACGAGCAAGAGACTTATCCCTATTCAGATGTTAGTTGGACGATGGTGGAGAACGTATCCGGAGCGGCTGAGGTTGCGGCGAACCGGAGGAGTGAACAAATAGCAGGAGCTGCAGGACCTTCGATGATTACTAGCGAAGAAGAGTCTCTTGCCTTCGACGATGATGTCACGAACGAGAATGAGGACTACGTGGACAAGAACTCAGAGGAGAGCGATCATGCGCTGGAGGATTTCCATGATGGTGATGATTAGATTATATGATTATATCTCGTGCTATACGTTTAGACTATTCGTTATTTTCTTCTTGAGCATTAGACTTCTGAGTTTGCGATATTATTTACTGTTGTGGTAACTTATTATGTTGGACATGGTGATGTTTCTTAGTATTTGGTTACTATTTTGGCTATTTAGTATTTATACATGGTTGATTATGGATCTAAGACTGTTATTTATGTTTTTTTGTAATTTTATATGAACTTTATACATATGTTTGTGAATTATTATAATTAAATAAATTTAAAAATAGGCAAATGCCTAGGCGCTAGGCCCCAACTCGAACGCCTAGTCCGCCTAGTGCTTTCTGTAACATTGGTCAAAATCATGGGATAATTAAACATCTACTTGTGATTGCACATATAAAAAGGTTAGAAATATCGTACTGAAGCACACTTACTACATTCATTCTGAGCATATATACATAAAACATCAAACATCAATATGCTATTCTACCAATAAGGCGTATCTTCTTTAGGTGCAGCTAACGTCCAATGATATAGGGACTAACTGTCATCCTAAACCTGTGTCTATATAATAAAACCTCATGCAGACACCTATACTGTTAGTTAATGTTTAAAAGCCAACATATGTAAATCTAATATTATATTTGCTATAATGTGATACATAATGCACTAACTGAACGAGTATTTTTCTTAAAAAACAATAAAAAAATAAAAAATAATAAGGTAGCAAAGAAGTGAGTATATTTACCTTGGGTGCCAAAGTAGCTTTAGAGTCATCCTGTGGTTGAGCTTTCAGCCTGGCAGATCCATCAAAAAGTGATGGAAGTTCACGAATAAGAAGCTCTGAACCTGTGGAGAAACAAGATTTACTCATCAAAATTTCTGGAGATTTATGATAAAATACTATGTTATAAAGTAACGATGACCATCGGAACAGTAAAAGCTGCAAGAAATAAGGCTACTGTTATGAGACACAGAATGGGTGAATATATTTGTACCACTATACAAGGATATGATATCTTGTTCAGCTAGCAGCAAGAATCCATTTATTGCATGCATGATTCAGCTAATAAAATTTTAAGAATTCAAATGAATAAAAATGCTCCACCTTTATTCTGCTAACAGAGGTACTTCTAGGCAGTGTTAGAAGCACCTTCCTTAATTATTTCAAGGTGTTTTGCAGATGAGCACAGGAACGCAAATTCAAAAGGTCTTCAAGAGCAGAAGGCGTCCAATTATAGGCCACAGTATCTAAAAGGGAATGAATTTAAACTATATTTACTATTTGCATGACACATGCATCGAGATGACAAGAAAACATTGGGGTTAGTGAGAAAATAGATGTCTAAATTTAAATTTCTCATCAACTAATAGTTTCTAGATATCCCAAGACTCACTCTTATGCTTTCAGAGTTCATTCACAGTATATTTGGCCATTATGTATCAGTTCTAAAGGAAACTTTCAGGTCATATATTTGGATTAGCTGATGCTGATAGTGTTCTCATTATTAAAAGGATCTTAGATAGTTAATAACATAACGTAGCATGACACTTTTAAATCTATCCCCAATTAGTTTTTGTTATTGTTGGATGTAGCTGCTGTTGTCTTTCAAGTGCTGTGTGTGTATGTGAGACTGTGAGTGTATTCTGGCTTTGCTTCAATTGGCATCATGGTCTGCGGCAAATCATCTCCCTTTCTTCCACCAAAGGATGGCAATATCGAGAATTTTACTCCTACCACAATCCAATCTACTGTAGTTTTACTCTTCTCTTGTTACCCTCTTTTACACGATGGCCTAGTAAGATTATGTAATAGAAGTTAGTTCTCAATGAGATTTTTAATGTGGTTATATTAGACTCTCTTCATTTCGTTCCTTTAAATAATAGCAACAGTGACATTAAGGTACTAAGAGTGGATTAGGTCCTGATGAGAACCGAAATATGATCAATGTCAGTTGATTTTATGTTGGATTTCTTCCAAGATTTAACTATGACTCACTAACTTAACTGAAGTTCCAGTGAGATTGAAAAACTAAGAGTAAGTTACTTCCGGATGAGAGTTTTAATATGATCGATAAATTTCAATTTAGGTTGAGTTTCTTCCAAGATTTAACTATGATTCATTAAATCAAAGAAAAATTTAACCTGAAGAGTTCAGAGCAATCAAGAAGCACACAATTGGTAGGTGAGCTACCACAGGAGCACATATGAACTTATGGACCATGGTGTGCACACAGTATATTAAGTGGGGACAATAAGAAGATATTAGGTGATGGAGAAAATTTTTAGGGTTTTTTAGATACTAGTCCCTTAAATCTTCAATAATTCCATATTAGTCCCTCAAATCTTGGAAATTGCATATTAATCACTCAAATCCTATAGGATCTTGCAAAATGGTCACTATGTTAGTATTTTAGTTAAAGAACCCAACCATGGCTGGGTTAACTCCTAACCCTTTTGGGTTATCTCCTAACCCTACATTTGCAATCCTCTCTCTAATGTTGCAAACCTTTGTGAAGCTGAACTTTGGTTAGGGTTCTTTTCTAGCCATTGGAGGATAAAACCTCCAGCAGGTTTGGGTTTTTTTAAGCGCGTACTGGGTTTAAACCCATTACAAAATGGGTTGGGTAACATAATAGGAATAAAACAATCACTTTGCCTCCAACCGTTAGATTTGACAGAATATTTCCCTCAAATCTAATGTAATTTAACTTGACCATTTTGTAAGATCCTATAGGATTTGACGGACTAGTATGCAATTTCAAAGATTTGAGGGACTAAAATGCAATTATTGAAGATTTAAGGGATTAATATCTAAAAAAACCAAAAAAATTTTATTCAAACTGTTAATGATTCATGTTTTATCAAAAGTTATTGTTTACAATGAAACCTATGGAAAACCTGAAGTTCGGAAATATGCAGCTCCACTTTCTATTGGTTTGTTCTAGCTGCTTTTCTTTGATTGCTATAGTGCCTCGTATTACAGTTTATGTCTCTTCTTCACTGCCAATCTTGAAATGGCAGAAAGACAAAATCATAGCCCAAAAAACAATGCAAACTAAATTAAACAGTTGGGGTCAGATTTGATATTGACTAGTTTCTTGCTGGTGAAATTTCAACCCAGATTGTGTCTGTAGAGGGTTGGCATTAAATCCAGTAAACTCATCCCAAATGGCACCCTGCTGCTTGTTAAATAATCAGAATTCACATAAGCTGTATGACTATATCCTTTGACATCTAACTCTGGACATAAATATAATATCAACTATTCTGCACACCATGAATTTAAACCTTCACCCTCTAGAATTTGACAAAACAACGAATGTCTTTTCAGTTTCCATAAATGCTGTACAAATTGATCTTCTATACCCTTCTGGTACACTCAGCAATGGGACAACATGCAAGCAAAGAAAATCGATCAAGTAATTTACAGAGGAAAACTAACACCAACTGGCCAGAGCAAGAAAATTTTAAAAATGAACAATAAAGAAATAAAATGATAAATTGTGGTCAATAATCTGACAGTGATGTCATAATGAATATTCCACAACATTTGACAGACATGATCCAGACAGCTGTACTGATACCATATTGTCCTAGAACAATCACTAGATTACCTCAATCTAACTTCACTGAGAATTGTTTCCTTGGATGGACAGACATGGATACATTTTTGTGATGAATTAAAATGTGTCAACATACAGTATATGTTATAACTGAATAACATTAAATATCAGAAAACACGTTTCCCAAATAGACCTACTATTTCACCGAAAAAAAAAGACCTACTTAAATATTATAAATAACAGTATGAACCAGAATAAAAACAGATATTTATGACGCTCCAGTGTCTCCATATGATATGTAATTTAATGAACAAAAAGCAACCTATAACGACTAATCCCAGGTGTCAAAGTTGAGAAAATAATGCATACCTAAACCAAACAACACATTGAGCAATTCCGGTGCCTACAAACAAATGATAAACAATTAGATTTAAGAACCTTCAATATCTGACACTAAGAACTAAATTGATGCCTAAGTGATCAGGTGCACGAATTAATCACGCTTCCCATACATCTATCGATGTTTTTTTTTTTTGTGATAAGTGAATAACGATAGGTAAAGAAAGCTCTATTATTATATAGTTCAAATTACCATTCTCATGAGCACTTTGTCCAATAAAAAAGAATCGGTTATGATGCACAAGACTCCATGAAACGAAGACTTTAGGATTGCCTGTAATGCTAACATGAACCTTCCTTAATTGTGTTAAACACCTAACCAGGGAAATTCTGGACAGAGGCGTTTGACCAAAAAGACCAGATGACATCCTCTAAATTGTCAGTTGACATCCTCCAAATCCTCCTAGACTGATGACGGAAAGATAATAGAGTTCTATAGGCAAATTTTGAGGTAAAAATAAATGCTCAAGCAATTTGAATTTTATTTAATAACATAAGACTCATCTGTACTTTATTTAGGTCTTGATATTCAAAACTTTCCAGGACCTCCGGTCGTTCTCTGCATTATCTATTATACACTTAAACTGTAATAACTGATCATTTTAGCATTCTTAATATGTTAGAAGACAAATTTTTTTTATCAAATATGTTTTTTTTTCAAAGGCCAAAGTCACATTTTTCTTCTTTGGTTTTGTTGAGGCCCATTTACTCCTAGTTTCCTTTTCTTGGAAGGCCCAAATATCTCTATGGCCCAATTATATAAAGTTTAGAAGCAAAAACCAGATGATCCTTATGATAACTATCCTAGATCAAATATTTTTTCTCACGAAACCAAAAAAATATATATGTACAGGAACGTTTTAGTTTTTCCCATAACCACCACATCACGATCTTCAAGTGGAACAGAAAAAAAAAATCCCTAAGCATGAGGAACTTTCTAACTAACCCTAGCTCCTTATAGCCGACTCCCACCACATCACGTTCTTCAAGTGGAACAGAAAAAAAAATCCCTAAGCATGAGGAACTTTCTAACTGACCCTAGCTCCTTATAGCCGACTCCCTTGAATTCTGTTACCATGACATCATTCCCTCATCAAAAAAAAAGAAAAAAACAGCCAAGGTAAGAAAGAGAACAGCACCTGAAGCTTGAGGAGGGGTGAGAAGGAGCTTGCTTAGTGTTTATGCTTTCGGCGTCATTCGTCAAGCATATTTTTCTCTCCTTTTACCTTGTTTGAATTTTCACTTCACATCGATGTTTTATACCTAGAGCTCATGATAAAATCTCTCTGTGCTGTTTACATTCAAATCTTAAGATTTTAGATATTTTGACTTTTTATCACACATCAGAAATTTAGAACTCTTGTCAAGTAGACGTTGGATAAGTCTACCAAATATTATATGCTAGATTCACATGTTAAAATTCTTGCTCATGATTCATATAGAATTTTTCTTCCATGTGTATGACCATGAACTTCTATATAAGGATATGTATTTAGGAGTTGTGTTACAAAAAAAAAAATTCTGTAATGCACAGCTCACCTTTGGTATAATGTTTCTAGTGATATAATTGGTTATAAGTTCTTAGAGGTGATGCTTTTGTTAAGATTCCCAAGTAAAGGTTATTATTTCATGACTTTATGTTGCCGATACTTTGTATAGATGGGGGAACAGTAAGTTTTCTTTTACATTAGCTTAAGTAGTTAGAACCTTTGAATATGTGACAGTTTATCAATGTTCTGTTTAAAGGTATCACTCAAAAAATATGAATTTAGGTATAAAACATGTTTTTAATTAATTTTCAAATATAAATTCGTGAAAAGCTTTTCTGGAGGGTTTGGTGCATGTAACTCTTAATTAATAATTTTATAAAATTGGAAGATCCTAGTCAATATTTTGTTCAAACAACTATTTTTCTCTAGACACAAAAATAAAAATATCTCACAAGAAAGTAACCTTCCTTTTGCAATTTGAAATTTTTCTTCTATAAATATCAAATTATTCCCCTAATCAGTTTCAAACAGTTTTCTAACTAATATAAGTTTCAATGAACTTATGATTTTTTATTTTTTATTTTTTATTTTTATTTTTAATTTTGTTTTGCTTTCATAATATTATCCCCTTATTTTATTTCAAGGGAAGGGAAGTAACCATTGTTTAATTTAAGTTTCTTTTTTATTTATTTTCGGCCATATAGGTTGTACAGCAGATTAGTTAGTTTTTCCCCAGAATCTGTTAACAAGCACACTACTTATCTTAAGAGTATCTTATTTTGAAGTTATCCTAACAATTGGTATATAGAGTTATATAAAATTTTCGGTAGCATCATCTGCATAAAACAAAGGCCCTTGAGCTCATGGTTAACTAGCTTGTGTGTTAGTACAGAGGTCCATAGCTCGAATCCTTGGACCATTTTTTCCTTATAGTTTTTGGGTTCACTAGAACCAGCTTGTTTTACTCTATAGATCTTTTCAATTGATCATGTCTCCTTGTCGTTTTCAGTTTCATCTTAACTATTGTTTTGCTTACCAATTTAAATTTATATTATTTTAGTGAACTTGTTAGCTCATACTCTAAGACCTTGTTATACAATGAGATAGATTGCGTGGTTGTAATCCTTGTTGATCATTAATGTCATCAAATAGGCTCGGCTGTGCATGAATACGACTTCCATAAAAAATATGATTTATAAGCGTGCTATCATAGCATGACTATGTCCTCGATGCCGATATCCCGGCGTGAGGTTTTTTTTTTACTACTATTATTATTATAGCGTTGATTAGACGACGCACCTGTCTTGACTATACATGTTCTGAGTCACGGTTATTTTTCATACTTTTACGGAAGTCGTTCCACGATAACAATGTGGTTAGTGCACAACATTTCATGCACGGCCATTTAAAATAAACTGGTAAACATGGGGTTTAATAAAGGGGAATTGGATGGAGAATATAAAGTGTATATAAGCGAGCTCATGCGCATTCATGATATCCTTAGTCATATATAAGGGCCAAGGGCCAATACTTGACTTGAAGCCGTGTTTCCGGGATGGTTTCTGGAAAACCCGATTTATATACATGAAAATATTCTCTTCTAATTCAAATAACATCTAAAATAATAATAATGTGCTTATGTACCGTGTAATAAACTTTATCTTGACATCTACAGTTAGTATTTTCCTTTACCACATGTAATTGAGATTTCATCTTTTCTTTATATCTGCCACATACACTTACACGCGCACAATTTCTTTATTTTACATGCTTGTTAGGTGTTTTCTGACTCCCTTGAGGTTTGCACACCCCAGACTCGGGGACTGTTCTTTCTGCGCAGGATCAAGAGTACTTTGAGGATCAGGCCAGTGGCAATGATCACTTTCTATCCTATTAGTTTTTTTTCTAGCTCAGTTATTTAGGTAGTGATTTAAATTCAAACTTTTCTTTGAGTCACATGTGGTTCTCCAGACTATGATGTAGTTTTCCTCTTTTCCATTTTGGACAATTGTGGACTTGTAGTAGAACTTTGTCTTTTCAAAATTCTTTATCTATCTATCTTCTGTGTTATCTTAGTTATATGCTCTATGTTGTAGTTTTTGGCAATATATCTGTATACAGGATGGTCTAAAGGCGTGAATGCGACCGTACGGTTACATTGTCGACCGGGTCACGTCCCAAATTATTACACTTTGGAACTGGAGCGTGACATAAACTGACATAGTAGTTCTATCCATGCATCATAAGATCCTATTGGAGGGTTCTACAATTCTCATGACATGAATGATAAAATTATTTGATTCTACCTGCTTAGTGTGCAAACATTCGTCTTATGACAATTCATTCAGGTAGTCCATATGACCTAGTAAGTTACTATTCATTAGTTCTCATATTTAGTTTGTGCCATGCTTGGTTTAACTTCATATTTTAGCTTAAATAATATTACTATGTTTGGATACTATTCATTGCATAACTCCGCCATGTCCACCTCTTATCTTATCATCCTATCAGTGTCCATGAGATGCATAGCAGTATATGCCTCTAGAGTAACTAGGTAGCAAAATTACAAATGAAGAACAGACAAACAAGGGATAAACAAAAAACGATTAGTTAAACAAAAAACGATTAGCTAATCTATCAAGAACAATTCCCCTAACAAAAAGCAAGAACATGACCTTGATAATGTCAAAGAATCTCTTACAATAGTCAAAGCAAGGTATATTCCAAATACTAAAATGCAACTGTTGTATCCTAACTTAATTCCAATAGTTAAGCATGATCCTTGTTCAAGTAAGAGGATCATGTTTATAAAATTCGAACTTCCAAAAAGGTGATGTATACTCGTCCAAAAATCCATACACGCTAGAATGTAGACATGATTTACATAATTTTAGCTATTAGAAACTTCCATTTGGATGGGCATAGAATAGAATTTAAGACTTTCGACATCAATATGATGGCCTACAAGGTTGCATAGGTACGGGTGAGGGAGCGGTATGGGTACGGGACACGGCAAATTTTGTAAAAGTTAGGGTACGGGGGACACGACTGTGTGTGTGTGTGTATATATATATATATATATTCAGCAATTGAAATTAATAATTTAAAAAGCTAAAAATTGTCTTAACTATTTCAAGATTCTCTTTTTATTTTAAGTTCTTTTATTTGATTCAAACACATTATCAAATTCCCAATAGAGCAAACCTTTTGAAACTTTGGCTTTTTGTTTCAAAAAAGAATAGAAAAGTCAAAGTTAAACTATCTCAAAAAAGGAAAAAAAAATGCCTAACTCAAACATCTCCATGACTAGTAAGGACCATGTGACTTTTTAATTCCAAAAGTACAGGAGCATGTGTGGCATTCGTATCACTGCCATCCTAGCTAACAAAAAATAAAAAACAAAATCGATAAACCCATGTGGGAGATGACGTCATTCTCCACTAAGTGAATAAAAAATTGAGAGACAGAGAGAGTTCTCCACTAAGTGAATACAAACTTAAGAGAGAGAAACTGTTCGTCTTCTTCAAGCCTTGAGTTAGGTTATTGGATCCAAAAAACAGACCCAACAGCCAAATACACCCATTTTTAGCTCTGGTAACTCTCCTCTCATGTGTGAGAAAAATAAATCTCACGAACCCCCTGCCGTTTAGGTGCAGAACTGCACCCAAAACGTACCAGACACCAGTACGGCAACGTATCCTAGATGGCCTAAGAGCTCAAAAAGGTATGATAAGAATATATTATTGGTCAGCTTTAAGGAAAGTCCTTTTCAAAATCAAGCATGATAAAGTCAACTGTATTATCCATTTCAGAAACTTGGAGTTTGTATTTGGCTATAACAATCATGTGAAGCATGCTCGTTGTCCAAGAACTAAAACTTGACAATAGAAGCGCTCACCTAGATAACTTTAACAAAAGGTGGAATCATATTTTTGAAGCCGTTGTTGCTGCACCAACACTCCAAAGTCAGGATTAGGGCTAAAGGAAGGTTTAATACACTTCAACACTCGCCCATAGATTGAAAACTCTCCTAGCGCCTTAGCATTATAAAGAAGCAGTACTATGTTAACTAATCCACTTAACTACAACCTATGAAGCACGGACACGGACACGGCGACATGGACACGACACGGACACGGCAAAACCCAAAAAATAGGATACGGCAACACGGCTAGATTTTTTTAATATTATTATTATATAGATCAATATT
>JBAKGM010000233.1:9923374-9938120 GCA_037177215.1 Asparagus racemosus
TCTGTTTAGACAATAGAATCTATTAAGTATGTTTAGATTTTATTTATGATATTTATATTACACATATGCACACCATCCGATATGGCAATCCGATATTTTTTCCTTGTCTCCCAACATATCCCCAATTTCCGCCATCCGACGTGAATTTTAGCCGTCCGACATGAACCCGACATACGACATTTAAAACCTTGGATTCTACATCCACGACTTTCTGATACTGTATCCACAAATCTGTATACCACTGTATCTGATACTTGTATTTGCACCTGCGAAACCTAGTTGTTTATAGCTAAAAGCATAACCATACGCAATAAGAAAGATAGGAAAGAGAACAGGAGATCTGAAAAGAAATCCCACGCTTTTACCACTGAAAGTTTCTATAAATGATATGCCATGTGTATTTCATCTGACTAATCAATCGTTGAGGCAAAACTACAGCTTGTTATGAAATAAGCCCAACACCGGCTGAACAAAACTTACAGTAACTAGAGCATGTAAGCAACTAAGAAAGAAAAAACAAAACAAAAAAAATGCAGAAACAGAATACTGCTCGTCTCATTTGAAAGGTTAATCCAATTACAGAAACTAGAAATAATGTGTAAATCGAGAAGAAAATAGTTTCTCCTAAATAAAAAAAATTGGACCTTTATACTCCGAATTGCTTCAATTAGTAACTGCATTAGCCATTTAAACACTAATCTGTAGAAATTGAGGATGATAATTGAAATGGGTCCACTTGAAATACCTTAAAGATTGAGTCTTGAGCTTCAGAGGCATTGAATAGAGCGTCCAGAACTGATGCGGCGACCTGATCATCATTCAGGAATTAACACAAACGGTTAGAGGGTGTGAGAGAGATTTAGAGAGGGAAAGAGACGCGATTTAGAGAGAAAAAGAGACGCTTACTTTTGGAGAGCCCAAGAAGACGAGATTCTTCTTGGGGTTGTTGGTTGGAGGAGAAGCTCCGCCGACGGCGCAGCAGAAAAAGCGGCGGAACGCGAGGGACGGCGGCGGCATCACCTCTCCTTCTTCTTCCGCTGTCCCTTTCGTTATCCATCTGTTAGAGGCTCTTTTCTATCAGCTTATCGTGTTTAGCAGATCGGATTACACCCGATAACTACCCGGAGCCCAAATCCAAACACGCCAAAATTACTTTGTAGACCTGACTTGTATTATTTGGGAACTAGTAAATTGTATTATTTTGAAAATACTAGATTGTATATAGAGGGTGTTTGGGAAGGCTTACTTTTTTAAGTTTATAAGTTATATTGATTTTTAGTTGCTTTTAGATTTTATGATAAAAATACTATAAAAATTGTTTGGGTAGAATTGTAATTTGTTTAGTTAAACCTAACTTATGTAAGTGAGCTTATAAGCTAGTTTTTTAAAAGCTAGTTTGACCAAAAAAAAAAGCCTCCCCAAACACCCTCTATATTGTATTATACGCACGCAAAGCTGTGAGAATCTATTTTCGGTGATAGAGATAAAGTTGATTTTAAACATAACTCTACTTAGAAAATGTAACATCAATTCCATTTTATTGTGATTTTCCTCCAGTAAAAATGGTGTTAGGGTCATGCTCACACGGGTGGGTCTAATTTATTAGGTTTGTATATACTTTTTTTTATTTGTTGGTTCTTTATGAGTTTTTTAGTTATGGTCTTTCTTCTAAAAATTAAACTATTCTGAATTTTTTTATTGGATCGTTGCTCCTTTTTCAAAAATAGATAACTTGAGCTAGAGTTCTTTCTATACAAAAATACAAAATAAGGGCGTAGATGAGTTTATTTCAAAATTTAAAATTCAAATTAGATGACTTAACCGTTAATCCCTTCTTTATAATATCTTTTTTTAATTCTAAAATTAAAAAAAAAAGTGCTACCTCACTGAATAAATGTGTGGATAGTTTTTATTTTTAAAATTTTAAATTCACAATTAGGGAGAAACACGTGTAAGTTTTTCTAGATGTAAGGCTTGCAGTAAACTACAAATTTTTATTTATTTATGAGGGGGATCTAAACTTTTTTTTCATCTCTAACATTTTATGTAGTTTAACTAGTTCTTCGATTCACGAAATAGCATATCCAAGTTTGCCTTTCAAATGATTCTCCTGGCCATTTAGGATATCAATTCCCATCTTAATTTGATAGTTAATGTACGTTTTAACAATAGTTACCACTAATTTATTCTTCAATAGATATAAAGGTCACAAATAACAACTAAAATATTCTCTCTATAAATATTGAAATATGGACAACTTCCACTAAACCCCTAATAAGTTGGGGTGTTTAACACTAAACCCCTAATACCTTTGAAACTCGCACTAAACCCCCAAAAACATTTGGCAGAAAAGTCTCAAATTAACATTGTTTAGTTCACGTGTAATCAAATAACCAAACTTTCCCCAACAAATTTTAGCATAATACGTCGAATAACTTTTAAGTTTTGTCACTTAACCCCCAATAACTTTTGGTAGTAAACCCCATAAAAATGGTTGTTTTAATTTTCAAAATTTTACATGTAATTTTTTTATTTTTTGGATTTTAAAGAGGTTGTTTATAATTTTTGGTTTTTGCATAGATTTATTTGTAACATGCATATTTTCCATGCAGTTGTTTATAATTTTTGAATTTGTGGGTCTAGTTTGCTATATTTGTATCTTTTAGATGGCTTTAACAATTTTAGATTTTTTTTAGGGGGGGGTGTCATTTGTAACTTTATTAGTTTTTAGGGATTTGTTTGTAGTTTTATATGTTTTTAGTGAATTGTTTGTAAATTTTAGAATTTGAAAGGAGTTATTTTTTATCTTCAAACTCTTAGGAGGTTTGTTTTTAGTTTCATATTTTTTTCAGAGGGCTATTCACTTTTTTAGGAGTTTTTTTAATTTTATGAGATAATATTCAAATATGTATGATTTGAAAGGATATTGATGTTGAGGGACATCAATGTAAAATTATGACATAATATAAGTGCAAAAACTCAAAATGCTTTGGCAGTTTTCTAAACTTCCAAAACTTATCGGGGATTTCAAAATTTTTGGCGGCTTTTGATCATCACATTTTATTGCACTTTTATACCCTTATTATCTATTTATTTAAATAAACATATCACTAATAACATGTTTTTCTCTTAATCTGCAGGAATTGAAGAATTAATGAATAAGAGCTATATAAAACTCAAATTTCTTTATTTTTTAATCTTTTATTGAATCTCAGGATCAAGCCAAGCAGTCTATAGAAGCCAAAGAAACAAGGATCTAATATGAAAAGAAATCATATCGAAATTCACATTCAGGATGGTCAGCAGCAAAGAAACAACATTATCTTCCAATCCGGAAGGTGGAATATAATATATGATAAATGAAAATAGTCTAGCTCGACGAGACGAAGTCATCTGGAATGTCAGATTATCGATACTTGTATCGATACTAGTATCAATACCACTATCAATACTAGCATCAATACTTATATTGATAGGGGTATTGATATCAGTATCGATACTTGTATTGACAATAGTATCGATACCTAGCAAGCAGTTACGAATTAAAGGCTGAAATTATATAATTTGGGTC
Source organism: Asparagus racemosus (assembly GCA_037177215.1). Classification (NCBI taxonomy): domain Eukaryota; kingdom Viridiplantae; phylum Streptophyta; class Magnoliopsida; order Asparagales; family Asparagaceae; genus Asparagus; species Asparagus racemosus. The sequence goes on from JBAKGM010000233.1 coordinate 9,926,946, forward strand.
TTAAGCTTGATCTAAGGGCTAATATTGATTGTAATACTCTATAAATAGGAGTAGAGAGTGAGGGTTTGAGTGTGGAAAATTTTACAATAATCTCCATTTGGAGAGGAGGGTTATTCTAAATTGAGAAGAACTTCTAAAATTGTAAACTTTATTTACAATTAATAAAAATAAATTTTTTTCCACCTTTTAGATTTTCTTTTCTTCTTCTTCTTTATTGATGAAGATCTTCTTTCAAAGGGCCAACCACCCGCAATGTAAGTTTTTATTTTTCTTTTCTATTTTCTTATTTTAGAAATTCATGTTTAGAATTTTATTTTCTTTTTATGTTGGTGGATAAATTTTATTTTTATGTCTTGTACCTTAGATTTACTTTCATGCTTTTTTATTTTGTTGTTTATTTTTCATTTTCTTTTATTATTTTTATGCATTTTTTATAGTGTAGATTTACTTGCATGCTCTTTTGTTTTGTTAGTTAGATTTCCTTTATGCTCAAAGTTAAGATCTTCATTTCCCTTTTTTCCTTCTTTTTTATAGTTAGTTTTTATTTTAGATATCCTTCTTTTATGCTCTCTAGTCTAGATTTTATTTCTTTGTTTTTATTTTTTAAAATGTGGAACTAGATCTTATAGGAATTCTAGAATCGTATGAAACTAATTTGATTTCTTTTATGATTTGTCGATTGCTCTCTTGTACTCAAAATGATCATATTTAGGATAATCAACTACAGAACTAATTTGTAGAAGAAAAATTTAATAATTTATGTTTATCTTGAGTGGATTGATAGGTTATGCTTATGAATTCTAGAATTACTATCTAGTTGTTGTTTTTTTCATGAATGATAATTTTACTTTAATGATAATTTGATGGGTTATACTTTATTTTAATAGTTTGATAATCTATACTTAATAAAACTAAAGTAAAATCATACTCCCTTTAAAAGCACGAGTTCGGGAAAAGCTTTCCATGGTCAATATTACCCTTCACTATTTTGAATATTTTAGCTCAACAATTTTAAAAAAATAAGATTAATAATATATGAGAAATACTATTTTGAATATTTCATTTAAATCTTAATCTATTCTAATACTAATTATATCCTATACTAATCTAATGTGAACTACATATAGCTCAACAATTTAAAAAAATAAGATTTAGAAATCATACATAGATAACATATTATAATACATGAAATATTTCACAAAAAAATTCAAAATTACACAAAATACCCTCAAAAGTTTGAATTACACAAAACACCATGACTTTTCAAAACCTAAAACAACAAACATGGATCTTGAAATTAACAATAGCCCCTGGAGAGTATTAAATTTGTAATTAACACCCTAAGCATTTCAAAAATTATAGAAATAACCTCAAATGTTTAAATTATGAAAAAGTACCCTAAATTTTTGAAATTTTAAAACTTGCAAACAATATAGTTGAATTCAAGGGATTACCATCAAGCATTTGAAAGTTAAAAATTTACAAAAAAAAAACCTTAAAGTTATAAAAAATTGTAAAAACTCCCTCAAAAATTAAAAATCAGAAAGAACCCTAAAATTTCAAAACTAATAACCAGCACACACCAAATCTAAAAATTATCAATAGAGCATTGAAAATTTAAATTTTGCAAAAAACAACCCAAAGTTTTAATAATTGTAAAAAATACTCTTAAAATTTCAGAGTTGCAAGAAATATCCTAACATTTGAAAACTTATCACCAACACATGAAACATAGAAATTACAAGCACCAAACTTAAATTTTAAAATTTTCAAAATACACTATCAAAGTTTTAAAAATTGCAAAACACACCCTCAAAATTCCAAAATCGTAAAAAAGCTGAACTTTCTAAACTTTGTAAAGAAAAGAGTAATTGTTTGATATTCTTTCATTAAAATATATAAATTTTAACTTTCAATTTAAAGTTTACTATCCCTTTTCAGCATCTAAAATTAGTCTAAGTTGATGCTGGTAAAAAATTATAATAACAATAGATTAAAAATATTAAGTTAAGGAAGAAAATTTTGAAAAATATATGATAGATTAAAAATTAACGTCACTGTATACGTTAAAGGAACTGCATATATTTTTACTAATAACATTAATTGATAGAAGACTAAATTACATAAAACTGATAAAAGACTATAATATAATAGCCTAGCATTAATTGATTATAATATATAAACATTGATCTCTGATGGTAATAATATTTATAGGGTAAAAAAATACGAGAAGTTACGTATGGAGACACTATTAGAAAGTTCGGAGATATCCTTCAAAAGAATCAAGCTGTTTCTATTTCAATGGAGAAGTAAAGAAAATAAACCAAAAACTCAAAAACGTTCATGAATCACTTGAACTAACATCGATAAAAGGCATATCTATCAAAGAAGCACAAACTGAGTTCCCCTTGAAGAACATATTGAACAAGTTTGTCCCAATCAAAGAAGCATTTTCCATGAAAAATGCAAGAAGAATTAGTAAGTATTATTATAAATTTCATACTTTATTCTTCAAATACTAAAGAAATCATAAACTTAATATAAAATTACATGCAAGCAATCTTTCAATAGAAACTAAAGTGAAGTCATTGATCAACTGTGAAGTCATTGATCAACTATGTTGCAAGATAAAACAAGATAGATAAGAAGACACAAATTACTATAATGGACAAAAGGTATATACGTGATACTTATTTACAATAGCGCAAGTAAAAAAAATTAAAATCGGCCTTTTTCTTTTTACTATTGCGGTGACTTGACTCTACATGTAACTTTATTTGAGGATATGACTATCAACGAAGGGTCAATTCTTGAAGACAAGATCAAAGATAAGCATGCAATAGCACGATCAGATTTTTAACCTTTTTAAGAAATAAAGTTTTTTTATCGTAATATGAAAAAAATCTAAAGACCCCTTAACTATTTAAGTTCTTAATTGAGCGAATTGCACTTTTACCAACAAACTATTCCTGCCACATATCTCCATTATTATATATGAATGTATCTTCCAATCCGAACTAAGGACCGGTTTTTAGAGTTAGCTCACCCTCGCGGGATCACGACCTTTTATCTCGCCCATTGTAGCACGTGTGTCGCCCTGGGCATAAGGGGCTTGATAACTTGACGTCATTCTCACCTTCCTCCGGCTTAACCAAGCAAACATCCAGATAACACAACAAAGAAAAAAAAATATATTTTAACACTAATATGTAGTTAGAACAAGCTACCAAGACAAAAGCACCTCCATCAAGGCTTTTTACAAATGCAACACAAATTCAAATTACTGATATATGCATTCATCACAATATTCGAAAGAGGTATGATCTTACAAGACCTACCCTAAAATTCACACAATTAAACTTAAAAATAGTTTGCCAATATACAGACATGTTATTGCACCTATAATGCAAAGATAACTACAATTTCCAATAGAGTTGAGCTGTTTGCAATGACTGCAACAAGAAGGTGGATAGAAATGTTAATAAGTGTGTCCAAATGATACATGTCATAGGATCTCCGATGACATAGTACCAAGGTTAAATAATCTCTTCTTCAAGAAATAAATATATCAAAATCAAATATTAACATTATAATCTAAGGCAAATTGACAACAAAAATATAATTATTTAGTTCAGATCCTCATGGAAAATGACACAGACAGAGCAACGATAATATTATTTGATGTAGTAAATGCTCTTATTGGATGCACAATAGAAGAATTCATTGCAGAGAAAAAAAGGTAACTCCTAACCTTATTTAAGTAATAAATTAGAAACACAAAAATTTTATATATATGAAATTAATCTTTATTCTCATTAAAACAGAAAAATAATCAAAATTTTTATTTCTAAATGTTTGTGTTGAGCATTGGAAATACATGCAACTTCTTTGTGAAGTGAGATGAGCAGACAAAATATGAACGAGCCTAAAGAAAGATAACAGGACAAGAAATCCACCTCCAGCCTAATGTCACAATTAATATAGACAATGAAGACACTACTCTAGAATTACACAAGAAAAAGATAAAGGTGGAGAATGATTGATCTCGACTCAATAAAAAAATGAAATAGAAGGAATAAAAGACCTATTTTCTGAATATTGTATAGAATAGTTTAAATTTTTTGAGTAAAATTAAAAATCTTTAAAAGAGATTTTCATAAAGTATTTTTAGTACGTTATATGCTTATGTTGATGCTTTTATCATATAAAAGTGTATTATAGTTAGCATTAATTTTTATTTTATGATTTTTTATGAAGTCTATCAATAATTAGGAACAACTTCATATTCTCTTTAGTTTCGTTCTAGCCCACTTTTAATCAATCATTTTGGCTTATTGGCTTTAATTATTCGTCTTGCTTTTATAGCATTATTTTTCAACTATTTTACACTTTCACAACACTATACTTTCTCAAGTCAATCTTGGTTTCATGTCGATCCTAATAACATGAAAATTCAAATTGGCTTTGGATTATATTTGTTTCCTGTCTATTACATTATCAACATGAAAGTTTAAATTCAGTGTAATCCATTCAAACAAACATCGAGAAAATAAATAATCATAATGCTAAAGTTTAGAGATAAAAATGAGCAAAAGCTATTAAAGTCAAACCGAGAAACAAATTTTAATGAGGAAATAAATTAAAAATACTTAATCATGATATTTTATCACATGCATTGCACGTGCATAAAACCTAGTATGATAAAAGAGAGTAGTTCATAACGTGCATAAAACCTAGTATGATAAAAAGAGAGTAGTTCATAACTCCTAAATGAATTTAAACTAGTGGATTCAATTCTAGATTCCACAATTCTCTCTTGATTTCCTCCATCTTTTACTTGTTTAGATTTTTTTCCTTTTTGTGGTATTTTCTTATCTTCTTGACATTGTTCTTTTCTAGTTTTCTTTATTTCTCCTCCTTATTATTCTTTATTTCCTTTTATTTGTCCACTCTCTTTCTCCCCCTCTTGTTCTAATTGTTTTTATTTGTAAATAATCACACACTCTTTATTTCTTCACACTTTCACTCCTAATTGTCCACACACAACTCTAGGATCCATGTTAGAATTTTTTCTACACCTTTCTCATGGGTTCGACGTTGTACTATACCTCTCGACACTATTTTCACAATACATTAAGTTTTTGGCGCTGTTGCTAGGGAAGGTGCTTATAATTAGTGTTTTTCTATTTTGGTTCTTTGATTTGTGTGTTTTCTTGTGAAGGAACAACTTTGAAGCTTGAAGATTTAAGATTGAAGATTGAAGATTGAAGATCTGCTTTGAAGATTGAAGATCTGCTTGAAAAGGTAAGTCCTCTTTCTAGTATTTTCAATTCCACCCCTTTTGTTGGTTTCTCACATTAGAGACAATTAGGATCTAACAAAAAAATTTATTTTGTCGACCCTAACAAAATCCGCCTTCTACTTGAATAACTACTAATAAGATAATAAATTCAAATAATTGCTCTCTTTCTCACATTTGTTTATTTGTTAACCTTATAAAAAACAAAAATATTTTCTTTTTTGCATCCTTTGTAGTTGCTTTTAATTTCTACAGTTACATTGCATATAGTAGTAGGAATTCACCAAAGTGATTTGAGAATTTTGATTTGAGAACTCACTTGAAAATACTCTTAAGGAATACTCCCTAATCAAGATAAGGTGAGAAATTTCATTACCCTTTTCTTAGCCAACAGATTACTAATTCCCCACTACACAAACTCAAGTCTTTAAAATCATTAGATGTTAGCCCCTAAGGACTCGAGCTCAATAAGAAATAAGAAATCCTTAAGTGAACTGATCTAAGTTTATTTTGAATCCGTTGGTGTCTAAGGTAAGGTTTAGGGGTTACATAAAACGCTCCTTAAAGAACGAGTTACTTAATTAGTCTTTGGCCTCCCTCTAGTACTATCCTTATCTAACTAACTAACCGAGTAAACTTCAATCTTTTCACTCAAGGAATTTTTAATTAGGAGCTGGTTTAGTTGAGTCTAGCTTAACCTTAGATTAAGGATGATTGTTGCAAAGTGGTTGCTCTTGATTTATTATATTTAGGTTTTTCTTTTATCCTTCTCGTTTTTTTACCTTTTAAGTCTTTTAGTTTTTCTCAAAAAATAAAATAAAGTAAAAATTAAAAAAATAGAAAAAAATTTAACTATTTTTTGCTTTTCTTAGATCTTTTTCCTAATTTCCATTTCAGTTAAAAAAGAAAAAGAAAATGTTCTTAAAAAAGAATTTGTTTTGGAGTATGTAAGTTTAGATTAGAGATAATACCAATCAATTAATCCGTGTTAAACTAATGTTTGAAACCAAAGAAATGCCTAATCCTAATCCACCCATTCTTCAAGACATGTGTTACTCACTACGAATGCAATCGCATCTTGCATTAGGCTACTCGATGTTAATGGAGCTGATTTTGAGCTTAGACTGTACTTCATAAACATGCTTGCAAAATTCTTAGGAAATGAATCCAAAGACGCTTACATTTTTATCTCCGTCTTTGAGAAAGTTTGTCTTATGAGTAAGATTAGGGAATCTGAGGATGTGATTAAATTTAGATTTATTTCTAGATTTATTTCCCTTTGCTCTTATGGATAAAGCCAAGAAATGACTGTATAGCTTACCCATAAATTTTACCTCAACCTGGGATGAATTTGTTACCGTTTTTCTGAAAAATTTTCCTATCCATAAAATAGTTAAGCTTAGAAAAAGCATTCAAAATTTTAAGATAGTCCTAAGGGAGTCATTCTGGAAGTATTTTGATAGGTTTAAGTATCTTTTTACTCAATGTCCTTATCATGGTCTAGAAAAATGGCGATTATGCCAAATCATCTATAAAGGATTGGATTATTCTTCAAAAACTTCCTTAGAATCTCTGTATCATAGGGATTTCATGAAGAAAAATGTTGATGAATCTTGAAAAATTTTAGAGAGTTTATATGCAAAAATCATGTAGTGGGAACACTGTGATGATAGGGTTTCATCAGTTCCCCCAATCAAATATAGTGGTCTTGTCCTAGAGTCAAACATAGCCTCTAAAGCAAAGATGGCTACAGTCCTGCATAGGCTAGAAGCACTAGAAATTAAAGAACGAGTCCTAACTCAAATCAATCAAGTTTCTACTCTAGGATGTCATAACTGCCTATCTCGAACTCATGTTTTAGATGAATGTCCTCTCTTAGGAAATAATCAACCACTAGGTCAAGTAAATGCTACATTCTAGCATCTTGTGAATGATTCATTTTCTCCAACCTACAACCCAGGTTGGAGAAATCATCTAAATTTTGCATGGAATCAGGGAAACTTTTTCAAAAATTAAAATTTCACTCCCTCTTCAACTCCACAATTTCCTAGTGGAAACACAGTTCCATTCTGTTATGGTGTCTTTAATACTAGATATTAATTTCCAGTCAAAAGCAAACAAGTGTCCCGCATTACACCTAATCAAAACAAATCAGCAATCCAAGGAAATTAGAGACCCAACACGGCCAACTCAATCGAGCTGACATCTCGCGTAACTGAGTCAAAAGGCGGTACTTGTCGACCATCCCCTTGGGTCGACGCAAGGTGAGCTGCTCTCAACTGATTAGGCGACTGATATCTCGCGCAGCCGAGTCAAAAGGTGATACCTCTCAGCTCTCGACCAGATGAGTTAAAAAGCGACTGTTACCTCAAAAAGCTCCCATTGACAGCTGATCACCATCACCATAACTGCCATTAAATTCATATCTGGTGCCATCATTTCTCCATCCCCAACAGTCTTTAAGACACATCGGACCATGTTGGCTCCACACACCTCCTGTCACTTCATATTAAATGCTAAGGTCACTTCTCCACTACTTGGCACCCGACACCTGTAAATCAATTCTAACTCAACAGCTAGCTCAGAATCGGCCAAAGTTATTAGACTACCCCTCTACTACTGCTATAAATAGGGGATTGCTTTAACACAAAGGTAAGCAATTTCGGCTATTGAAAAAGGAGAACTCTTTCAGTTTCTTCAATTTTCATCTCCATTCAAGCTCTTTATTGACTTGATCGTCGGAGGAACCACAAGAGAACCCAACTCTGCTCTCTTACTAGTTCTCTCATGTGCAGGGTGGCATAGTCGACTCTGGGATTGGACGTCCAAAGGAGTTAGAGGACCCTAATCACTCTCAACAACTCACATTTAATTGACTGTTTGATTTTTAGCATCAACAGTTTGGGGACCACCTTGGGGCCTCTTTTTCTTCTTCAAGAACAATGTCTAGTTTCGACCATAGGTCTGTCCAGTCAGCCTCCCAAGAATCGCGTGAGGACTACATCAGTCATGCCCAACTGAAAGAATCCACTCAACGGATCACCCATTCTTTCTAGCAGTAGTTCACTGCATTCACCAAGGAACTCTTCGGGTGAATCCCTCCTTAGCAACTAACTTTTTTCTGTAGCTCCTCCTCCGTCAGTGAGATAGCGTTTGGCCTCTCCTATGCCAGTACACATCACATCATCTGACCAACTCGGCGACCAAGCATGTCTCACCCCCTCAGCACCAGCAGGCCCATTTTGCTAACACTACCCGACGTCGCCTGCAATATGGGGAAGCTATCTGAGAGAGCCTTAGCCCTAGCTGGGAGGGTCGACAGCACGTGGTATGAGGAATGTTGCGAGGTCCACGACATCATCATACTACCCCAGGTCCATCCGTGAACAACGCAGCTCCCGGGTATGATCGGGCTTTCCGTTCCATTGCTGAGACTATTAGAGGGAACACTCCCCTCTTGGATGACATCATGAACGCTGCTTGTGAGAAGTTCAAGATGCCCCATCTTGATAAGTACAAGGGTGAGGGAGATCAAGCAAAGCATGTTCAGAACTACTACGACATGATGTCCATGCTCCAGGCATCAAAAGTAATCATCTGCAGGTGCTTCGCTGTTACCCTAACGGGAAGTGGCAAGTTGTTATGGAACTCCAGGAAGTCCATCAACAGCTTTGAGCAGCTTAGCCAAAAGTTCGTGCACCACTTTTTGGCCGACACTAAGTAGAAGCTGCCTCCCCATATGTTGATACAGATGAGGCAGGAGCCTGAAGAGAGCCTCAGAGATTATATCAAAAGGTTCTAGGCCAAGAGACTGGAGGTTGATGACCCTGGGAGTTTGGTCGCTATGTTCGCCATTATCGCCGACTTGTTGAACAACGAGCTGGCTAACTCACTGGCTAAGAAGCGATGCTCCACCTATGAACAATTGATGGCCAAGACCCACGGCTATATGAACATGGAGGATGCTCGAGCCTACAAGAATATGGTTAGAGCGGTAGACGCGACAACAACATCAGCTACACTAGCCCTAGCAACAGCACCCCCCCACGACCGTGGTAGCACCGATGGTAGAACTAGCGACAGTCAGCCATGGACATTCCACCAAGACAGGAGTCAGGGAGGGATCCTCCCAGAACTGACCCTCACTAGAGCTGGCCTAACCGTAAGGATAGGAAAAGGGTGCTAGCACCGAGGCCAGTCCTCACAGTCCTCAATACCTCTCTCACCGAGGCCCTATACATGGTTTAGAAGGAGGGGCACCTCAATTCTCCCCCTCCTCGCATGAAGTCGGATCCTCAAAATTGCGATACGCGACAGTATTGTCAATATCATTGAGACCATGGTCATCTCACTAATGACTGCTGAGTCCTCAAGAGGGACATCAAGGATTTGATACAAAGAGATTTTTTGAAGAAGCTGGTCTCCCCTAGAGATAGGAGAGAGCCCACTCTAAGGGAAGCCGATAGGAGATCTCGCTGAAGGTCCCCATCCCTATGGCAGGCCAACCCTAAGCCCACCGAGCCTAGCAGTAAGGGCATCATCCAGACCATCAGTGGTGGCACCGCAGTGAGAGAAATGTCTAACAACTCTCACAAGAAGTATGCCAAGCGAGCGTTGCAAGTCGACCGGGGTGACAAGAGGCTGAGGACGGGAGAACCCATCTCCTTCAGTGATGCAGACTTGAGAGGCTTCAAGACACCTCATGATGATCATATCATCATCACGGCCAGGATTGATAGCTTCCAAGTGAAGAGGATCATGGTCAATACAGGAAGCTTAGTAGATGTCCTGTATATCAATGCCTTCAACTGTATGGGCAATGATAAGTCCTGACTGCAACCTTGTCAGGGTCTGCTCATCAGAGTTACGGGGCATGCACTCCTACCTGAAGGGATATTCACACTCCCCGTGATAGTCAATGAATACCCTCGACAATCCATAGTTCAGGTCCAATTTGTAGTAATGGATCTCAAGTCAGCCCACAATGTTAGATTGGGCCGAACAACCCTCAATACCTTGTAAGCCGTTCCTTCCACCTACCATTAAATGGTGAAGTTCCTGACTCTTGAAGTCGTTAGAATCGCTAAAAGCAATCAACAAGAGGCTAGGTCCTGCTATATGCTCTCGATGAAAGAGAAAGGAGCAGCAGAGACCCTGCCCATCGAGAAGACAAGCCTCCAGTTAGAGAAGAAGTTTGAGCAAGAAAGGATGACTCCCGTCGAGGAGCTCGTGGAGATATCGATCGACCGGGAGGGAGTGAAGAAGGTCAACATCGGATCATGCCTCATAAAGCCTCAATGAGGTGCGATGATAGAGCTCCTACTTGCGAACGCAGACGTATTTGCTTAGGGTCCAGAGGACATGCTAGGGATCCCCCTCGAAGTTGCGAGCCATGAAATCTTAGTCGACGGACACACCAAGCTGGTTTGACAAAGAAGAGATGTCTTAGCCCCAAAAGATAGAAGGCGACCACAGCAAAAGTCGACCGACTCCTCAGCCAGTTTCATTCGAGAGGTGCAATACCCAGAGTAGCTCTCTAATGTAGTACTAGTGAAAAAGACACTTAGTAAGTGGAGGATGTGCTTGGACTTCACTGATCTTAACAAAGCTTGCCCAAAGGATAGCTACCCCCTCCCCAGGATCGACCAGTTGGTAGACGAGAGCGCGTGACATGAACTTCTCAGGTTCATGGACACTTGCTCTAGCTACAATCAAATTCTCATGATAGAGCACTGATAATCACATTTTAATTACAATTTAATACTCTTATTATCTATTTTATATGAATAAATATACCATTAATAATTGTTTTTATCTTATTTTGCAGGTTAATGGTGAAAATAATGAATAAAAGCCCAATCTACTCAATTTTTCTA
>JBAKGM010000233.1:9938220-9951548 GCA_037177215.1 Asparagus racemosus
CTCCTCTTTGTATATATAGACCCCAATACTAATGAATAAATAGGCTTCTTTTCTCTTGATTTGCCCTGTTTTTAACATTGTATGTAGTCAAAAAAATACAAACCAATCCAACAGACAGATGAGTTTACCTACTCCAAACACAACTGTAAAGACCTCAAAGTCTGCCTACACGATAACTACTTTTTGAAGCTATCGATGAGCGAGGATCATACAACCAGATACCCAGTAATGAGCCTCAAGAGACGTTTGACTGTACCATGAGAACTGGGATAGTTGAAGAAATTAACAGATCATGATGCAAAGATTGAACCAAACTGAAATTCCAAACAATGCCGACTTGCATGACTCGAGCAATTTTGATCAACCCACTACCGACAACATGTAACTTGGCCAGCTGACCAAGTAGAGATAGGCACAAAGCTACTCTACAGATCTAGACTCTGCAAACCATACGTACGACAAGACATTGCTGACATGATTTGACCTCTCCCACAATTGTCTAATCACAAACAACACCCACTCAATGCTTTGCCTTCGGTAAACCGGCGACACACATAAACCAACATGCAAGGTCCTGAGGCACGCACTAACCGAACCTAGTATATTGCTCAAATCACTCACACTGGGTCAGGTGGTCACAATATAGTATAGTATAGGAGAGAAACAATGACAATGATGATTACACGTTGACTACGCAAAAGGCGAGCACACATCACATTTAATGCGAAGGACTAAAGGTGGAAAACAATCATGACAAATCAGACCTGCTAGATCTCTCACCCACAATACATTTAATAGAAGTCTTGCGAAGTGATGGATTACAGGCCTTATTGTGCGTAAGCAAGCTCCTCACGTAGTGCTGTATGAACATCATAAATACATCCTCATATGGAGGGAGAAAAGTGGGGGCCAAGGGATAGCTAGAAGAGAGAGAGAGAGAGAGAGAGAGAGAGAGAGAGAGAGAGAGAGAGAGAGAGAGAGAGATACATAGATCAGGATACAAAAATAAGAAAAGAGGGAATACCCTCAGTCCTCGACCACCCAAAGGTCGAATCGCACTAGGTGGAAGTCTACTTTGTAAGCCTCCTTCTACCTATTTGTCGGGGGAAACCCTCAACGACAAATCCATCCTTCATCTCTGAGAATCTTAATAGTGGCCCAGTGCAACCACACTAAACCAACTCAAAAGACAGTGTTATTGCGCCTGTATTTTCCACAGATCTGACATCTAGTCTTTACCTGTACAACTTTTCAGGATCTCCAATATAACTAAAAAGCACTGTATCATTCTTTATTTATTATTTTCCTCTAAAAAGATCAATAAAAGAGGATGACTGTTTCATTATCTCAATCTTTTATTAATCTTTTTGACCAAAAATAAATGGTGAATCTTCTAGGTAGTGGCTTTTACTCTAACAAGAAAGTCATGTCATAGTACGACAACATAGCACTTGAAATGATGGTCAAAACCATCATGGTCGAGGTGGACTAAACCACCTATGAGGCTTATTTAAGAAGCAAACAACTAAGGAACACTTCCACAGTGTTGACGGAATACCCATACCGAGCTATAATCGAGGGCCTTACTTACACGAAGACAACCAAGTCTCTATCAAAGCCTAAGTGGACTTCTCCCCTATGGCTAGAGAACTCAACCCTCGACCACGATAAAACTGTATGCTGCTCAGTCTAGCATTCAAAACCAAAGTTAGTGTCCACTAACTCCAATCATTCTCGGTGAGAACACATCATCAGCCCTCACGGAACATAGAGCTAAGTCAAGTTCTGCTCGGTTGACCATCAAACCCTATGCTACAAACGATTTGAAGCATTGCATAGACTAACTATTGTTATACGCAACCTTGTTAGAGTGGCAAGACGAAGAATGGTAAGCCATGACCTCATGGCATGCAAAAAAGAGGGCCCCTAGGTGGCCAAAAATAGATGAATGAACCAAAGTGACCCCTACGCTGTTTGGACTCGAGATCCATGCATAGCCAGAATTGAGGACTGTGAGGTCACCCTCCCTGAGAGGGGTAGACATTTCAGAACCAGTCACTGATCTCTGAAGTTACTTGAGATTGAAGTGCCTTCCTCCCCTCTCTGGTGGGTTGAAGTTTGCAGGCAACATCTAGTCTCCCATGACTTGTTAGCCGCCATCCTCAACACTGCCCATATCATGTAATAACTATTAGAAAAATCTCATGTTGCATGGTATGCCCTCATGCCAAAAGGCTCGACTGAGTCTCATGCATCCCAACCGATGGAGACTCAATCCCAAAGAGCATCTCTTTTCAAGCAGCTATCTGTGCGTCTCATGTAGACCCAGCCCAAAAGGAGGCGGCATCGCCAGAAACATGTGGCCAAAATTAGCAATGGAGATGAGCCTGGGTTTGTGTTGATTATCGAAATCTAAATGTGGCATGTCCCAAAGATGAGTTTCCCTTGTCGATCACCGACATCATGATCAATAGTACAAGTGGATTCAAACGCATGTCATTTATGGATGGATACTCTGGTTACAATCAAATCAAGATGTATGAAGATGATTGGAAGCACACCACCTTCAAGACCCAAGAGGGATTTTGGCTACACAATCATATCATTTGGTCTAAAGAATGCCAGGGTAATGTATCAATGGGCGATCAGCAAGATCTTTAGTGAACATCTGCAATTGACCATGGAATGTTGTGTGGACAATTTTGTGCTCAATAGAAAATGAAAAGAGAATCGCCTGTATGATAAGAGGACAACTTTCAGTATCATGTTAAAGGATGACCTCAAGATGAACCCAGCCAAGTTATTCTTTAGTATGTGATAAATTCTTAGGGCTCATCATCATGGCCAAAGGTATCCACGCGGACCAAGATAAAGTGAAGTCAATCTAGGAAATGCCACCCTCGAGAAACCTCAAACAACTTAGAGGTCTTCAGGGCCGCCATACATCGGGAGGTTCATGTCAAATCTTTCCGGTTGTTGCTAACCTTTCCCAAAATTAATGTGCAAGAATGCTTCTTTTGTGTGGGACGAAGCGTGTTAGAAGGTATTTAATGAGATCAAAGCTTAACTTACCTCCCCTTTGGTTGTGGTTGATTCGGCTACAGGAAATCCATTCATCCTATATGTGAAGTCTCTAGACCATTTGCTAGCACCATGTTGACTCAAAAGAATGAATAAGGACATGAACAAGTTATCTACTACCTAAGCTGCACAATGGTGGGAGCCAAACACCGATACAACTCGATCAAGAAATAATGTTTGGCCCTCATATTTGTGGTACAGAAGATATGACATTATCTAGTCAGATAGACCATTCTAGTAGTATCCCGAGTTAATCCGCTTTAGATCCGCATGAAAAAACCTGGATCGCTCAACTCATGATTGGAAAAATGGGCCATCTTATTCTCTCAATACGAAATGGAGTTTGTGCCCAAAAAGCAATTAAAAGCCAAGCCTTGATGGACTTCCTAGTAAATCACCTGGTACCCAGGTTTTCAAAAAGTCATGAAGAAATCTCGGATGAAGTTTATGAGTTTAATGTCATGACCCACGAATAGATTTAGTAGATGTGGTTTGATGGGGCCTCTAGAATGGGGTCTGTCAGGTACAATATTGCAGAAATTCGGGTTGTATTTGTCACACCTGGCAGGTAGGTCCTTCTGTAATCTTTCTCCCTGATAAAGCTATATTCAAAAAATGTGGTTGTGTACAATGCACTGCTAATCTAATGGGAATTAGCGAGACAGCTAGAGGTAGAATACCTTAAAGCAAAAGGGCACTTGAAAGTCAAGCAGATCAACAAAGAGTACACAGTAAAATATGAAGACCTACTCCAGTACCACAACAAAGCAAAGGGGATGATGAACGGGTTTCAAGAGGTTAGTGTCACGTACATAACCAAATCACAAAATCCATATGCTTACACACGATAGTCGCCATCACAGGAAGTTGGAGTTGGTGATTTCCCATCATCAATTACATTCTTCACAAGATTCTGCTAGATGATCTAAAGGAGGCAACATTTGTGCAAAGACAGTCAGCAAGGTTCTACTATAATTCTAGTACAAAGATGCTTTATTGCTGCTCATTCAACAGGTACTTCTATGGTGCTTATCTACAAAGGAGGCTAAGAGGGCAGTGATGGAAGACCAGGAGGCATGTGCGGCACTCATGAACTAGGCCCTAAACTCCATGAACAACACTGTCGATTGGGTTACTATTGGCCCACAATGGCTGCCGACGCTATGGAGCACGTGAAATGTTATCCGGCTTGTTAGCATCATGCTGAATTCATCCATCAAGCCCCAGAATACCTCCACCCAACCATGTCTTCAAAGTCATTCAAGACATGGGGAATGGATATAATCGGTCTAATCTGCCTGCCATCAATCAGAGGACATCGATTCATCCAACCCATAACTGACTACTTCTCAAAGTGGGCCGGGGCACTCCCACTTAAGGAAGCCAAAACTAGAAATGTGGTCAATTTCCTCAGACACCATGTCATATATCATTTCAGTGTGCCCAAATGGATCATCCACGAAAATAGCCCTCAGCTCATCATCGATGGCTATAGACGATTCTGCAACAAATTCAGGATTGAAGATGTAGCCTCTACGCTCTACAAGCCCACCACCAACGGGTTGGCTGAGGCATTCAACAAAACCACCATCAAGATAATGAAGAAGTTTGCCTCAGGAAGCAAGCACAATTCGGATGAGAAAGATGAATGCCTCAGGGCCTATCACACGACGTTATGAAATTTGACAGGAAACACTCCGTTCATGCTAGTTGATGTATTGTGAAAATAGTGTCGAGATTGCAAGTGCACAATCAAGATATAGTATACTACAATGTTGATCCCACGAGGAAGATATGTAGGATGTATTCTAACATGGATCCTAGAATTGTATGTGGACAATCAAGAGTGACATTGAAGAGATATGGAGACGGTGAGTGTTTATTTGTAAATAAAAAGAAAACTAGAATAAGAGGAGAGAAAGAGATGAATAAATAAAAGAAAACAAAGAATAAACAAGAAGGAGAAATAAGAAAATACAAAAGAACAAAATCAAGACGAGAAATATTGATCAACAAGAGGAAAACCAAAACAAGTAAATATCAAGGAAATCAAAGTAGAGAATATAGGAATCTAGAATTGAATCCACTAATTAATTTCATTTAGGATTTATGAACTACTCTCTTTTTATCATACTTTACTTTAGATTTATTAAACTTAGACTATCAAACCACTTAAGACAAACATAACCTATCAAATTATAATCTAAGCAAAATTACCATTCATGAGAAGAATAAGCAACTAAAGAGTAATTCTAGAATTTATAAGTATAACCTATCAAACCACTCAAGATAAATATAGATTATCAAATTCTACTTCTACCAATTAGTTCTCTACTTGATTATCCTAAGCATGATCATTTTGAGCACAAAGAGAGAGCAATCCTCAAATCATATGACAAATATTTATAAGGTGGAAAAAAATTATTTTTTTAAGTGCAAACAATGTTTACAATTTTGGAAAGTCTTCTCAATTAAGAGTATCTCTCCTCTTCACATAGAGATTGTGCAAAACAATTTACACTCAAACCCCTCACTCTCTACTCCTACTTACATCCTAAAATAATCAACAAGAGCCCTTAGAGTTGGCTCGGGGAACAGAGATTAAATCTAAGCAACAAATAGTTTCTGTTACGAATCAATTGGTTGGCCCCTTGGTTGGTCAATCGGTTGGCCCGTTGGTTGATTCTTAATAGAATTGATTCTTTATTTGACGTGTAGACCCGATTTTTTCTTGATTCCTTAGCATTTTATGGGCCCCCTTTTGGCTTGATATTGGGCTTCGTAGATGGTAGAAAATCAGAGAATCTAACTCTTTTGGGCTCTTATTCATTCACTCTTCATTAACCTATAAATTAAAATAAAATATGTTATTAATGATATATTTATTCAAATAAAATAGATAATAATGACATAAAAATATAATAAAATATGATGATTAAATACTCCCACACCTAAACTTTTCCTAGTCCTCTAGCAAAGAAAAATAAAAAAAATCTATTTAAAGCTAGTTTTTGTCCAAGAAAATATTTAGTGCATATTGTAGGCGTTGAAAGTTTCCCATAAGACCCTAATCTGACTTGTGATAGGGAGTTGGTGTGTAGAGAGCTATCCAACAATACAACGGTGAACCATTGATGATTGGCAAACCATTGATGCTATTGATGACGTAGTCGGCGAGGCGTGCAAGTCAGCGAAGCAACAACTCTTAGAATAAATCCAATGACGAAGCTTCAGACTCGAGTATCGACAGAACTGGACAAACCAGACTCGAGTATCAATGGAACTGAACCAACGGACTCCGAAATCGACGAAACAAACAACCGGACCTGGAAATTAATGGAACAAGGCCACACTGGGTGACTCAGTGGCTGAGCCACCAGATGATGACTCGGCATAGATATGGCCCAGATCCGACCCACACCCGCTTTTAAAGCCTATAAATATGAGATGGGATGCTCATTTGCATAGATCTGGACTTTTAGACAAGAAGGGGAGACTCTGTCGAATTCCAAAGTGATTTACACTTAGATTCGGGAATTCTAGATCTAAGATCTCGGCGAGCCCGTCAACACAGGAAGTGAGGACATTCAAGAGATCCAAATCAGATCTACACATCATTCCTACAAATCAAACCTTATTTTTATCCCGAGAAGAGCTGTGACTTCGCTTGGTCGATTTCACTTGCTTCAGGCGATTGTTTCCTTCGTGAAACAATCCCCTTTGATCATGTAGATCTCAGATCTGACCAGAATCAGATCACGTAGCGGTCCACAGATAAACCCTAGCACCAGCTAAGAACCCACACAAGCAGGAGCGCGATAAACGAGCTCCTGCGTTTGTTTTGAGGAGAAAGTTGTAATTTTTCTTAATTTTCATTGTAAGCCTTATAAAAAGACTCCTTTTTTATTGAATTCATTGTAAAAGCGAAAAGCTGTAATAGATTCATCTACAATGAAAGTCAAACTAACTTTTCCCGTGAACAAGCTAGCGACCATGGTGGGAGCCAACGGTCTCGCTGACGAGGCTGTCGTGTTGCAATCGTGGATTGCAATCCCGGTCGTTGAAGAGGTCAAATACGAGTTCGACCAACAGAAGTTCAAGGAATACCTTTCATCCTTGTCCAGATCATCCTCTCCTCGCAAGTCTAGGAAGATCTCCGCTATAAGAAAGATTCACTGGTCTTCGGATGTGGAATCTCAAACTGAGGATTTCAATCTCGCTACTGCCAAAGCAGCAGTAGACAGCATCTGTTTGGCATCCAAGATGGCTGGATCTGCAGATCCAAACCCCTCCGTGCAGGGGATGAAAGTGATTGCTCGCCAACTCTCTCCAGGAGAGCCCGCCAAAGGCGACGCCAACGCTGGTGAAACACTTCGCCAAGGCCCTAGAGTCTATAGATGGGATCCACTATCTAACGGATCTCAAGTCCAAAAGTAGCTAAGTGCCCCAATAACAGGTGATTGACAACCCCTCCAAGCCATCAACAGATGAGTGGGTTTGTGTTAGTCAAAATCGCTAAACACTTGAGGAGTGCATCCGCAAGCGCGGCGCACTCCTTGCGCGCGCACGGGCCCTAATCTAGGAGGCCCAAATGCTGAAAGACAAAGAAGTGGCCAAGAAGCCACCGAAGATGCGCTAAGTCTAGAGGCCAAAGTCCGGCACCCCAACTAAGGTCACCCCGGCGCCGAGTAAATTCACCTCGGCGCTGAGTAAAATTCCCCGGCGCCAACTAAAGTCACTCCGATGCCAAGTAAAGTCACCCTGGTGCCGAGGCCACTGCCGGTGGCCACACCCAGGCCTCTAGCTAAGCTTGTCCCCATAGGTTCACCTCATAGTAAGAAGACGGTGATAGAGCGCCTCGGCCTGCTGCACGTCGATCGAGGCAAGACTACAGTCAGGGAATGCTTGGGCCCATTGAAGAGGCCCCAGACTACCCACGACATCAGGAGTCGCATTCACCTCCACCATGACAAGAAGACCCCTGTTGTTCTCCGCACTAGAATGCAGATTGAATTCCAAGACTCCGTTGAGACTTCTCACCCACAAAGGCGGATGTCAAGACGAGTGACTTTTGAGAACTCCAATAACGCAGTACCTCCTCAGAAGGAGGCGTTTTCATCTGAGGATGATGACGTTATACCTGAATATCCGTGCCAACACACGATGGGTTGCTCTGGCTTTCAGACTGATGAGTTATACTATCATGCTGGGGGCACGATTAAATCCCGAAAAAGAAGTTCCCCAGAGTTGAATACACATTGCATGTGTTCGAAGCTGATTAGGGTGGTGTTGTCAGAATGCAATTGCACTAAGATGGCCCTATAGAAGGTGTCGGTCTTTGATAGGCTTAGCACTAAAATGCCAAAACGCAGGTCAAGATGCTTCCACAAAAGAAAATTAGTGTCTCAAGACGATGAATTACCAAGAGTCACCATCAATATGACTAGCAAGGGGGCGTTGTCGCGTGCCATTCTTGGTGCCTCGCAGTGATTAACTCGGTTGCAGTCTGGGACTATCCGACGTCCTAACTATGGCAAAGTTCAGAGGGGGTTACCCTCAGATAATGAAGTGTCAGATGCTAGCTCTACAATTGCCTCTGATAACACGATTTCCAGCGAGGGACGACCCCGGGAGGCACTCATGATCAATGCGGAACAAGTGGCCAAAATGCTTGATGAGGCTATGGCCAAGCAAAAGGAGAACTTTAAGTTTGAGATGGAGATAACAATGCAGCAGATGAGGGAGATGCATGACCAGCAAATCCAGGTGCTAATGAATCGCCAGGGTGAGTCAAGTCGTCACAATAACGTGGATCAAACGGATAGTGACACAGACAGGGAGGGAGGCCGTAACGCTGGTAATCCCCCTGATGAGCAGAACATGGGGGGTAGCCTCGAGAATGCTAGTGGCTACGTCATCATCCCGGAGAATGAGAAGATAAAGGACATCGAGAGCATGATCAGCTCTTTGATTTCCACTCAAGAGGTAAAGAAGATGGGTATACCATGTTTGTATCCAAGGGAGTGGGAATCAATCCTATATCCAGTGAAGTTCAGTCTAATTAACTTCACGCCGTTCGAAGGGAAGGGTTCCACCTAACTAGCATGTGATCTACTTCAAATCTCACCTGGGAGTCATTTTCGGTAATGAGCTCCTGATGGTTCATTCATTCGTTGGCACCCTTCGGGGAGCCACCTTTGATTGGTACCGTCGTCTCAAGCCGGGGAGCATTAATAGTTGGGATGACATAGAGTCTAGTTTCCTTGCTAATTTCTTCGATGACGACACCGAAGCATTAATCGAGATGTTGTTGGATGAAAAGCAGAAAGATGGAGAGACGGTGGACAACTTCATAAAGCGGTTCCGTAACAAGGAAATGAATTGTCAGGACCCGATAATGGAGGAGTTCATTCTCCATACCTGCCACAACAACCTTTCATTGGACATGCTGGAATCAATGGGGACGGCGCTGTCAAAAACTTGGAAAGATTTGAAGGTGCACGGGGAGCAAGCTGAGCGATTCCTCAAGAGGAAGAAGGCAGAAAGAGGCCAACAAACGGTGGATACTAAAAGAAAAAATTTCGTCCCGTGCAGTAAAGGAAAGGAGCGGGCAAAGACAATGGATGCAAACCAGACATTTCAGTTGTAGCCACAGCAGCAACTGCAACAGTGGGTGCTGCAACAATCGTAGC
The DNA here is from genome assembly GCA_037177215.1 of Asparagus racemosus. Classification (NCBI taxonomy): domain Eukaryota; kingdom Viridiplantae; phylum Streptophyta; class Magnoliopsida; order Asparagales; family Asparagaceae; genus Asparagus; species Asparagus racemosus. The sequence goes on from JBAKGM010000233.1 coordinate 9,947,994, forward strand.
CCTAATGGTAGAAAAGGCCTCAACAACAGAAGCCCATTGCTTCGAGGTTCCCCAAAGTCTACTCCTTCAAGGAAGACGAGTTCCCGGGTATCTTTAAATACCTCTTGGAGAATAACAAGATCCAGCTGCCGTCGATTGTGAACCAAGAGGAGGCAAAGAAGATCATGGATCTGAGATACTACACGCACCACAGAGCGGTGCACCACCCAACGAATTTGTGCTACCATCTCAAGAATAAAATTCAAGCCTTGATTGATGTAGGAGTTATTACTCCAAAGCCATCCAAAGAGAAGAAGGAGGGGCGAACGCAGTGTCCATCAACTTTGGATCAGTACTGTTAACTTGGTTTCAACCTGAGTTGGTCACGAGAGTGGGTATGAAGACGGTGAATGAGGATTCTTATGGACAACGCCAAAAGGGGCTCGTGCCACATACCACCGTAAATGGTGAGATTCTTTGGGTCCACCGTGACCTGCTTGAAGATGATTAGTGGGCAGCCACTTCATCCAAGAAAAAGTCAAAGGGTAAGGGGAAACTATGTCATGCCACTTCAGCAGTCTTAGAGAAGGATGACGAATGAATTGTGACAATCCAGCTTTTCGAAGAGGAACCTGAAGTCTTTGTCACCAGGAGTGGACACGAATGTTCGCGAGGAAAATCGTGTTGATTGTCATTGCAAAAGAATCAGTTACAAATTTGTTTTTTACAATGAAATTCAAATAAAAAAAATCACCTTTTTATAAGGCTTACAACGAAAACTGAAAAAGATCACAACTTCCTGCCTAGTTGAACAAACGTGGGATCCGTTTATTAGATCCTCACTTACATGGGTGTCTTTGCCTATGACAGGGACTCTATTCTGTCCGTAGACTACCACACAATCCGATCCAAGTCAAGATCTACAGGATTGATGTGACTATTTCACGAAGGAAATAGATCGCCTAAAGCAAGTGAAATTGGCCAAGCGATTTCACAGCTCTTCTCAGGATTAAGACTAAGCTTAGACCTAGACAGAATCGCTATAGATCTGATCTAGATTTCCTCTTGAATCTTCTCCTCGTCGCGTGGATCTAGAGTGGAAGGCATTCTTTGCTGGAAACCATGTCTGGATCTGAGTTTTCTTCTTTAGAAATGCCCAGATCTGTGCACGAGAGACAAATTTTTCTAACCCCTTCAAATGAGGACCCCGTGGCCTATTTTTCTGACCCCTGGTGCCTCAGCTCGGCTGAGGCACCAAATGGTTCCTCGGCTAGAGCCGAGACACTTATTTAGCTTCTTTTCATTCTTTTCCAATCTTGTTCGTCTGGGATTTGAATCCGAGTCTAGTTCCGTCGATGTTTTAGTCAGGTTGATTCCGTCTCATCGACGTTCGAGTCCGGTCGACTCGCCTTGTCGAAATTCACTGATCTGAAGCTTTGTAGTTGGATTTATTCCACGATCTGTCGCTTCACTGACTTGCACGCCTTGCCGATCTGCTTCATGCGCTCGTCGACTCACTTTGTGCGTTTTGTGGCGTAGTTACGTCGTCAGTGTTTCTTGGTAGCATTGCTGGATGGGTTGTCGATTGTCAACCCACCTGTTCACGGGAAACGTTGATGGATTAATTTTCATTGCTGAACTCATTACACCTTTATGGGATTACAAATGAACTCAATAAAAAAGGTTGCCTTTTTATAAGGCTTACAATGAAGAAATCAATAAAAATTATAACTTTCACCTTTAATGAACAAACGCGGGATCCATTTATCAGATCCTCGCTTAGGTGGGCGTCTTTGCTTGTGCCGGGAATCTTTGTCCGTGGACCGCTGCGCGATCAGATCCTTACGTTGTCAGTCATTGAAGAATGAGATCTGAATCTAGATCTAAAAATCCCTCCTTTTTTACGTGGGGAAATTTAGATCTCGGTTAGATATAGAACAAAAGGGGTTATTTCACAAAGGAAATAACAGCCCTAGCGAGTGAAATTGACCAAGCGAAGTCACAGCTCTTCTCGGGGCCAAGACAAAGTTTGGATCCGGAGAAATTAATTATCGAAGAAGCAAATCGCTCGTCAGAGAATCCGGATCTATGCAAAGGCTCTTGCAAAATTTTAGATCTATGCTCCAAGAAGTTCGGATCTTGCAGACAAATCCAACCCCCAGAACTGAACTCCCCTTGCCTATTTATAGGTAAATGAACAGGGGGAAATTTAGCTGTGCACCATTGGTGCCTCGGCCACGACCGAGGCACCAATGGTGCCTCAGCCACGACCAAGGCACCAAATAGTGCCTTGGCTTGGTCGAGGCACCAAACGGTGCCTCAGCCGTGCCGAGGCACTCATTTGGAGCTTCTCTCCCGTTCTGCCATTTGCCTGTTCGTCCGCCGTTCTGTCCGAGCTTGTTTTCATTCGGTTAATTCTGTCCCGTCGACGTTCAAGTCCGATCGATTTGCCTTGTCAAATCTCACTGACCTGAATCTTTGTTGCTGGATTTATTCCACGATACGTCTCTTCATTGACTTATACGCCTTGCCGACTCACTTCATGCGTCCGTCATCTCACTTTATGTATTTTGTTGTGCAATTACACCATCAGCGGTTCTTGGTCGCATCATTAGATGGGTCGTCGGTGTCACCCTACCACCACGAGTCTCGTTCAGGTGGTGATAAGCAATTTTCAACGCCTACGGATACCCCCTCCAAAGTATCTCAGTCTCGATTTTTTGACGAGCCTGGGATACTTTGGATATAATAGGCCCCAACCTTCAGTCGGTGTGATAGGACCTATGAATGGCTTCAGTCTTCGATCTCTCCAATTCTTTCAGACTCTCCAGTTCTTTGTAGAACAGCTCAAGGCATTACAGTACTGCACTTTTTGTCCGACGTTGTCGAGATCTTGACCTAAAGTGGATAAATGAATTTCTTCTGGGATTAGCTTCAGCATTTGACTCCTCCAATCCATTTAGATTCTCCATTTCTTTGTAGGATAGCTAAAGGTATTACAGTGCTGTATTTTTTTGCCTGAGCGCTGTCGGAATCTTAAGGCTGATTGAGTTCATTTGAATTTGACTCGTGTTGGTGAGTTGTCATTCGACTGACCATCCAACTTTTTACGAGACTCCTCCGTTGATCGGGGAATTCTTCATTGCGACGCGTTGATTGGTGTCAAAATATATGGAGTTTAACCTTCAATCGGTGAGTGCGACGCGTTGATCGGCATCTAATTTTACTTAGAATCGAACCGTTGATTGGCGAATCCTATGAAGGCGACATGTTGCCTGGCGTTAACACAGTTTATACTCATGTGTTTACTGGAGTTTTTGGTGAGTTATCCTTAAGAAAATTTTATGAAAATAATCTTCAGGAACTTCTCGGCCAAAATTAGAAACAATTTATACTCGTGTAGCTTTTTGGAGTATTTCTAGAATTTGTATCAATTGAATCAGACGTGAAGGGGCCTTCATGTGGCAATAACTTTGTAGAAAAATTATCTGGGATCCCTCAGATGTGTGGGGGAGAGGAGGAGCCAATTAACGGGCTGATTTGGCACTGTTTTGGCATCCGGATAGGGCTCCAATT
>JBAKGM010000233.1:9951648-9964374 GCA_037177215.1 Asparagus racemosus
CTGCGTCTTAGACTCAGGGTACCCTCCAGTCTAGGCTGCGTCCTAGACTCAGGGATAGCTCGTGATTTCTCCTAGTATATCTCACCAGCTCCGGTTATCCTCCCCTTCGTGGGTTGATTCCCGTCAGGCATTTGTTTCCTTCGTGAAACAGATCCCTCAGATCTGCAAGCCTAGCACCTAGATCGTCAACTGAAGATCAAGATTGCTCGGTGGTCCACGGACGTAAAAGAAGTCCCCGGCACAGGCAAAGATACCCACGCAAGCGAGGGTACGATAAACGGGCCCCACATTTGTTCAAACAGAAAAATTAAAGTTGTAATTTTAATTTTGATATTTTCATTGTAAATGCCTTATAAAAAGGCAGGTTGTTATTTGAATTCTGTTGTAAAAAATAAATTTGTAACGAGTTCGAATTGCAGCTTAATGAAAATGTCAGCAACAACGATTTTCTCCACGAACAATACAGAATCAAATCCGGGTTCCTGACTTCATAGTCTCCATGAATCTGCTTAACTATGAGTTGGGAGTCCCCGAAGGCTTCGAGATATTCCACCCCCACCTCTTTGGCAAAACTGAGCCCAATAAGCAATGCATTGTATTCGGCTATATTATTAGAGCACGGCTCAGTTAATGAGTATGCCTGAGGCATGACGTGCTTCCCCAGGGAAACTAAGACGACTCCAACTCCAGAAGAGATCTTAGAACATTCAGGGGTGCTTGCCACATTTGTTGCTTGAGAAGCCCAATCAAAGTACAATCTTTAGATTCGCTGATGCGACGTAGTATTGACCTCGTGTGTCTCATATGGTAACTCATCATATAATTCAGGTGCATCGGCTGTTGGGTTAGTTGCTAGGAGATCGCAAATCGCTTGTCCCTTGATCGACTTTTGTTATTTGAGGTGCAGGTCGTACTTAGACAAAACAGGGCCCACTCTGCTAAATGCTAACTCATGGAAGCTGGTTGCGTCATGAATATCCAGACTGGATTTACATTCGAAATAATATAAATCGTCTACCCGACCAGATAGTGCTGCATCTTCTGAATCACGAACCCTAATGTAAGCACTGCTTCTCGATCATCGGATAACGAGATTCAGCACCGACTAGAGACCGACTCATGTAATATACTGCCTGTTCGTGACCGTTATCATCGTCTTGCGCGAGTAAAGTGCTTAACGAGTGGTTCGTCGCCTTGATATAAATCAAGTACGGTTTACCAGACTTCCGTGCAACGAGGATAGGAGGATTTGCTAGATATGCTTTAATATCCTCGAATGCCTTTTAACAGGCGTCATCCCCGACAAACGATACCCCTTTCTTGGTCAACTTGGAGAACGGCTGACATTTTCTGGAGAGGTTCGATATGAACCACCGGATGTACGCTAATCGTCCCTGTAAACCTCTGAGTTCTCTCAGATTCTTCATTGGCTGTAATTCTTGTATTGCCTTTACTTTATTCGGGTCGACATGAATATCTTTGTTGGTAACAACGAAACTGAGAATTTGCCGCTGGACATTCTGAGGAAAGATTTGGCAGGGTTCATCTTTAATTGATGAGTTCGCATGAGGTCGAACACCGTCCTCAAGTCTTGGATATGGTTGTTTTTACTATGACTTTTCACGACCAAGTCGTCGACATAGCACTCGACCGTTTTCCAAAGATGTTCCTGGAAAATTTTCATCATCGCTCGTTGGTACGTGGCATCTGCATTCTTCAGACCGAACGGCATGACCATGTAACAGAAGATACCCAAGGGAGTTTTGAACGCCATGTGTTTTCGTCATCCGGATGCATCTTGATTTGATTGTAATCTAAGAAGCCATCCATAAATGACATCCTTTCAAACCCACATGTGTTGTCAACAATAACATCAGTGATCGGAAGGGGAAAGTCATGCTTTGGGCAAGCGGCGTTCAAGTCTCTGTAGTCAACACAGATTCTGATCATCCCGTCCTTCTTTAGGACTGGGATGATATTTGCCACCCAATCTGGATGCTGAACTTCCTTGATAAAGCCTGACTCTAGGAGCTTCTTTACTTCTGCAACAATCGCCTCCATAATCTGTGGACGAAACCATCTCTGCTGCTGTTTGACGGGTTTAACATCCACTTTGATGTTGAGACGATGCGTCGCCACATTGGGGTTGAGTCCCAGCATGTCCTTGTAGCTCCAGGCAAAAACGTCAATATACTCTCTGACGAGGTTGATCAACTCTTCCTTTTCTTCTGCGGGAAGACTGTTGCTGATGTTTATGAGTTTAGGGTTTGTTTTGTCACCCATATTGACTTGGACTACTTCGCCTTCAGTAGGGGGTTCTCTTTGCTCGAACCGATCACCATACTACTCATTGAGGTGATGGATCCACGGGTCTTCCCATGTTGGCATCTCCTCATCATCCTCCGTAGTGGTGGGATCGGCTGTCGTCATATTCGACATCAGGCCCTTAAACATTTCACCAAGGTTAACGTCGGAATCCCAGGTGGACGGGTCAGATGTATATCCATCTCTCGCATCGGGAGAGTGATCGTTGATTAACCAGCAACACTCGTCTTCTGAAGAGGATGTATATCCCAGTCCTCTCTTGAATGCATAGTAATTATCTGATTTCCCCTTAGGGACGTATGCAGCTTTAGGTGGGATCCGAAGACCTCGTCCAAAACAAAGACCCTCCCCTTGTGCCAAGTTGTACACCCATTTTTCCATGAGGTCGAGCACTTCTGGGCTATATCTGAATAGTAAGATGCCAAGCTCATTACCATTAGCGTCTTCTTCCAGAAAGTAGCTTTGCGTTGGGATTGCATCTCCCTTCCCCTAAAGTAAGTCTTTTTCATCGCTCGTTCTACCTGGGATGACGAGTGTCGTTCCGAAAGAGTCCCGGAACTGCTTCAGTATTACACAAGATGACCGAGTCGGCAGATGCAACTCAGGGTCATCATATAGTCCTGTTATTACATTAGCAAAAGACAGCGAGTACTCTAAATCACCATTTATTGAATTATTGGCAAGTTGCCAATTACAACTACCATCTGACGATTCTTCATCGTCAAGATTGACTACTAATGGTACAATGTCATTTATGACAAAACCACCATCGTAATTAAGCCCAGCTTCGGTATCAGCATCTTCACTGTTGTCCGTGCCTTGGGCCGATGGTTCAGTATCGGACTCGTTACCGTAAAGGAGGGAATCAGTAAAGTAATTCTCCAATCCTTTAAATGGCTGTTTGTCCGCAACCACCGTCTTGACTTCATTATTCGTGTCTACATATTTTAGACAATGATGAAGAGTGGAGGGGACTATAACGTTATTATGGATCTAAGGCTGACCCAACAAAAAGTTATAGGAAGTCTCTGCATCAATCACATAGCAGGTGACTTCGGACTTCAAGTCCCCCATCTGGCAATTAATTTGGATTTTATCTAGTGGCCGAGACCCACTAATGTTGAATTCATAAATTACTGTGCCTGTGGACTCCAGCTTACTGGCGGGAATCCCGAGGCTATACATCAGGCGCAAGGGCATGATACTCACAGCAGAACCCGGATCAACTTGGATCCGGTTAACTTCGCTGGAGCTGATGTACCCGGTGAAGTATAGCAGCCTGTCATACTTTGAGTTCTTCATTTGCATATCTTCCTTCTTTAAGGTGATGCAGGGGAGGTTCTTGGCTGCGAGGTTGCACTGCTGGGCCAGCTCTTCCGGACTTAGCTTGATCTGAGTGAGAAACACTTCGAAATCGGCCAGAGCTGCTTGAAGGGCCTCCAGGTTTCTTTTGACAGTCGTAGCAACTTGTAAAGAGTTATCCTCGCTGGAATGTTTGCCAATTGGGCCATGACGTCGAAGTGGTACGGGGAGCTCGAAGTTCCCGGTTTGTCTCTTACAATCGAGCGACTGAATCGGGACTGCTTCGGGGCTTGAGCTTCCTGAGGCTGAGGTTGCTTTGATTTAGCCATGTCTTCCCTGGCAGCCACTTTTTCAGCCTGTGTGGGGGGAGTTGTGGCTATTCCTAGCTCCACCAACGTCTTCGCATCTGGATTAGGAGCTTCGGGATACTTGTATTTGTACTCGTGCCCGCTCCTAGTGGCAAAGACTTCAGGCTCTTCCTCGGAAAGCAGGAATGTTGTGATTTGTTCATCATCCTTCTCTGGAATCGCTGAAGTGGCATGACATAACTTGCCTCTTCTCTTAGATTTCTTCTTGGATGAAGAAGTCGCCCACTGATTATCTTTCAGTAGATCAAGGTGGACCCAAAGGATTTTGCCATTTGCTGTGGTATGCAGCAAGAGTCCTTTTTCATGGTGCCCATGAGGATCTTCATTCACGGTCTTCATCCCTAATTTCACAACGGGTTCTGGCTGAAACAAAGTTAATGGCACCGAACTGAAGTTGATGTAAATTGCATTTGCCCCCACCTTCTTCTCCTTGGAGGGCTTTGGGGTAATGACCCCAACATCGATCAAGGCCTGGATCTTGTCCTTGAGGTGGTAGCACGACTTCGTTGGGTGGTGCACCGCTCTGTGGTAGGCGCAGTACTTAGGGTCTATAACCTTCTTTGCCTCCTCTTAGTTTACAATTGGCGGCAACTGAATTTTGTTGTTCTCCAAGAGGTATTTGAATATACCGAGAACTTCATCATCCTTGAAGGAGTAGACCTTGGGAAACGTCGAACTGGGAGGCTTCTGGTTTTTAGGCCGTTGTTGCCACAAGGACTACGACTGTTGCAGTGCACACTGCTATGGTTGCTGCTGCGGCTGCAGTTGGAACGTTTGATTGGCATCCACTGTGTTCGCTGGCGCCTTGCCTCTGCCGCGTGGGACAAAGTTTTGCTTATTTGCATTCGTCGTTTGCTGGCCCCTCTCTGCCTTCTTCCTCTTGAGGAATTGCTCGGCCTGTTCCCCACCTACCTTCAAGTCCTTCCAAGTCTTGGACGGCGTTGTTCCCATAGCTTCTAATACGTCTAGCGACAGATTGTTGTGGCAGGTCTGGAGAATAAACTCCTCTGTAATCGGGTCCCGACAGTTCATCGCCTTGTTCCAGAACCGCTTGACGTAGTTGTCTACTGTTTCGCCATCTTTTTGCTTTTCGTCTAACAACGTCACGATGGATACCTCGGTGTCGTCGTCGAAGAAATTGGCAAGGAAGCTGGACTCCATGTCGTCCCAACTGTTAATGCTCCCCGGCTTGAGACAGTGCTACCAATCGAACGCAGCTCCACGAAGGGTCCTAACGAATGACCGAACCATCAGGGGCTCATTTGCAGAAACAACACCCAAGTGGGACTTGAAGTAGATCAGGTGCTGTGTTGGCGAACCCTTCCTGTCAAACGGCGTGAAGTTTATCAGACTGAATTTCGCCGGATACGAGATTGATTCCCACTCCCTTAGATATGGGCATGGAATACCCGTTTTCTTCACCTCTTGGGCAGAGATCAATTAGTTGATTTTGCTGTTAAGGTCTTTGATCTTCTCATTCTCGGGGACCACGGTGTTACCGCTAGCGTTCTCAGGGCCACCCCTGCATTCTATCCTTCAGGAGGGTTACCAGCTTCACAGTCTTCTTCCCTGTCGGTATTGCTGTCAATTTGGTTGACACAACGACTTGTCTCGCCCTGGCGATTCGTCAAGGCTTGGATTTGCTGGTCATGCATCTCCTTCATCTGTTGCATGGCCATCTCCATCTCGAACTTGAAGTTCTCTTTTTCCTTATTCATGGCCTCTTCAAGCATTTTGGCCACTTGTTCTGCACTAATCATGAGTGCTTCTTGAGGTCTCCCCCCACTGGAAACTATGTTATCGGAGGCAATTGCGGAGCCGGCGTCCGACACTTCATCTTCCGATGGCAGCCCTAGTGCAGGTTATGATAATTAGGCCGTCTGATTGTGTCAGCCTTCAATCGAGTAATCCATTGGGAGGACCCGGGAATACCTTGCGATGGTGCTCCTTTGCTTGTCACGTTGTTGGTGACCTCTAGCAACTCATCATCTCGAGGCGCTGACCTTCCACGGAATCACCTTGACCTGGGTCTCGGCATCTTAGTGCCAAGTCTCTAGAAGACAGATACTCTTTCCAAAGCGGTCTCGTCGCAGCTACACTCTGATAGTACCGCCCTGATTCGTTTAGAACACAGACATTGTGCATTTGGTTCCGAGGGACTCCTTCTTTGGGATTTTCTCGTAGCCTTAGCACAATAGTATAACTTGTCGGTTGAAGGGCCGGGGCAACTTATCGTGTGTTAGCACGGTGTTTCAAGTATAACATTATCGCCGTCGGATGTTAACGTCTCCTACCGATGATGGGCCGCGTCGTTAGAGTCTTCGAGAGTCACTTGTCTTAACGTTCGCCTTTGTGGGCGAGACGTGTCAACGGGCTCTCAGACTTCAATCCGCAGTCCGGTGAGAGGAATTGTAGTGGCCTTCTTGTGGACGCGACCTCCAGTATCGCAGGTGAGGCGGGGCCTTTTCGATGGACCCGAGCGTTCTTTCATTGGAGCCTTGCCTCGATTTTAATGCCACGGGCAAAGGCGCTCTAACACCGTCTTCTTGCTTTGAGATGGGTCTGCAGGCTTCATCAGAGTAGGAACAGAGTTGGACAGAGACTTGGATGTAGCCGCCGGAAGTGGAGTTGTCCGAATCATTGCTCCAGATTTCGGCCTCCACACTTGGCGCATTTTTGGCGACTTCTTAGCCACCTCTTCCTTCTTCAGCTTTTGAGCTTTTTTGACTAAAGCCCGTGGTTGCGCAAGGAGTGCGCAGCGCTTTCAGATGTGCTCCTCAAGAGTGGATCGATTCTGCTTGACACAGACCCATTCATTCGTCGCCAGCTTGGAGGGGTCGGCCACAATTTGAGACTTGAGCCTCTGGATTAATCTAGATCTTAGATCCGCCTCGTAGCGAACCCCATCTGCTGATTCCATGGCCTGGGCGAATTGCTTCCCCAGGCATTGGCGTCACCTTTGACGGGCTCTCTTGGTGAGAGTCGACACGTCATCGGCAGAAGTTACTCCCCCGGAGAGTAGGGGTTCTGCAGATTCGGCCGCTCTTAGGGCCAGGTAACCGCTGCTGCCTGCAGTTTTGATAGCGACGGGGTTAGATTCTTCTGCCTCCACATCTGAGGCCCATCGGATCTTCCTTGCAGTGGAGATCATCCTGGACCTGTGGGGAGAGGAGGATTTGGATGAGGATGAGAGGTACTCCTCGAACTTCTGTTGGTCAAACTCGTACTCGACCTCTTCGACGACTGGGATCTAGATCCGCCGTTGTGACACGACGGCCTCTTCGTCGAAGCTGTCTTCTCCCACTGTAGTTGCCAGCCTGTCCACGCCAAAAGCCGTTTCCTTTTTCATTGAATCGGAATCCATTACAGCTCGTTGCAAATACAATGAATTCAAAGTAAAATAAAACTGAGCCTTTTTATAAGACCTTGTTACAATGAAAAAAGAAAAGAAAAATTATAACTCTCGTTTAGAACAATCGTGGGGATCTCTATTTTCTAGGATTCTCGCTTGCGTGGGATCTTTGCTTGTACCGGGGACTCTTTTTTCAATCCATGGACCGCCGCGTGATCAGATCCTATTGCTTTTCAGTCGTCAAAGAACAAGATCTAGATGTGGATCTAAAAGTCCCTCCTTTTTTACGTGGGGAAGTTTAGATCTAGATCAGATCTGGAACAATAAGGGGTTATTTAACGAAGGAAAATAACAGCCCTAGCAAGTAAAATTGACCGAGTGAAGTCACAGCTCTTCTCGAGACCAAAACGAAGTTTGGATCCGGAGGGTTTGTTCGTCGAGGAAGAAGAAGGCTCGCCAGAGTTCCTCGGATCTGTGCAGATACTCTCACCAAGCCTCAGATCAGTGCTCCCAAGCTCTTCAAAAAAATCTGCCTCTGCGCTCAGAAGAAAATTTTTCCAACCCCTCTCAAATGAAGACCCCCTATTTATAGTCGAGTGGGGGGGGGGGTTTGTCAAGTGGATCGGCCCTGTGGCCAAGCCACCTTTGCCCTGTTGTGCAAATTCCCTCCGCCTTGTGGGCAAATTGACTCGGTCTCCTTTTTCAGTCGTGTCGCCCATCCACCAAGTTGTCCCGTGGCTTTTTCTGACTTTTCGAGTTTCGATCTGTCTGTTCCATTGACTCCAGCACTTAATTTTGAAGTTTGCCGATTCTCGAATCCGGTTATTCCTCTCCGTCAACGCTAAAGTCCGGTTTATGCCGTCTCATTGACTCATACGCCTTGTCAATTCGCTTCATGCATTCATCAACTCTTTTGAGGCGCGGTTACACTTAGATGTGTCGTCGCTCGTCGACTTCCCATCACGAGTAGGTTTCGGGGTCTTATAGGCAATTTTCAATGCCTACACCTATAACTTATTGTTCGGTCGACCTTGGATCCACAATAACGTTATAGTTCCCTCTACTCTTCATTAGTGTCTAAAATATATGGACACGAATAATGAAGTCAAGACGGTGGTCACGGACAAATAGTCGTTTAAGGGGATGGAGAATTATTTCACTGATTCTCTCCTCTACAGTAATGAGTCTGATACTGAATCATCGGCCCTAGGCATGGACAGCGGTGGAGAAGCTGATACCAAAGCCGGGCTTGATTATGATGGTAGTTTTGTTTTGAATGATATTGTACCCCTTGTAATTAATCTTGACGATGAAGAATCGTTGGATGAAGGTTGTAATTGGCAACTTGCTGATGAATTAATGAAAGATGATTTAGAGTACCCGTTGTCTTTGACTGATGTAATGACAAGATTATACGACGATCCTAATTTGCACCTACCAACACGGTCATCGTACATTACACAGAAGCAGCTCCGAGACTCCTTCGGGACAACACTCATCATTCCAAGAAGATCAAGTAGAGAAAAAGACTTGGTCTATGGAAAAGGAGATGCAGCTCCGACGCCGAATCATTTCTTAGAGGAAGACGTCGATGACGACGAGCCTACACTCCACACATTCAGATATAGTCCAGAAATATTATATATCATGAAAAAGTGGGGGTACAACTTGGCACAAGGGGGAGGTCTTTGTTTCGGACGAGGTCCTCAAGTCCCGCCCAAAGCGGCATATGTCCTAAAAGGGGAGCCGGACAACTATTATGCATTTAGAAGGGGATTGGGATATGAATCATCCTCAGAAGACGAATGCTTTTGGTTTATTGACAACCATCTACCCGATGAAGGAGATGGACATTCGTCCAACTCTTCTGCTTGGGATTCCAACGTCAGCCTTGGTGAGGCCTTTAAAACCTTGATGTCAAATATGGCTACAGCTGACCCCACCACTATGGAGGGTGATGAGGAGATGCTAACATGGGAGGACCCGTGGGTTCATCACCTCAACATGCAGTATGGGGACCGGGTTGAGCAAAGAGAACCCCCCACCAAAGATATAGTCGTCCAAGTCAATATGGGTGACGAAGCCAATCCAAAACCCATCTTTATGAGCGGTAGTCTTCCCTCAGAAGAAAAAGAAGAATTAATTACTCTTGTCAGGGAATATATCGACATGTTCGCCTGGAACTGTGAAAATATGCCAGGGCTCGACCTAAATGTGGCAACCCATTGTCCCAATATCAAGTCAGATGCTAAAACTGTCAGGCTTTATTACGAAAGTACAACATCCAGACTGGGTGGCAAACATTGTCCCAGGGCTGAAAAAGAATAGGACAATCAGGATCTGCGTCGACCACAGAGACCTGAACGCTGCTTGCCCTAAAGATGATTTCACACTCCCAATCACTGACGTCATCATCGACAACACGTGTAGATTCGAGAGAATATCCTTCATGGATGGCTTTTCAGGTAACAATCAGATCAAGAAGCACCAGGATGACGCCAAACATACAGCGTTCAGAACATCTCTCGGCATATTCTGCTATACAGTCATGTCATTCAGTCTAAAGAATGCAGGCGCCACATACCAGTGGGCAATGACGAAGATTTTCCAGGATCATCTCTGAAAAACAGTCGAATGCTACGTCGACGATTTGGTCGTGAAAAGCCGCGACAAGAGTGATCACGTCAAAGATCTTAGAGCAGTGTTCGAGCTCATGCGAGCTCACCAGCTAAAGATAAACCCTGTCAAATCCTTCCTCGGGATGTCCAGTGGCAAGTTCCTCGGCTTCGTCGTCACCAATAAGGGCATCCATGTCGACCCTGATAAGGTGAAGGCGATTCAAGATCTGCAACCTCTAAGAACTTTGAGAGGGAGCTCAGGGGGTTACAAGGGCGATTGGCATATATCCGATGGTTCATATCGAACCTATCTGAGAAGTGCCAGCCATTCTCTAGGTTGAATAAGAAGGTCGTGTCATTTATTTGGGATGATCCTTGTCAAAAGGCATTTGAAGAGATCAAAACGTATCTTGCAAATCCTCCTATTCTTATTGCACCGCAGTCGGGTAAGCCATTCTTAATTTACAACAAGGCGACGGACCACTTGTTAAGCGCCTTACTCACGCAAGACGATGACAGCGGTCACGAATAGGCAGTATACTACCTGAGCTGAACATTAGTCGGTGCTGAGTCTCGTTATCCAATGATCAAGAAGCAATGCCTTGCATTAATGTTCGCGATTCAGAAGATGCGGCACTATTTAGTCGGACAGACGATTTATGTTATCTCCAATGTAAATCCGGTCTAAATATTCATGACCCAGCTAGCCTCCATGAGTTGGCGTTTGGCAAAATGGGCCTTGCTCTTGTCCCATTACGACCTGCACTTCAAACAACAAAAGTCAATCAAAGGACAAGCAATTTGTGATCTTTTGGCTGCCAACCCGACGACAGACGTAGCCGAGCTACATGATGACCTACTGGATGAAGTTCACGAAGTCAACACTACATCGCATCAACAAATATGGCGATTGTAATTTGACGGAGGTTCTTGAGCTACTAATGTGGCAAGTGCCCCCGGATGTTCTAAGATCTCTACAGGAGTCGGGGTTGTCTTAGTTTCCCAGGGGAAACATATCATGCCCCGAGCTTATTCCCTCACCGAACCGTGCTCCAATAACGTGGCCGAATACAACGTGCTACTTATCGAGCTTAGTTTCACCAAGGAGCTAGGGGTCGAGTATCTCGAAGTATACAGCGATTCGCAACTGATAGTCAAACAGATCTGTGGAGACTACGAAGTCAGGAATTCTAATTTGGTCCCCTATCACCAGGCAGCCATTGAAATGGCAGACTTATTCGAAGAGTTCTTCATTGAATATATCCTGTGCCTTCAGAACGCTTACGCGGATGCATTGGCAGCGTTAGCAGTATCGCTGGCACAACCTCCCGAGACCGAGCAGCTAGTTACGGTCAGGACTCATCAATTATTCATACCAATATATGATGAGGTACAATGAGACAAGGGCATAATTACCAAAGAGGTATACACGACCCGAACCAAATTGGAGCCCCGAGATTGGCGCTTTCCTATAATCAACTATGTCCTACATGGTATTCTGCCAGAAGACACGAAGGAGAGAGAATCAATCCGGCGAAGAGTTCTACGATTCTTCTACAACACAGAGACCCAAATGTTATATCATCGAGGGTATGATGGTCTTCTGGTCTGGTGCCTTTCAAACAAAGAGGCGGAAAAGGTCCTTCAGGAAGCACACGAAGGAGAATATGGCGCACACCAGCCTGGTCCCAAGCTCTACGATCGTATTAGGAGAATGGGCTACTTCTGGCCAACAATGGTCAACGACGCGATCGAGTACGCTCGAAAGTACCACTCGTGTCAAATTCACGCAAACTATATGCATCAGCCTCCAGAGCAGTTACATCCTTCGGCTACATCCTGGCCATTTGAGACGTGAGGAATGGACATTGTAGGTCCCATTCTTCCTCTATCGGTCAAAAGCGATCGGTTTATTCTAGTGATCACCGACTACTTCTCCAAGTGGGCTGAAGCAATCTCGCTAAAAGAAGTGAAGGCGAGTAACGTTATCAAGTGAATCAAACACCACGTGATCTACCAACACAGTGTCCCAAGA
This sequence comes from Asparagus racemosus, assembly GCA_037177215.1. Classification (NCBI taxonomy): domain Eukaryota; kingdom Viridiplantae; phylum Streptophyta; class Magnoliopsida; order Asparagales; family Asparagaceae; genus Asparagus; species Asparagus racemosus. Next base: position 9,963,649 of record JBAKGM010000233.1, read on the forward strand.
TGGATCGTGCATGACAACAGCCATAAATTCATCGCAATTCCTTCATCAGTTTTTGCGAGAAATTCAAGATTCAAGACGTCTCGTCAATAGCCAATAATCTAACTACAAATGGATTAGCCGAGGCGTTCAACAAGACAATTATCAAAATTTTATCAAAGCTTATGAAGATTAACAAGCGGGACTGGGATGATAAGCTCGGAGAAGCACTCTGGGCATATCGCATAACCATACGCACGCCAACCGGAGCGACTCCATACTCTCTAGTCTACGGGTGTGAAGCAGTTCTTCCGCTGGAAATCCAGATTCCGTCACTTCGCATCGCCCTCGCAATGGAGATGACGATTGAAGAACAGCATCAGAAACGTCTCGAGGAGCTCGAGATGTTGGATGAAAAGCACCTGGAAGCTCAACAACGCATTGAGTTCTACCAAGCAAGAATGTCAAGAGCATTCAACAGGATAGCACGACAGAGGAGTTTCAAGAAAGGAGATCTGGTCCTTGCTGCTCGCCGACCAATAATTCTCAACTCCAAAAAGAAAGGTAAAATCAAACCCAAATGGGAAGGCCCGTTTGTAATAGAGACTGTCTATTCTAATGGTGCATATCGCCTAATTACTCAAAATGGCAACTGACAATTAATGCCGATAAAAAATGGGAAGTTCCTGAAGAAATACTACCCTTAGTATCTTCAGGATAACCCATTTCAACGGGAAGTTCCTCATGGGA
>JBAKGM010000233.1:9964474-9975896 GCA_037177215.1 Asparagus racemosus
AGAGAGAGAGAGAGAGAGAGAGAGAGAGAGAGAGAGAGAGAGAGTGTGTGTGTGTGTGTGTGTGTGTGTGTGTGTGTCTGTGAAGGCCATTGCTTCATTCATCCTCTTTGTTCACGTAAAGCTCAACAATGATAACAATGGAGGAGATCTCAAATATTAGCAAAGGAGATGAAGCTTTTGACGAGGCGTTTTGTTCAAAGGCAATTTGTACTGAAGGATCTATCGGTAGATTCCAAGACAAATGTCACTTGCTCATCTTCCTTTGATTTTGGGAATTGTTTACATGCATTATATATAAGTTGCAATTTTAATTATGATTTGTGATGTTTAAAACTCTAGAAATTCATGCAAATTGCTATAGGGTTTATAGTTAATGATTCCTTGATATTTTAGAATAATTTTGATGAGACCTAATTGGGTTTACCTGAACACAATCATTTGTTTTGAATATATGTACAGGTTTTCACATAAAAACCCTAGTTTCCTTATTTCCTTTGTTGTTGATCTTAGAAACATGATAGAAACATGCATTTTCAATTGCTATTATAGTTCTAAAGAGTAACAAGAAGATTGACGGTAAAACAATGAAGAAATAAGGAGAAATAGATTGAGGGAACACCAGCATCGATGACGCAATCATCTGATGGAGCGACATCAAACGTCTGAATTGAATTCAGATGTTTAGTACTCCAACATCAGACATCTGAATTAGTTTTCAGATGTCTGCTCGAGTATGGGAGGTGAATGAATTTGGTTGACAGAAATCAGTTTTTCTAATTTTTGTATAAAGACATTTGATTTTATGTGGGAGACGTATGGTTTGATTTTCAAACGTCTTGTTAATCATTTCAGCCATCTTAATTTGTTTTGGTTCATATTTAACTCTCTCATGAAATATATAATGGTTTGATTAGATTAATTAATAGTTTTAACTTGGTTAAAAGAGAGAATATGATCAATTAATGATGTAGGATGCTCTAGTTCGGTCCAGAATGATACTTGGCAAATTTTTTTAACCTTATATCTATTTGATATTCTTTCCAGTCATTTGACTTTTAATCATAGTTGACTAATCGGCCTACTTTCAGACTAGTTAGATATTTTAAGGTTTACTTTTGCCTTGGCACATCGGTTATTGTTTTAGTTATCTGTGGAGACCTTCACATTTCTTCTTTAGGAATTGGCTTACCCTTCTCTATAGAATGCATAGTGAGGAGTTGTTAGTTATTCAAAACCATTATTATCAGGTTTGTTCTTATCATGTTGGTTTGTGAACACCATTATCTAAATAATAGAGGATAGTTGAATTATAATTGAGCATATCATATTAATATAATTTGATATAATTGTTAAAGCTACACTAATCAAATGAGGATGAATTATTATTTAAAACTCATACTTAACAATAATAATTTAAACTCCTTCAGTAATTATTATACTTAATACAACAACATCTTTTACTTTCCAAACAGTTTCAAAGTTAACAAGTACTAAATAAGGTTAACATGCAATGAATATCATTCATTCTTTCAAAAAATAACTTTTTTCTACAACATGTAAAATTCATTTGCAATAATTCAAAATTAAAAAAAAACTTATTCTACAATAAAACAATACAACAACATCTTTGATTTCCAAACATGCACAAATTTAACATGTACTGATTTAGTTTAACATGTATTGACTTAAAGTTAACATATACTCAGTTTGGTTAACATGTATTGATATAAACTTAACATATACTTTGTTATACTTAATAGTATTAATTTAAACTCCAGTTATTAATATACTTAATACAACATCATTTTTGATTTCCAAACAGTTACAAAGTTAACATGTACTGATTTAGGTATGATAGCACTGAATACCATTCATTCTTCTAAAAAGTAACTATAAATTAAACCAATACAACATCTTTGGCTTTCCAAACTTACACAAAGATAACATATACTGATTGATGTACTACTAGAAACCATAACATGTACTTTAATAAACTTAACATTTATACTAAAACAGCTAACAAGAATACTATAACAAGCACCGTATATCTTTCATTCTCTTAAGAGGCTAAACTTACTTCTTTCTAGTACGGGAACCGTCCCCCACTGAACCTCGTTTCTTGCCTTTGCCAAGTTGTTCATCCTTTTGCATGTCCAAAAGAGTCTTCGTCGCTTCATCTGTGCTGTCATTCCCAGAGGAGTGACGTGATTCATTGTCGCACGAAGTGACACCAAGGTCATCACTCGAGAAAGCCGTGGGATCACTTTCAGATTCACCATCAATAGCGGTACCATAGGGCTCACGAACGACCTTCGACGACACGAAATTAACTTCATTTCGATAGTTTGATAGTCGTTCACGCCCAACGTGATCATGCTCCGGCCGTCCACTGCAACGAACCACTTCAAAATCTTCTGCAATTTCGTCCTTTGTAGTCAAATCTGATGATTTTCTGTTTTGAAATTGGGTTTTCAGCCATTTTTCACCTAGAAGCCCTAAATTGGGAGAAAGAAAGGGTTTTTGGATTATCTGGGTTCCTATTAAAAATAGAAGAGTGAGGGAGAGGGTAATTAAATTCGGGTTGATGGCGCTAGGTGGGGGGGATGGCGGGCGGGTGGGTTTACCAATTATTGAGGGGGTTAGAAACATGTCATTAGAGGCATTTTGGTAATTGGGATTTGTTTTTTCTCCACCGCTTACTTGACAGTGTAACTGAGCCTTAAAAGCTAATACAATTTGTATTTAGCGTTTAAACACATGGCCTAAAATACAAGGGGCCTGCCTTGATATAATTTTTTATAAACTACGATGACTGATGATGATTCATATGGAAATAAAAAGATTCGGGAGCTTTTACTACGTCATAAAAAAACCGAGTAATGAGATTTACGTGGAAATAAGAAGATTTGGAAGCTTTAACGTCATAAAAAAGCCTCAAAAAACAAAAATAAATTTGGGGGAAAATTCTCTTGTAAGTAAATGGCGAATAACAACGGAGAGCCGAGCTCAGCACCTCAAGCGGAGAGATGGTACGAATTAAAGCTAGGTTCATCTTTCAGGGACAATTCTCCCTGCAAATTCTGTACTCTTCGATGTAAGTGATCTTTCTCGAAACCCTAATTTCATCCCCAAAATTTTGCTCCGATCCTTTTATCTTTTAGTTTGAAATTTATGATAGGGTTTTGGATGGCATTACTTGTTGGTTTAATTTCTTACATAAATTTCGGTTTTTGTTGTGCGGATGATGGGAAGTTTTAGAATTTCAGTGGAGTTTGAGTTTGAAATTCTTTTGTTATCCGTTGATTTTCATGCTATAGCAGATTTACGTTGAATCTATATGTGCCATTGATGATTATAATTTTTTGTCTAGGGTTTCGTTTGACTCTGATTCGTGAATTAAAATTTTCCTACTGATGTGGCCTTTAATACGAATATTGGATCAGATTATGTTATTATAAGCCTAATGTAACATGTCATTCTTAACTTTTGACTCTTTACTTAAGTCTCAGTGATTAGAGCTTCACGAGCTGTTAGTCAGGTGGTATGATGTGTTGTTGCTGATTCTTTTGATATTTACTTCCAAAATTTTTGCTGATGAGTTTAGAGCAACCTAGTAGTAGGAAACCAATACAAATCTAGGCTTAATCTTGTCTAAAAATTGACAGATGAATTCAAGCCAGCCTCAATTGATAAGAGTCAGCCTGGATCTCTCCACAAGAACAAGGAGAACAGGGTCGCTGTAGAATTCAATAACAACCAGCCAGGGAAACCTAAGGTGAGCTTTGAAGGAAGCAGTGAGGATTACAAAGACAATGATGCAGTCTTGTTTTTTGATGGAGTGACCTTTCGGCTTGAACGCTTGCATCGGGCTGTTAAGAGACTACGGCATGTCCGGCAGCATGGTGAATCTATTGCTGCAACAGCGAACTTGGCATCTGCTGCATCGGTCAATATGGCAGCTGCAGCCTCAGCTGCAACAAGCATCGAGAACCGCTCTCCTCAATTTGGGAAGATTTCTAAAACGCCGCCGCTGACCAAAACAGCAGCACCTTCAGTTCATGTAAGTTATTTTTAAATTTATGCATAAAACCTTCATTTTAAACGACAATTTCCGTTGGTGCTTTAATATTTTTTGGTAACTTTTAGATCAGCTATTTGTTTTGAAGTTACCAGCACTACTTAGAGTAGTTGTTTTGAAGTGTCACATCACAAGTTCACAAGCTAGAATCTAGAATCTGTTCATGGAGGGATTTGACATTCTCTAAATACATTCATGATGATGACATAATTCTCCTTAGAAAATGATGACACCATTCAACATACAACTAGTTGGACCATTGAATTGGTTCATCCAGACTCAAATTCTTTATCGTTTAAATATTATAGAGATGGTTTGAACTTTGTTTGGCTGGAATTGGAGCTTTTGTTTTTCTTCTTTTAATGTGATAGAGATCCAGTGAAAGCTCTGAAGCCTATACACTCCATTTGGCCCCCTACTAGAATTGTTAATAACTGCAGGAACAATATAGGATCGATGCTGTCACTTGACAAGATGATAGTTTGAGGAGATCGTAAAGATATGTCTTTGGGGTTTGGACAGGAGTCGGATAACTTTGTGCTTTAAGAAACCAATGCAATAGACAAAAAGGGCGCATGATTATCAATAAGCCTATTATAGATCGCTATTTAGCTATGTTACTCGGGTACTTCTACCGAAGGCCGTACCCGTAACCGACAAATACCCGTACCCATACGGAAACTTCTTGGACACTTCTTGAAGACATGCATATACTTATTAGGCGTGTACTCAATTATATAATACATGTTTTAATTTAAAACACTACTCATACACTTCTTGAATGTATATCCAACATTCAACATCTATTTCTTATATACTGAACTTATACAAATGCAAAAGCAATATTGATCTTATGTAAATTATTAGTTTTAATGCATATAAATATACACAACATACATATGCATAGCCTTGGCCGCGCACCCTCCTTTTACAAATTTGTTGTGTCCCGTACTAATAACCGTACCCGTACCCATGCAATTTAACTATCCACTGAAATTTGCTGATCAAATTGGAGAAAGCTATAGAATTTCTCACTTTTAAGGAAATCTTCTGTTTGGTGCTGGGCGGGAAGATGACTTGAGGAACTTCTAAGCAGCATTATGATTCCCATTGAAGGTTGTCATTGAAATATTTGTTCTTTCTAATTAATATATTAGGTTATCAGTGACTTGTCTAACACTATTTTCGTTAGAAAAGTGTAGTTTACGGAGAAGGAAAGTGCCCTGACCTGGAATATTGTAAAGACAAATCACGTCAGCCATGGTGTGGGTAAGGAAATAATAAAATGAGGGAAAATTTCTTCAGCCCCTGTTCCCACTGCTGTATACATTCGGTATACAGTATTTTCTAAAAACCCTTTACTATGCCATAGGTTTCTCTCTTTGGTTTAGATTTCTTGAAATCTATTACTGTCAAAATCTTTCCAAATCTTATAAAAAATGATAATGAAAAAAAAATGTTTAATCTCTCCGATGTCATACACTGGGGGTGTAATTTTTGAGGGAAAATGTAATTATTAAGAGTTTGGTTACCTTTGGACATAAACCTAGAAGGGATTTATGTTGCAGTTGTGGTGGGCTACCTCTTTTATTTCCTTTGGACAGAATAAAATTCAATACAAAATACTAAAATAGATCAAATGAGAGATGAACTGGGCTTGGTATTGAGAAAATAGATTTGAGGATCGCTATAAGTTCAGCTTGTGTCCAACTCAGAATATTTTAAGATTTTAAAGAATATGTCCAAAGTTGGTATTTGGCATTGTTTTAGGCTGAAAGTTGCAAGAGAAATCCGAAGTTGGGATATCTGGATCCAGTTTACGATGAAGTTGCATATCAAGTTAGCTATCTTTCTGCATGTTGTGGAAACTCCCTTAAGTAGAATACTTAAATTTAATGAGAAAAAATTATCAAAAACAAGGAATTTTAGAAACAGATATTTAAATTTAGCAATAAGGTTGCAAAGGGGGATATCAAACAGGGCAGAGATACAAGTCCATAAACTTTGTTTTCAACTCGACCAAAGTATGCATCTAGTACAAGTTCTGAGCTCTTCTAGGAAAAGATTAAAGTAAAATAATAACCAATAAGTAGCAGCTATTATGTTTAAGATTGAATCTCCTCCAAAGATTCACTACACCCCTCAATAACAGTCCTTTATATTTCAACATAAGAGCTATACAAGCAGTTGATCAAAGATCTTACGAAATAAATTTCTTGTTAGGGGCCACTTGGTTCACATGGAAACCCCAGAAAGGGGGTTTCCAAGAAATGTCACATCAGCCAAAAAAAAAAGCTTCTAACCCTTTCTTATTATATTGTTTGTTTTGCCTCCTAATAATGGGAAAGCTCCCCAAGAAAAGGCTGCCACGTCATATTTTGGGGAAATCACATTTCCGAGTTTATTGCTCGGAAATGTAGTAGAAATTGAATAAAACGGAGTAAAAAAATTGTGATTCTTGGAAATGTGATGTTTACATTGCAAACAGAAACTGATGAATTTTTTTTAGCCAAAAGAGAAATTGATGAAAAGCATTTCCCCCACTTGGTTTCCAAGCGAAACAAGTAGTAAAAACCGCATTCCAAGAAAAACTCGGAAATGCTTTGAAAGTAGTTTTTAGGTTAACTTTTTCTGTTCCTATTTTTCTAGGCACCAACCAAACAGGCCCTTAAAGTAGAAAAGGTAAAATAAACTGAATAAACTAGAAAAAGTGGTTAAGTTTAAAAAAGTAAAATAAACAAATATATAAAAAGGTATAATATAAGCCTAATCACATGATATTCTATGCCAGGACAACTTGCTCTAGATGAACTTGTGCATCACACTTTCTTGCAAGCGACCCACAGGCCTATATCATAAGGCAGAAGCCGATGTTTAGATCCCAAGTTATTGGTATTTTATGCAGTAGCTTTTCTTAAACCCAAAAAGTTTCCTAAAGATGATTCTGCCTAACAGACGTGGGCCTAACTATCCTAACAAAGGCTCGAGACTTGGAATTAGTTGCATATGATATTGGCTATATCAATCTGCTGAAGCATTTGAGAAACTGAAACTGCTATTGGCAGTAGCTGTCGAGGCATAATTAACACTTTGAAGAGCTTCATAAGCACAGTGATTCTTAAAGGTATACCATAAAGAACACGGTAAGGTGCTTCTATCTACCATTAGATCAGGTTTAAGGTTTGGTTGCCTGTCAAATTAAGTGTACTCCGTCACAATAGATGCTCTGGGACTAGTAGGCTAATTAGTTCAAAGAAGAAGACAGTTTTGGGCCAGAGGCCTAAAGTTGTGCCATGAGTAAAGGTTTGTAACAAGATGAATGGAGATTTCAAGGGTGGGATATATTTATTTACTAAAAGGAAACAGGTGACATGAAATGGGCAAATAATAAGTGTCACAGCATTGTTCTGCCCATCTAAAGAATATGTCATGCCTTTGCAACTACGATTAACAGGCTTGGGTACCTTATTTTAACGCAAATGCTGGGTGTTACAAGCACATGGATTTTTCAAATTTGTTTTGGAGATCTTATGCATGATTGTTTAATTGCTGATTATCAACCTTATCCAAAATCAGTCATGAAACCCAAACATTTTACTCCATTAAACCTTCAAATTTTTCTGCTGCTTATATCAAACTGCGTTATGTCGGTCTAACACAAATTTTGAAAGAGGTTATTAGCATATGTGTTGTACTGAATGGACTTTCCCTTTTCCTGCTTGCACAGGTTGAGGTGGAAAGGATTGATATTGGCGAACCAGAGAGTCCAGGTATCCTCTACTTTCTGTCGGTTGAAAATCTTATGATGATCATTTTTCAGATACATAGATTAGGTAGTTAGTTTTCCTACTGTGCAATATTCTATATGTTGTTTCTCCAAAGTTTCTATTAAATATATCAAGTCAATTTCTTATTACACTTTTTATTTATGATTGCAAATATATTTTTGAATACAATGACACATCAGGATTCTTACATGGGCTGTAAAGAGGGATTTCAGCAAAGTAACATTTTTCAATATCCATCTTATGCCCTGTAGTAGATAAGGATTTATAGATATTTGAAAGTCTTCTATAAAATTTCCTGAATGAAAGCACAGTATCTTTGCGAGAGAAATTTGACAAGCATAAACTTTCGATAACTCAAATAGTATGTGTTATAAATATTAATAACATCACCTGCTGACAAATCAGTATTTATTTCTTTGTCTGCTGAAAAAGTCAAAAGTATGGGTGCTGTGTTTAACCTATATCTTGGAGATGAGTGCAATTTCCTTGAGTAGATTTACTATTCTTAATCCTTCTTATAAGTTCATAACCCTTCATTACTCCAGAAGAATCTGGTAAGATTGCTCATCCAAGAGTGTAAGCTATAGTCTGCGAGATTTGTTTTATGGGAAATTTCCCTACCGTACATTATTTCCTTGACAAAGAATTTGACACCAATTATTTTGCAATGAAATTGTCAATTTCAGCTGGCTCTTGCTCAACATGAATTTGTGCTTTTATTAGCCAAACCTCATTGTTATGTGAAAGTCTCTGATGCTGTCGAGGCTTCTATAGTTATGTTGACACACTAAAGAATAGGAATTACCCAAATTTGCTTTTAATTCTTCGAGTTATTTGATGAGTCAACTGCTGTTTTCTTTCAAATTAGATTTCGGCCCGTTAATGGAACTTTTGGATTATTGTTGAAATGGTTATTCCATACATGGCTCTGGTGGCATTTCTCTGTTCTATTTAACTTGTATGAAATTGAGGACAAATTACAGTAGATGTTTATATCCAATCTTAATGTAAATTTGCCGTTGATTACAGAAAACCCCCTATGAACTTTTTGGGAGTTGCAGTAAACCCTCATCAACTTTTTTTTATTAGATTAAACCCCCCTGAACTGTAGGCGTAATTGCACATTAGCCCCATGTATTATTTTATTTCACTAAAATTTTTAGAACTATGGAGTTATTTTCATCTTTTTATGGCACTTGTTTGCCTGCCACTTGAGATTTTAGAATCGATGGGGTGCTAATTTGGAGATTACATGAGAAATTATTATGTGAAAGTTATGAAATAAAACTGTTCATAAGGGTTATTGCAATAACTCCTAAAGTTGGGGGGGGTTTAGTGTAATAAATAAAAGTTGGTGAGTGTTTACTGCAACTCCCATAAAGTTAATGGGGCTTTCTGTAATTAACCCTAATTTTGCCAAACACTACCGCTCATGATTTTTTTTCCCAAAATACAAATATTAAATATAAAGTGTGTAAGTTGCAGATAACCCCCTCATCTATACGTTTAATCACTTATAACCACTCAACTCGTTTACTAGCACTTATGGCCGTTGATTCATGGAGGGTGGGGGAATTATCTGCAATTTATTTTTTTCAAGTGCAAGCCCAGGAGTGATTGAATGCTATCGAAGGTATAGACGAGGGGATTATATGCAATTCACCAGTAAATTATGATGCTTCCTCTGTCATACATTGATATGTAGCACCTATTGTTGCATTTCAGGAACAAAACCCATTAACAGGGTCATGGACTTCAACCCAGCTCCACAAAATGCACCCTCTCTATCCCCAGCTCCAAAACTCGATGACGAAGCAGAAGAGAACATAGACATAGATGTAGATGATGATGAAGAGCCGCAACCTAAGATAAACGCCAGAGAACAACCACCAGCTCCCTATTTTGGTTTTGATATCAACATTCCAACTCAGCATAACGATACCGATGACGAGATTGCTGATGTGGATGTGAGTGATGGTGAAGCAGGAAAGGGGCCCAATGCTGCTGAAGCTTTAAGGGCCCAAGTGAATGCTGAGGAGGGGCAACAACAGAAAGACGATGATGAAGAGAGTTCGAGTTCAAGTGGAAGCAGTGGAAGTGGCAGCAGTGGGAGTGGGAGTGGTAGCGGGAGCAGCAGTAGTGATAGCAGCGACGATGACTCAGCTAGCTCTGCGGGTGATATTGATATCTGATGAGCATTGGTTTGTGGGAAAATTATAAGTTTTGTTTATTGTACTGTGTTGTATGATTAACTGTGTTGAAGTAATCATAAGGGGATTTACAGTTGCTTCAACTCATATGAGCCTTTCACTTGTAGATACTGGAAATTTTTGTTACTTTCACCTCTTACAGTATAAATTATATTCCCAATCTTCACCGTAACTATGCGTTTTTAAAATACTTTGTGATGAAATCAGGACAATCAAATTATGTGTATACAATTTAAACCTGTAACTATCAATGTCTATTAGCTTTAATGTAAGTTAATATTTTCCCTGCTTGTACAGAAATTGTTGATATATGCTGATAGTTTTAGAGAGGCAACAAGTAGCTATGCTAATAGGATGTATCTGCTTATGGATGTATAGAAATTAATTATTAATGTCTGCTGGTTGATACACAAATAAAGGATTGTCGGTACTCTAGAATGGAAGATAATTCAATGTAGAAGAGACACATGCTTGATGCTTGTCTCATTACCAGTGAACACTGATAACTCGTTTGAAAAACTTAAAAAAGTTATTACAAAAAAAATTTTAGGGGTTTTTTTTTCCGATCAAATCATTGATATTTTTATATTTGCTCCCCAAATCTTTGTTATTCTAAATTTACCCCTCAAATTGTTTACTTCCATCAAATTTACCCCTCACCTTAATTACAGTTAAAATCTTGACACCTATTAGATTCAAATTACTTCTGTGGCCCTATTTAATCGATTTTATAAAGAAAAATCAGCAATTTAAAATTTAATACATTACATTTACAAAATCCGAACCGTTATAAACTGCAAAACCAATTATAATGAGATGTTGGTATTGTTTCCCTCACGTTCGTGTCGTTCTTCTTTCTTTTTTGGGTGACTTCCTCATAATCATGAGGTCCCAAACATAACAAAAGTACATGACAATCAACTTGTTCTAGAAGATTGAGAACAACAACCCAGTGAGATGATAGAATTGATAAAATACCAAAAAAATCAACAAATGTATGTTGGAAACATAACATACAAAGCAGCGGAATTTGCATATCATGTAGATTAATCAAAATTAATTAAAATCTAGAAGAATACCTGAAACGCTTTCCGAATTTCTTCTATAATCTGTCCCAAGATCAATCCGAAATAGCTTCCTCAAGAGAAAAAGCGCCCAACTAAAATCCATCCGTCACTGAAAATGAGCAATACTGAGGGATAGGTTCTCAATTTTCTATTTCTCTATATCTCGTTTTTTTATAAGGCTACATATGAACCCTATATATAGGATTGGACTTGCCTTATAGATTTCAATTTCAAAACAATTCTTAATTGTTTAAAACTCTATCCATAACATTTAAAGAT
>JBAKGM010000233.1:9985046-9999453 GCA_037177215.1 Asparagus racemosus
ACACACACACACACACACACACGCGCGCGCGCGCGTATACATGCACACACACATATTCAAATGTGTACTCAAATATATAGTATATGTTTTGGTTTAAAAAACTTGGGATACACTTCTTGGATAATCATTTGGACCCATACCTAGTTCATAGTTATGATTTTAAAGAACCATTTTAGTATCAGACTAAAAAACGATCGATTTTCCAATTTATACTCTACTTTATAAACGAAACATGAAAATGCTATAGGAATTTTATTTTCTCATAACATGTGAATGAAACAACAATATCAATCTCACATAAATTATTAACTTCAATGTGTATGTATATATCTATAGCAGTGTCCCCTATTCTTTCTGTTACAAATTTTTCGTGTCCTGTATCCGCACTCGCACCCATATCCATGCAACTTATAATGTAACAGTCCTAGTTCCATTTGCTTAATGGTGTCAGGAGCTGTTTCTCAACAAACTAACTTTTCAGGTTGTATAACTTTGAAATTTCTGAACACGTTATTCAGAAAAGGAGCAAGGCAAAAAAATCCATGAGGCTTTCACTGATAGTTTTTACTTTCCTTTTTTCCCCCCATAAAAGTGGTAATAATGTAAGAATTCTAGTTCAATTTGTTTAAGAACTAGTTTGCTGGAGAAGACTGATATGGGGCCTATTCAACGTAGTTTCTTGTTATCCAACTGCACCCAAACCATTCAGATATCCTACCTAAACCTTGGGAAGGAAGATTTAGCTGTAGTTACTTCAATTTTTAAATAGTAAACTGCGGCCTATTTGTCCAACTATCAAGACCTTAGTCTGCTGTTTCTTATTTCTTGTCAGGTTTCTCGTTGGAAAGCTTCTATCCATTACCTTTTCCCAATATTAAGGGTGTTGATTTATGCAACATATCAGGAGAAGGTGTGATTCCTCTCCTGGACATCTGTAAATAGTTAACTGCCAGACTCAATTGTTACCCGGCATAACTGAGATGGCAACAACTAGGGTACCTAGTACCCCGGCTTCAAGGTCAGGAAAAGTACCTACATCTGCACCTTGTACTCCATCTTCTAAGGTAGAAAAACAGCCAACATCAGCAGCTAGTACTCCGGCTTCAAAGCTAGAAAAACTGCCAACATCAGCACCTTGCACTCCAGCTTCAAAGCTGTTAGAAAGAATACCAATGTCTACCCCTGGGGGCTCCAGAGCTAAAGAGGAGAAGATTTTTGTTACAGTCCGTTTGAGGCCTTTAAGCAAGAAAGAACAAGCAGCAAAAGATCAAGTAGCATGGGAACCTGTTAATGACCATACAATTGTATTCAAGACATCCTCTCAAGATCGTGCAAGTTCAACAGCCTCATATACATTCGGTATTATGTGATATCTCTCTTTAGTTGTTTCTAATTGCAGATTTTTAGTTAATGCCGTGTCATTATATATGTTGGTGGAATTTGAAAAGATATATTTTTATGGTTTCCATTTATTTCTTTTGTTTGCTAGTCAGACAGAGTATTTGGTCCATCTTGTTTAACTGAGACAGTCTACAAAGAGGGAGCCAAGGATGTAGCATTGTCAGCACTGACGGGAATTAATGGTAAATTGAACATCAGGTTTATCCTGTTTCTGTTGATTTTGAGTTAGTATGGAATTGTTTTTAATAATGGTTCTTCTGATATACTATCTTTAGCTACTATTTTTGCTTACGGTCAGACAAGCAGTGGGAAAACATACACTATGAGAGGGATAACTGAGAATGCTGTAAATGATATATACAAGCACATCGAAAATGTAAGCTTGATTTTTCTTATTTTTCCTGTAGATAGCTTTCAAATTAGATCCTATATTAAATCTGATAAGTTGATTTTCTGGAACATTTTCCATATGTCTGAAATTGATCTCCATCTTTTATTCTTTCATCTGCAGACTCCAGATAGGGATTTTATTATCAAGATCTCTGCAATGGAAATTTACAATGAGGTAGTACATGACTTGTTAAAACCAGATTCTGGTCCTCTTCGGCTATTAGATGACCCTGAGGTATAGTTCCCTTTGGAAGATTTGATCATGAAATAGCACTCTCTTTCACATATCATTTACGACATTTCTTTGTTAGACATTTTCTTAAGTCGTCATTCTGCAGAAAGGAACCATTGTTGAGAAACTGGAAGAAGAAACAGCAAAAGACGATCAGCATTTGAGGCATCTGATTGCCATCTGTGAAGGTCGATCGTTATAACTGTTAAAAACAATTCTGAGAAACCATATAGGTTGCTGTTACTTTTGATACTATAATTCATAACAAGGGATCTGTCTTAAATTAGTGACTTGTGATTTACAGCAAAAAGGCAGGTTGGTGAAACTGCTTTGAACGATACCAGCTCCAGATCACACCAGATAATTAGGCTGGTATGACTAGTGATTTCTGTTATATGAGTGTTTGATCTTAAACAGAAAAGTATATTCACTGTTATACCATAAATTTTCAATCCAGACAGTTGAGAGTTGCCTACGTGAGAAATCCGGCTGCATGAAATCTTTCGTAGCTAACCTTGTAAGTATCTGAAGGCCTAATGATGTTATACTTTGATATATCAGTGATTGATTTTCAATATTCTGCAGAACTTGGTGGACCTTGCAGGGAGTGAGAGGGCCTCCCAAACTCATGCAGATGGTGCCAGACTGAAAGAAGGCTGCCATATAAATCGTAGTTTGTTGACTCTTACTACTGTTATTAGAAAGCTAAGGTCAGGGCTTTACATAATTGTTCATATTTCACCATTACGCCCTATATTGTGAAGGCTTAACACTCTGGTTCATCAGAAATGTTGGATGCTTTACCATCTATCATTTAAAATTAATAAAAAAGATAAGTTGTAGCTTTTTGGCTGTAAAGAGTATTAATTACTAATACCGAGAAGCATCCTATGTCCTGGGAGAAATGGTGCTTTTGTAAGAGCTAGGATGGCAGATCAAGAGAAACATACATTTACTTTATTAAACTCTCTTCTTATTAGCTATCTACTTTGGGTACTAGCTCTTTCATATTTATTCCTAGTTGTTCCCGTCAACTTTTGTGGCCATGAAAATATGACTCAAAGAGTCCAATGAATGATAAAACAAGAGGAAACTCAAAAGGAAACAAAATGTTCAAGATCCAGAAGTCAGACAACTAAAGAAAATCATGTTTGGCCTTGATATAAAGCTTGGACCAATTTTATCATGTATTATTTGTTTTAGTTGGGTTTTGCATAAATGATTATCTTGGAGTAAAGACTATCACTGCTAAATTATACATATGGTCACTTTCTTGATTCCTTGAAGTGTAGTGATGTCTGTGAAACATAAAACAAATGACTCTCTATTGTGTCAATGAACAAAACCTGGAACAGTTAGGTAGGTCTACTAACAAATGACGACTCTGGAAGATAGCACACAACTTGAACATGGTGGCAAAACATAATTCCATATAAATTTATTCTGTAAGACAAATCTTAAAACAAAAAAATCTTTATTAAGTAGAATAGGCATCAGACTTCACCAATATATATGACTATATTATAATAAAATCTTTCAAAAAGTCACAGATGCATATGAATATATTAGAGTATAAGCAATTTATTAACAACTAGCGAAGGATAACTAGAAAAGGAGAGCAAGAATATCAAAGATGCTTATGAAAGAAAACATATACTTAATACTGAGAAAATGAGGGGAAAATCTAACAATGAACATGGTTATCAAAACATAATGACGATGACTATGGCTCTAGTTTTTTCTGATATTTTTTTATAACAAGATAGTCAATCGGTTGGCATGATAAGATCGTGGTAAATTGTTGTCCCTTGCAAAATGCGAATTTGACACGAGATGAAGAGTGGTATACACAAAATAGTAGTTTACTTTATTGTACCTGATGGTGGAATACACACTCTTTTTTTTCCCTTGTTAAAATAAGGTCGGTCCTTAGCTCCCTTCACTGTACTGGGGAAGAAGTTCCTTCCTATGTACTGAGGAGGAAGTTTGTTCCTTGTTAACTCGCCTCGACGTCTTCTTAGGATTAGGATACACATTATATTGTCAACTTTTTAACTCATCTTCTTTTAAGTAATTATCTCCTTCAAAAGAAGTTGTATATTACTCAGTTAATATTAATTTAATTAATTGTACTATGATAGTAGAATACACAAGTTTAATGGCACTTGGTTTCTGATGATTTACTTTCTAAATTGTTACAGTGTTGGAAAAAGAAGTGGGCACATACCGTACAGGGATTCAAAGTTAACACGGATATTACAACTCTCTCTTGGAGGAAATGCAAGGACTGCAATTATCTGTACCATGAGTCCTGCACTCAGCCATGTAGAACAATCCCGCAACACACTCTTCTTTGCGACTTGTGCAAAGGAAGTCACCAACTCTGCACAGGTTAATATGGTATGTAAAACACTAAGAAGCATTCGTCTTTCTGTCTCCCATTTATTGTTTTATCACTTGTCTTTTTTCCTTTTTGGGACAATGTTATGCAGCTCATGGGTTTTAATTCATCAGGTTGTATCAGACAAACAATTAGTTAAGCACCTGCAAAAAGAAGTTGCGAGACTTGAAGCAGAGTTGCGTACACCAGAACCATCAGCATCTTCGTGTTCAGAGGCTCTTTTAATGGAGAAAGAGTTGAAAATTAAAAAGGTACAACTTAAAGAGAAGATTTGAACTTTGGAATTAGGGTGTGGATATGGGCATCTTCACATTCTGAAGTTAATTCAAGGTGGAAATAAGTGAAAACAAGGTAGTAAACGTAAGGAACCAACAAGATTTCTGTGCAAGTGTTTGGATTAATTCCAATGAGAACTATGTGTTTGGATTAGTAAATTTAGTTCCAATCACCTGTAGAAAAATGTAGTAATCATAAAAATAATGAAAGATTGGTAAAAAATGAAAGTTAAATAGGGAAATTGTCCATATTGGAAGAGAATCAATCTGATGTTCTTATATATTTTATAAGTTACATGTGATACATAGGACTAGGATAATTCCATCTGCTAAATTTTGTTATATCCATCTGTCGCCAGTTTATATCTATTTGTTGCCAAGCCTACATGGATGTTATTCTGCTTCAACTTGTAATTGTTTATTTGTTGATAAACCAGATGGAAATGGAAATGGAGCAACTAAAGCGAGAGAGAGATCTTGCAAAATCACAATTGGATAATCTGCAGAAGAAAGTAAATGATAATCAGACTGTAAGAACTTTGCTAACTATTTTTCAGAAATTTGCTTTTTCCCTTTACAGAATATAACTATCATATTTGATATATATTCTTTTTCAGGGGTTAAATCCATCAGAATTGTCACCTCATCGAGTGGCAAAATGTCTCACATTTTGTGGTCCATCTGTTCGGGCTATAGACCGAGCAAAAAACCCAATGAGGCAGTCATCCACTGCACCGACCATGCTTATGCATGAGATTCTCAAACTTGAACATTTACAAGAGCAGCTTGGGGAAGAAGCAAACCGAGCATTAGAAGTCTTACAAAAAGAGGTGGCCTGCCACCGGCTAGGAAACCAAGATGCTGCTGAAACAATTGCTAAACTTCAAGCTGAAATTAAAGAAATGCGTACAGTTAGATCCCTAACCAAGGAGGTTGATGTGGGAAATGTGAATTGTGGCCGGAACCCTGGTGGGAATCTTAAGGAAGAAATCACAAGACTCCATTCTCAAGGAAGCACCATTGCTGATCTCGAGCAACAGTTGGAAAATGTCCAGAAGTCGATAGACAAGCTAGTGATGTCCCTTCCTAGTAATTTTCAGTCAGAAGAGACTGCTCCCAAGTCATCTCCCAAGACCCAATCCAAGAAGAAGAAGATGCTTCCGTTGAATTTAAGCACCAACATAAACCGGCCAAATCTTATAAGATCCCCTTGTTCTCCTCTCTCATCTTCTCGAAAGGTGTTAGAATCTGAGGTGGAGAACAGGGCCCCTGAGGATAACATTTCCCATGAGGCTGTGTCGTGTTCTGAGAAAGCAACTCCAACAAAGAGTGAGGATGCTGGGGATATCTCATCAAGAGAAAGCACACCCTGCCACCAGCGTTCAAGCTCTGTGAACATGAGGAAGATGCAAAAAATGTTCCAAAATGCAGCAGAGGAGAATGTTAGAAGTATAAAAGCATATGTTACTGAGCTTAAGGAACGAGTTGCCAAACTTCAATACCAGAAGCAGCTCCTAGTATGCCAGGTATTGAAAAGTATATCCTTAATCTTCTCTTCACTTCTTAGGGTGCTGCAGTTCTTTTTAGATTCCTTTGTATGATGTTGTGATATAACTATTTTTCTTATTTAGTTCCTGTGGCTTTCTCAAGTTGGATAGTCTGTAAAATTATTGCTAATTATCAACTTTTGCTATACTGTTTTCCTCATTGCTCCCGGGAAATTCAGAGTATTATCACAACATTATTTTTTACGGAAAATGATGTTTGCTTGTTTTACTGTAATGGTTTAGACACGTTCTTTTTCATGTGTACTACACAATAAGTTTAAGAAACTTCAGAAATACAACTTCAGAAATACGTATTCTCAGCTTACTGCTGAAACTTTTCCTAGTATTCAATAAAAAATTGCTAATTTGTGCAATGATTTTTATATATTTCATACTTTCCTGTAATGTATATTTTCTGAACTGAACTTTCTATGTATGCAGTCACAAGTTGTTAACCTTCTCGTTCTTTGTACCTTTTTAGGTGTTGGAATTGGAAGCAAATGAAGCAGCGGGGAATGAGGCATCAGAGGATGATGAGAATACTTCTGAACAGCAGAAGTCCCCTGCTACATGGAGGAATATCTTTAATGAGCAGATGAAGAAGATCATTGACTTATGGAATATTTGCCATGTATCAATAATACATAGAACTCAATTTTACTTGCTATTCCGCGGTGATCCAGCTGATCAGATATATATTGAGGTGGAGCTTAGAAGATTGGCTTGGCTACAACAGCACCTCTCAGAAGTTGGAGATGCAAGCCCTGCTCATACTGGAGAGGATACCATTGTTTCTCTCTCATCAAGGTATGATAACACTAAAATACTTTAATATAATTCTAGCTTATAGAAAATTTTCTGAACAATGAACAACTAACGAGTTAGCGACTATCTCCAGCAATCTACTATCTAAAGTTGACCCAAAAGTCATGCGCTCTAACCTAAACCCTTAGAAGTTTATCAGATGTCAAGGGATTTTTCAAACTATCTTACTGCTGAAATAAAATCAAGAACATACAAAGAATGACAGAAACAGACATCTTCGTTTCAGATTTAATGGATTCCTCAAAATAAGTTTCTAATTTTCAGATAATTACTATAGCATGACTACAGTTAAAGCTATTTTAGTAGTGATTCCAGCTAGTCAAAAAACGATATGAAGCAACGCTATATAATTAGTTAAAAGGTGACAATTTTATATATGTTCTCAGGCTAAAATAATTAGTTAAAAGGTGACCCAAGAAATCATGCAAAATCTACAAACTCATATATAGAAAATTTGCATATTGCAAATAAATATATATAAATGTAAAGCTGGTGCCTTCTTCTCCTTACTCATCCACTTGTGAAGAAGACTTTTAACCTAGGTTGCATGGGTACGGATATGGGTATTAGTGTGGGTACGCGTGCGGGTATGGGACATATGTATATATTCAAGAAGTGTCCAAGAGGTTTGGGTACGTGTTGGGTATGGGTTCGGCTTCCTAATAGAAGTACCCAGGTAACATAGGGTGTGGGTACGGCTTCCAAATAGAAGTACCCAGGTAACATAGCTTTTAACAAATATGACTGTAGAAACCTTTACAAATATGGATAATTCCTGTGGTGGAAAATTTCTACCTTATATAGTATATACCTTAATCTCTATTAATAAAGAAAGATTCGACAAGTTTACCAGCCAAACAGTTCAAAAGCACTTCCTCAATCTATAGTACAATATCAAAGTGAATTATCAGAAGGGTTCTTAATTATGGAGCAAAAAACAGAGTAACTGGAAGATCGTTCTTGGTGGTAGTAGCAGACAGTCGGTGCAAGTTGTGGAAGACAATCCGACCATTTGAAGAATAGCTTTCTTGTTCTATTCATTGTCATGTGCATTTTTTTTCATGTGCTACTTTATTTCAATGTGCATTCCAAATAATTCAGATTTTAAAAAAAAATCTAGATCGATCTGTCAGCCTTTATGCATGCTAATCTATGCTTATAAGTGTGTCTACTTTCCATTGCTTCACCATTCCAAATACTTCATGTGCTATTTTACTTCAATGTGCATTCGAGATAATTCAGATTTATTAAAAATCTAAATCGAGCATTCAGCCTTTGTGCATGCTAATCTATGCTAATAATTGTGTTCACTTTCCATTGCTTCACCACTCCAAATACTTCAGTTTTTTCAAAATCTAGATTGATCTGTTAACCTTTATGCATGCTAATCTATGCTAGTAAGTGTGTTCACTTTCAATTGCTTCACCATTGTTTGTTTACCTTCCCTCTCCCTTCTTGATACAGTATCAGAGCACTGAGGCAAGAGAGAGAATTCCTTTCCAAAAGGGTTAGCTCACGCTTAACTGAAGAAGAGAGAGAGCGTTTATATAGAAAATGGCGAGTCCCCTTCGAAGGAAAGCAGAGAAAGCTTCAATTGGTAAACAAGCTCTGGACTGACACCGAGAATAAAGCTCACATTGAGGAGAGTGCCGATATAGTGGCTCGGTTGGTGGGATTTTGTGAAGGTGGTAATGTCACCAAGGAGATGTTCGAGCTAAATTTTTCTTTGCCGGCAAATAAGAGACCATGGCTTCTTGGATGGCAACCGATATCCAACCTACTGAGGCTGTGAGCAAAAGTCGTTCTCAGTCGTCAATGTGAGTACTGATAGAAATACTGTATTGGAAACTGCTATTTCACATTCTTATGGCATTTTATCTTTAGAAATAGTTGTGATCCTTCACATTTTCCGTATTCTTTTAAGTAGTAATGGTGTTCCTTTCAGTATTTCCTCTCTTCCAATCAGTTCGCTGTCTATATTACAGTATGGTTATTCAATGCATAATCTGCCATATCGGAAACTACTGTTAAATCCTCATGGTATTTCAACTTGAGAAATAGTTGCAAATCCTTCTCAATATCTTCTCTTCTCATCAAGTCAATTGTCTACATTTCAGTGTACTTATGCAACCCATGCTGTCATGTCAGAAACTACTGTAGATTCATGTTGTTTCATTATGAGAAAATAGTTGTGATTCCCTAAAATTTCTTATTCTTTTTGAGTAGCAATTGAGAGTTCCTTTCAATATCTCCTCTTCAACCAGCCATTGTCTATGTTACTGGTTCAATCCACATTCTGTCATGCCAGCCTGAATGCCTATGCTGCAGTCCACAATCTACATGTAATCAAGCTGACAGAGTTACTAAGAAAGATGCAACATACTGCTTACATATATTTTTAAATCAAAAAATAATCAAGAAACACTTACAACATAAGGAAAAGGTAGCAAAAACAACACATATTACTAATACTGCTGCTGCTTGCATATATTTTTAAATCAAAAAATAATCAAGAAACACTAACAACACAAGGAACAGGGGGGCAAAAACAGCACACACTACTACTGCTGCTGCTGCTCTATCATAGTATCAAGAGAACCTGAAATTTTCCTCTCTAACACATCTGAACAAATTTTCCCCATCATATGATAGAAAGACAATAGTTCAGACAAATGCTCTATCGACATCCTCTCCATGACATTTCTCGCAGCAATTCCCCTCTCCTCGTTATTCCTCATTCTCTCCATGAAGCTCGAGGCATTTCTCACTGTTGCCCCCATCTGCTTCAGCCTCTTCTCCTGTTGCAAGCTCAATGCCATGCTTGACTGAGGAGACAAAAAACAAAGTCATTTTTCTATCACTGGTCCTCAAGATATACAAATTTAGAAATTTGTTATTTACCTTCAGAAATTCTGCTCCTGCTTCACGTTCTGATCCTTTCGATGATGGCTCATCGAACTTAGCTATGTAGATGTCCTTCGCAACGCCAAAGCTGTGGATTATAATTTTCCTTCTCTTTTCCATTTCTTGATCCAGCTTTGGAGTATTGCTTCGTGGATTTGTGCACGTACTAGTTTTCTTCCAGTAAGATATTACTGCCTTCACAAACTCCTAAGCAGGAGATAATCAATCGTTAAATGTTTGTTTAGAGATGTAAGTATACAAATATGATTAGTTTTTATTTACCTGATAGGCCAATGGGCATCCAGGATAATCAAACTCATCGTTTTCAGGCATCCTCATTCTCTCTGGATGAAACTGCAACCCTACGATGAACTTACCCTCATCAGGGTTATAAACATCAGGATCATAGAACCCTTCGATGAGTCCATCAGGCGCAAATGCCATAGGGACGAAACGTGGCCCTAGTCTCTTCACCCCTTGATGGTGATAACTATTCACCATGATCTCCATATTTTCTCCTTCGCCCTCTAATGACTTGCTGAACCAGTGGTGTAATGGAGTGTTCTTGATGATACTGACTTTGTGCCTATGCCCATCATAGTCGTTGTAGTCAATATGCTTGATTGTATTGATGTCATTGTTTCTTTTGTCTGCAAGTTCCTTTTCTACATCTTGATACAGTGTACCACCACTGGCGACGTTCAAGACTTGTGAGCCGCGACAAATGCCTATTTTCAAAAGGTGGGAAAATATTGATCTTCTTATCTTGATCGAACGAAAGAATTGCGAAGAGAGTGATGTATACACATTACAATCTATCTATAAAAATTCTTGCGAAAAATAACTCTCCTAAGAAAAGAAAAATATAACAAAGAAAAATTGTACGAAAGAATGATTCTATCATAAAAGGATGATAGTTGCCGTTCATGGAAGAATAGCGGTTTAGTTTGAAAATATTAAGATTCAAACCACTCGTACAAGTTGGTTCTGATAGGATTTGTATTCTATGGAAAAAAAAAAAAAAAACTGTGACAAGAAAAATAACTTTAATAAAATATGTTATAAACGAAAAGTACTAAACTTACTACCTAAAAATGGAACGGTTTGTTCAAGGCAGAGCCTAGTGAGTCTCAACTCAATAGAGTCCTTTTCGTGATCGATCACAGTATCACTAGTGTGCAAGCTTCGTACGTGTTCAAGCTCATCAGGAGACAATTCGGAGCCAGAGACATCATAGAGGGAGGGGTCCACATCCTCGCCTTCGCAGAGGAGGACGCCGTGGATTGGCTCGAAGCTCTCGAGTAGGGTGTGGATGCCAGAAACACGGGGGACAATCACCGGGACGGCGCCATAGCGTACAATGAGATCAAGGTGGTACTCTCCTGAGAGAACGTGAAGGGGGGAAAAAGTACTAATTTATCCAATTTCTTTTAAAAAATAAATGATATAATAATGAAGATTCATGGACTGTTTTCACTGAATGATGCTGAAAAAAAAGAAAGAAACACTAACAGATACTAACCATCTTCTCTGAATAATGTTTTACTAAAATTTTTTTATATCTATGATTTACATGTTGAACTCGGACATAATCAGTTCCAAAACTTGGTAACTTCTGAGCCAGAAGAATTTGCTTCAGAAATTTTGAGAATATACTAAACTAGTCATGTATCTAAAATATCAAGTGATGACAAATATGAAGCTAGACCTCAATAGAAAATTTATTACATATGCAGAGTTTATTGCAAAAAGAAAATTTGTGTACATGGAAAATTTGCCCAACACTAAGGTGAATGTGGCTCCACCCACCTATCATAATTTATATCATAACTGAAGATTCGAACGTGCGTCACACCAACCAAGGGTGTTAAGGAACACACCAACCACTTACTTAAAGACATTAACAATGTTTTCTTACGATTTGTTTTTTCATCAATTCTATAAACTTTGCTGATGAAAATCATATACGTTGCAAGTATGAACAAATTAAGGAGAGTGTCAAGCCAAAAAAGCTAAGATTTAGGGGTTGTTTGGTTCAAGCAAAATTTTAGCATTTGGTGTGGATTACAAATTTTGGGATCAAAAAGTGTGTTTTTTGGGTTTTGGGATTCTAGATTTGGTGTTTGTTTCAATAATTTTTTTAGAATATTGAATCCCAAAAATGTAAAAAACCACCCAATTTTTAGAATTTGTCAAATCCTCTCAACTGAGAAGATTTGGCAAATCCCATAAATGAGTATGCTCACCTCTCTTTCTATACCACTGTATTTTATTTTCTTGTGGGAAGTAACCTCACTAAAATAAGTCTATTTACTTCTTCTTTTTTAGAATTTGTTATCCTATAATTTGGGTTTGAACCAAATAAGATATTACAAATTTTAGGACTTGCTTTTCTATAACAATGTTGAACCAAATAAAATATTAAAAATCCCAAAGCATGTATAAAACTTTATGAATTTAAAATTCTCTATGAGATTACAAATCCTAAAATTTTAATATTTTGAACCAAACAGCCCCTTAGAGTTTTCAATCTAGTCTAGAAGAGAAATTACTGTTGCACTCAATATAATAGTAGCAATTATGGAACACGTAGTGTTGCTTTGTTAGTCATTGATATTAAATGGAAGAGAATTTATTTTTATGCCTGATTTATGGGACCAACTATCAACAAGGTGTCACATTTACTAGTCCTTGATTTCAAATAGAAGTCTAAGAAATCAAGTGAAAATGACTCATGACACATTGTCTCCTAGTTGATTCCATGAGATTAGAATCTAAAAGAAGTATTCCAAATAGAATACCAAGAAAATGATATGGAGTACCACATTCCATTCTTGGTTCTATGAAGTTTAGATAAAAAGAAATGTTCATATAATAACTTGCTTTTTCATCTTCTAGTAATACTAATTCACGTTCACAAAAGAAATAAAAAAATGAAAAAAAAAAAACAGTCTCGTAAGTGAATCTAGCCCACAAAACAACTACAAATTCATCTAAAAATATTTAAAAAAAAAAGATGAAAACGTTTAAAAAAAAGTAGACTGAAAAGCAGGTAACAAAAGCAAGAAGGCTAATTTCTTGTTACCGACGAAGTCGACGAACTTGTTCTTGCGAACGGTTCGGCGAGAGACGATGAGGACCCGAGGGAGGACGCCAGATAGCAATAAGTCGGTACTTTCCATTAGAAGCTTTGATTGTTTAATCATTCCGGTTTCATATCCTTTACTATTTATAGTACAATAGGTGTTTTTATTTGCTTCTTTATTTACTTAATTTATTATTTGATATATGCTTACTAAAAATGCTTTGCTTGCTTTCTCAGTCTCAGTCAGTCTCAGTCAATCCATCCCCAGATACAGCTCGCCGCGTACTGCATGGATCTCAGAATGCCTAGAATCCTCCTACAAGAAAAACCAATATATTACTGCCTCGTGTACTCATCTCCTACGTGTTGCTTAATTCGTGGAGAGGGTTTGGCTTTTGGTGTTCCCGGCTGAGTGCGGGATCGGAGGGTCTGGCGGAGGGCCACACGTGTCGTTTGATGCCGGTGTGAATCTGCACCCGGTGCGAGGTGTATCTTGGGCCGGTCAAATGGGCAAAGGTTAGAGAAGTGGGTCCCACTGCTGTGATTGTTGTCTTGTCTTTCTCCAGCTAACTTTGAGGAAGAAAGTGGGAGCCTTGCTTCTAGATCTTTTTTTTTTTAATATCCATAGATAGACTAAAGAAATAAGAGAGTAAATGTTATGGGATGGTTTAGGTCACTTGTCAGAACTCGTGTCCTATCATAATCAAAGATCGGCAAATTACTCTAATCATTTTGGCCTATATTATTTTCAAGGAATACCATGAGAGATGAGACCATGTATGATTTATCTTTGTGCTAAAGCTACAGGGGTGAGTCCCGCAGCTAGTACTATTCATTCTACAGTACACTCCAATAGCTTATTGTTAAAAGAAATAATAAGTAATTTTTGTTTACAAACTTAATATTCAACACAATTTACTTATACGTCCATCATTTCAAAAATCCATCTCAAGTACATAATGCTCTAAGAGTTTGAAAATTTTCTTACTAAAGCTATTGGGGTTAGTCCTGTAGCTTAGTACTATTCATTCTATAGTACACTCCAATAGCTTATTGTTAAAAGAGACAATAAGTAGTTTTTCTTTACAAACCTAATATTCAACACAATTTACTTATACGTCCACCACTTCCAAAATCTATCTCAAGTACATAATGATGTAAGAGTTTGAAAATTTTCTTACTAAAGCTATTGGGGTTAGTCCTGCAGCTTAGTACTATTCATTCTACAGTACACTCCAATAGCTTATTGTTAAAAGAGACAATAAGTAGTTGTAACAACCGTGATTTTTCGATACGTATTTTTCCAGTATTAAAATATTAGAAAAATATTTTAAGTATTTGGATTGT
>JBAKGM010000233.1:10009095-10019820 GCA_037177215.1 Asparagus racemosus
CTAGATTTTATTTAGTATATTCTTGTCATCTGTAAATTTGTGACTGTGACTGTGAGACCTGTGATTTTATTTATGTTCAGTTGCTTGACGCTTGGCCTGTTAGGTTGAGGAGAAGAGATTTTATTTTATACTCCTCGATCTAATACGTCGCAGGCTTGTTCGCATCCCGTTTCCGTGTATTTTGGGAAGCGGGGCGTGACAAATCGCCAAGTGATGCAGGATAGACGGAAACAATTTATGAGCAAGGTAAATAAATACTCTTCGAGTGATTTTGAAATCGAGCCTATTTGCTACCGATGCATGTAACCAGGCCGTTACGAGAATAAATGCCCACTGAACAAGAAAGACAAGAAGTTAAAGGGAAAAGGTTTAAAAGTGACCATAGGGGACATGAGTGGAGATGAAGAGCTAAAAAGTAGCTCAAGTGATGGTGACAAAAAGGCGAACTTTTGCCTTATGGGTAGAGACAATGCCATTTTCAATTTAGAACAGGAAGACATAGATAATTTTGAACATGAGAGCTCTGATGATGAGGTATACCCTTCATACAATGAATTATGTTCTAAATATAATAAAATGTTGGGTCATTTTGAAAAAGTTGTTGAGAAGTATGAAGTGATAATAATGATAAATTCAAATATAAGGAAAGATAAGAAAATCTTTAAGTGATAGAATCAAAACTCTTTCCTCGAATTAAATTCATCTAACTCATCAAACAAGATCACCTCTTTTGAATGTATATAATGTTCCATGTATAGAGTTGTGAATTCTCATTTATCCAAGCAACTAACAAAAAAAAAACTGAAAATGAGAAATTAGTTGCTAGGGTAAATGAGCTTTTGTGTGAGTTGTCTTCTGAACAAAGAAAGTTTAAAACTAGATGCACTACCATAGTTTGTAAAAATGAAGAACTTAAGTCCAAAATTATTGATTTGAAAAAGGTTGGAAAAAATATTCTCATTGGGTTCTAAAGGCCTAAACAAGGTTCTTTCCAATCAATAATTTACAAAAGTGAAAACTGAACTTGGTTACTCATATTTAGAAAAACATAAAAGTTTCAACCTTCTTTTATAAAAGAAAATAATTTAACTCTTTTTGCACTCATTTCTAATGCATCTTCTACTATTTGTGCTTTCTTGGTAGAATGAGTCACATTTCAATGAACTATCATATGGAATATAGAGTTAAGACAGTTAAGCAGCTTTGGGTAGCTAAAGATACAATTGTTAACTAGTGTGGATCTATGTGAATAGCTAAGTCACACATATCTACTTTTCTTAAGGTGTGTAGGTAGACTAAGGATCGAGGCGACATATGGGCGTTGCTTGATGAAGTTCGCGATCAACATACGATCATTGGTCTAAAAATAATCAAGGAGAAACAATTTTTAAAGAGCTCAAATGAAGTGTACACAACATTTGAGTAAGTCAAGAAATACATATGTTTGATCCTCCTTAAATGGGTAAGTTATTTTTTCTCAAGTACGTATCTTACATCCAGTTGTAAAACATTCACTTTCTTTTCTTGTTTGTGTGTGTGTGTGTATTCCCTTATAATAATAATAATAATAATATAAAAGGGAAAAAGGGTATTTTGATGTTGATCATCGATGGTCAAAATCGATAATTGATGATCAACCATCAACGAGCAAAAAAAGGGGGCAACATTTATTTTCCTTACTCTTACCCCTCTTTTTCACTCCCCAAGGACCCTAGTTTCCAATCTCCATTTTAGGCCAAAAGATTCAAGTTCTCTCCATTGTTCAGGTTGATTCAAATATTTTCTTCATCACCAAGGTATAATCTGAACCCTAACTTGTATTTTTTTGTTTTTTTCCTTCTTTAGGGATCTCTATGTAAGTTTGAGATGAAATTGGTTGAATTTTTTGTAGTATATGCTTAGTAGATATGCATTCATGTGGTTAGGGATGAGTTTTTTTGTAAACAATTACATAAATGCAGTTCACAGATTTGATTTTTATTGTTTTTGTCAAAATTGTTCTTCAACCATCGATGATCGAAGAACACCATCGATGGTTACTTTAATCATCGATGGTTACAGTTAACCATTGATGGTCAATGAACAATTTTGCAAAATAAACCCTTTTATCATGCGTTTTTCATTCAATCTTGTTTCTCATTCATACATTATGACAATTCTCCATATTAAGTTAAGTTTTTTTTGTTCATATGGATATGCCAAGTGCCAAGAGAGCGAGCGTTGATCTTTTTCCCTCAAGATGCATACAAGAGAAGTTAAAACTTCTTATTATTTATGAGCGGGGATTTGATACACAAAATCTACAAGATCATAACAATATAGAGAATTTACTTGAGAATGTGAGGTTGAAACCTATGATGGAAAAGATACTTGAAAAGACTAATGTCACCTTGATAAGAGAGTTCTATCTCAATTTTGAGAAAGAATAAAATAAGGATATAGAGACCATTGTTGTTAGGGAGAGAGAGATAAAGATCATACCCTCTTATATTCGCAAAGTCTTGAACCTCCCTAAACCCCCCTTCAGAGAGTTTGGATGTTATTTTGTATTCCCCTAATGTCGTTGTTGGTTTAGAGGATACAATAAAATGATGAATTTTCTATGTGGGAAGGTGTATTACGGGATCTTTAACTCTGGGTATCTTAAGGCAGAATATATCTTACTCAATCTCTTGCTCAAGTTTGACTCGTGCCTAGTGTTGCTCATACTACTCTCAGCACTTGTGATGTGGTCCTTATGTACTGGGTAGCCAAGGGTAAGGAATTTGATACTGCTACTTTGAATTTTTACTTGGCTGAACATGGTTGTCATTGTTGCTCGAGAGGTTATTAATAAGAAAACTAGGCAGAAGTCATAGCGTGTGTATTCTTTCCTCATCATCCGTATTTGCCAGGACCTTATGTGCCCATTCCTTTCAATAGACAAATATGAACAGGGAGAGCACCACTCTCTGGAGAGACTACAAGGAAGAGTACTATAGCAAGGGAAAAGGGACTAGAACGGGTCAGTCTACTAGATCATAGCCATCTGCAGGTCAGGCATCAAAGTCTTCTTCTGCTTAGTGGACACTACAAACACTTGTTGATAGGATGGAGGGTCTAAGTGATAGAGTTGATACACTAGGGAGAGATATGAGCACTCATCATGCCTTTTATGACGCTTCTCTACAATATATCATGGGGGCTTTGTGTCGGAGGGATTCGACATTGGGGAGATAACCCATTTATGTTGATTATCTTTCATGATCATCACATCCTACAGGAGCTCCCCATTCATCCACTACTCATGGAGCTGGCAATGCAGATGATGTGGACACACAGAGGGAGGCCACAGATGTGTTTGATAAGGATTCGAATGAGCCGTGAGCTACACTTTTGAGGAGGTTGTTTCTCTTTACTTTTCTTATTTTTTATCTTTATTTCTTTTTTGGTTTGTATATATTCTTTTGTGTGATGCATGCGATACTTGTTCTGTATTAGTTATATTGTCTATGCTGTGGGACGGTTAATCTGACACAAACATATGTTTTATTTGAGGCATCATTTTCTTTTAATACATACTTTCTTTATTTTGCGTGTTCCTTTTAGTTTGACTTTATTTTTTTAACTTTTTATTTTTTTGTTCTTTTCCTAAAAAAATTTGTGACTTGCCTATGTGTCAACATTACGTGTGAATTGCCTATGTATCTACATTTTGTGAGATATTTTCAAATGATATTGTTCATTGGTATATAGATATGAATATGCTATGCATAGTTCACATCTTTTTTTATCTATATGTCTATACACACTATGATTCAATATTGGATGCAATATATCATGATTCACGAGACACCTCACACGACATATGCACACATTTATTCTTATATTTCTCTTGTATATTGTTGTGGGATAGTTGAGATGAGGTATTATACAAGATTTGCGAGTATCTATTTATAATTTATGGTATTGAGCATTTTAGACTTGACTAGTGTGCAAACCTTTATTTTTCATGTATTGATGTGTATTTGTGTCTAAATATGAACATACAATATGAGTGTATTTATTAAAACATGATCAAAGGTCCACACTCTTATAAAATATATGAAAATCAATGTATTTGTTAAAAGATGGTCAAAGACCCACACTTGTGTATTATTGTTTGTGCGTTTCTCAAGGGAAGCTACCTGTACTAAATATAACATGTATTTAGAGATTGTATAAATTGCCTATCAAATAGTATTCTTTTTCCCTTGTAAGTCCTATATGGTGAAGTTCTATTTGATTGTATATGTCCATAAGTATGCTTTGACTTTTGATAATAACAAACGGGGGAGAACTGAGTGAAGTTGTGAATCATTCATGAGTTTTTTCTTTAATTAAAAAAACTCTATGCATTGTTGTAGGGGCACTATAACTATTTTTCATCTCACATTTCATGTATGTATGAAAGTAGGGGAAGCATTATATATCTTTTAATATCTCATAATAGTGGATGTGTATTTTTCTTTGTCTATATATCTCAAACATTTCATCATAGTGATGTTTTTGAAGTTTCAAGTTTGTTATTATCAAAAGAGGGAGATTGCTAGGACGTTGTCCATACAATATTGATCATCATATTTTATTACATTTTTTATACCCTCATTATCTATTTTATTAGAATAAATATATACTAATAAAGTATTTTTATCTTAATTTGTAGGTTAATGGAGAATTAATGAATAAGAGCCCAAAAGAACCAAACTCGCTCAACTTTTTACCGTTTATTGAAGCCCAAAATCAAGCCAACAGGATGCCCACAAAAACCCATGAGATCAAAAAATCAAGTCAAAGAAATAATAATTCTATTACGAGTCAATCGATTAACCAACCGATTGGTTCGTAATAGAATCAATTACTGGCTGATATTTATTTCTTGGAGCCCAAGGCTAATTCAATGACTTTCGTAATAGAATCAATTACTGAAAATTTTTGTAAAAACTCCATTTGGAGAGAAAAATTACTCTTAATTGAGAAGACCTCCTAAAATTATAAACTTTTATTTGTAATAAATAAAATTTTATTTCCTCTTCTTTTCTTTTCATTCTTTTCTTTTGATGATGATGAAGTGAAGATGAAGATTTCCTTTACGAGGGGCCAACCCCTTAGAATGTAAGTTTTTATTTTCTCTTTTTATTTGTCTTGTTTTAGAATAGCATGGTTTAGGATTTTATTTTCTTGTTATTATATTTGGTAGATTAGATTTATTTCAGCTCATAGTGTAGATTTATTTCATGCTTTATAGAGTATATTTACATATTCTTGCTCTTTTTATTACTTTTATTGTTCTTTTTCTTGCTTATTTTCTATTTTCTTGTCTTTCTTTTATGCTTTATTTTCTTTTTGTTCTTAAGTGTAACTAAATTCTTTAGGAGATCTAGGAATGTATGAAACTAGTTTAATTTCTTTTATGGTTTATAGATTGATCTCTTTATACTTAAAATGATCATAGTTAGGATAATCAATTAGAAAACTAATTGGTAAAAGAAGAATTTGATAATCTATACTTATCTTGAGTGATTTGATAAGTTATGCTTAAGAATTCTAGAACTACTATCTAGTTGCTTATTCTTTTCATAAATAAAAATTTTACTTGGATGATAATTTGATAGATTATACTTTCTTCAAGTAGTTTGATAATCTATGCTTAGTAAATCTAAAGTGAAATATGATAAAAAGAGAGTAGTACGTAAATCCTAATTGAAATTAACGAGTAGATTCAATTCTAGATCGCTAAGTTTCTCTACTTGTTTTCCCTTCAATCCTTCTTGATTTTGGTTTTTCTCCATCTTTTGATTTACTTTTCTTGGACTTCTTGCTGATTTTTCTCTTCTTATTTCTATTTATCTTTTTATTTTCTTCTAGTTCCTTTTTGTATTTTTTGAAATTTGTTTTCTCCTTCTCCCCTCTTGTTTTTACTTTTTATCTGTGACAAATCACTATTTCTACCTCTCTACACATTTTATTTCACTACTTTTTGTCCACACACTTTTAGGAAACTTTTTAGGAATTTCCAAATGCAAACATTCCTTATTGGTTCGGCATCTTTCTATATTATAACTTGATAGTTGTTCTCTTGTAGCTTTTGTGCATGTTTATTACTTGCTAATCTAGTTTTGGTGCCTTTACCGCCGAAGGTACTTGTAACTAGAAATTTTCTATTTTGGTTCTTTGATTTGTGTGTTTAATTGTGAAGGATTGACTAGAAGAAGAAGACTGAAGACTAAAGATTAAAGATTTGCTTGTAAAGGTAAGTCATCTTTTGAGTATTTTCAATTGCACTCTTTAGTCAGGCTTTTCACAATTAGAGATAATTAGGAACTAATAAAAATAATAAAGATTTTCTCTTGTCAACTCTAATAAATTCATCCTCCACTTGAACAGCTACTAACAAGATAATAAATCCAAACAAAAGCTTTGTTTTTCATATTTGTTTGATTGTGGATCATAATTAAAAAAAGAAAAAATATTTTCTTTTTTACATCCTTTTGTGGTTGCTTTTAATTCTTAAGATTTGCATATCATATAGTTAGTAGGAATTCACCCAAGTGATTTGAGTATTTTAATTTGAACACTCATTTGAAAATACTCTTAAGGGCAAAAACCCCTAATCAAGATAAGGTGAGGGATTTTATCACTCTTTCCTTAGCCAACAATCATTAATTTCTCACTACATAAATCTAAGCTTTTTAAAACTCGCGTTGGCCCCCAAAGGGCTCGAGCTCATTGAGGAATAAGAAATCCTTAAGTGAACCGGTTTAATTTTACTTGAATTCGTTAGTGTCTAAGGTAAGGTTTAGGGTTTGTGTAAAGCACTCCTCAATGAAAGAGGTACTTAATCGGTCTTTGACCTTCCTCTAGTATTATCCTTACCCAGCTAACTGACCAAATAAATTTCAATATTTTTACTTAAAACGTTTTTGGTTAGGAGTAGGTCTAGTTGAGTCTAGGCTTAATCCTAGAATTAACGGTGATTATTTCGAAGTGGTTGCTCTTGATTTATTTAGTTAGGTTTTCCTTTTATCCTTTCTCCCACTGATCTTTTAGGTCTTTTAGTTTTTCCTTTTAAAAAATAAAACAAAAAGAAAAAAATTTAACTTTTATTTTTCCTGGATCTTCTTCTCCAATTTTCCTTTATATATATATATATAAGAGAATTTATTTTTGTGTATGCAAGTTTGGATTAGGGATAATACCAATCGTTTAATTCGTGTTGAACCAATTTTTATGACTAAAGAAATGACAAATCTAAAAACACAAGTTCTTCAAGATATGTATTATCCAACTAGGAATGCAATTATGTCTTTTATTAGGCTTCTTGATATTAATGGAGCTAATTTTGAGTTTAGACCTCACTTCGTAAATATTCTTCCAAAATTCTTAGTAAATGAATCTGAAGATGCGTATGTTTTTATATCCAAGTCTGAAAAACTTTGTCTCGTGATTATGATTAGAGAGTTATCTGAGGATGCGATTAAGCTTTGATTTATCTCATTTACTCTTAAGGACAAAGCTAGAAAATGGTTGTATACCTTACATACAAATGCTCTCTCAACATGGAATGAATTTGTTATCGTTTTCTTAAAACAATTTCCCAATTCATAAAATGGTAAAGCTTAGAAAGAACATTCAGAATTTTTAAGATAGTCTCAGGAGAGCCATTCTAAAAGTATTTTGATAAGTTTAATGATCTTCTTATCCAATATTCTCACCATGGTATAGAAAAGTGGTGATTATGCCAAATTATTTATGAAGAAT
Source organism: Asparagus racemosus (assembly GCA_037177215.1). Classification (NCBI taxonomy): domain Eukaryota; kingdom Viridiplantae; phylum Streptophyta; class Magnoliopsida; order Asparagales; family Asparagaceae; genus Asparagus; species Asparagus racemosus. The sequence goes on from JBAKGM010000233.1 coordinate 10,016,875, forward strand.
TGAATTATTCTTTAAACACATCCTTAGAATCTATGTGTCAAGGGAATTTTATGATGAAAAGTGCCGATGAAGCTTAGGAGTTTGTCTAAAAAATCATGCAGCGGGACCACTGTGATGAAAGAGTTTTAGCAGCTCCCCAAACTAAATCCAGTAGTCTTTCTCTAGAGTCAAACACAGCCTCTGAAGATGGCTACAATCCTACGTCGGTTAGAAGCCTTAGAAACCAAAGAATGAGCTCCGGCTCAAATCAAACAAGTTTTTTCCCCAGGATATCATAACTGTCTATCTCCAACCTATATTTTAGAGGATATCCTCTCTTAGAAAATAAACAACCACTAGGTCAAATGAACACTTCAATCCAGCTTCCTGGGAATAATTCATTTTCTCCAACCTACAATCAGAATTAGAGAAATTATCTAAATTTTACATGGGATTAGGAAAACTTCTCTGAAAATTAAAATTTTACTCTCACTTCAACCAAACAATTTCCTAGAGGAAATACAATTCCATTCAATGCACTGAATAATTTTTAACAATCTAATTTTCCTTATCAAAACCAGTCTCCTCCTCATCAAATAGTAAATCCTATTTCTCTGAATTCTATTCATGAAAGATATTTGAATATCTTAGAAAAGGATTTAGAAGCCATGATTAAAGGTTCTATACAGACCACTAATATGTTGACTCAATCATCCAACAATCTGAATTTCTTCAGGCAGACAACTGGTCAAATGCTTAATTCCAATGCTCAAGCCATGCTAGGTTAGAAACCCAGCTTGGTCAACTAGCTAGTGCCATGAGTGAAAGAGAGAAGGAAAGATTTTCGAGTCACCATGTTACAAACTCTAAGGAAATTGGATCAAGTTCAACCTACCAAACTCAGGTGAATGCAATCCACACACTACAGTCAGGGAAGCAAATAGATAATCAACTTAGAATGCCTCCGAATAAAACTCTTTCTTCTCCTATTCAAAACAATGAATTTGAACAAATCCCTTCTCCTCCTAATAACTTAGTTCATCAACCATTCTTTTTTGATGACCAAGAACCTGAAACTGAATCTGAGCTTGATCTTGATAGGTTTAAGCCCATTGCTCCCTTCCTAGAAAGACTCGGGCCTAGGAAAAACTCTTCTTAGGTTGAGAAGATATTAGAAACCTTCAAACAACTTAAGGTCAACATCTCTCTCTTAGATGCTATCTAACAAATCGCATCTTATGCAAAGTTTTTTAAGGGTTTGTGCACTACGAAAAAATATAACAAAGTCTTTCTTGTTGCCAATGTCATTGACATGCTCTCAAAGCTCATACCTTTGAAACATAAGGATCCTAGTTGTCCAACTCTCTTGTGTGTCATCAGACATATCTTCATTGATAAGGTGCTTTTAGACTACAGGCGAGTGTCAATTTGCTTCATTCTTTGGTCTACCAGTAATTTAGTGTAGGAGAACTTAAACCAACCAGATGCACCTTACAGTTAACTAATAGAACTTTCGAATTCCCTAAGGGAGAGGTAGAGAATATTCTGATTAAGGTACGCATGTTTCCTGTTGACTTCATAATCTTAGAAACACAACCAATTTCCAATTGTAAATGCTCCGAATAACTGTAGAACCGGTCAAATAAAATTATCCTTTAGGAATATGACTGTAGATCTCAACAACTTCAATTTAGGGAATCAGCAGAGTGATCCATCAAATCAACCCCTAGAAGTGAACTTCATTCACGAAACATTAAACGAAGAGTTAGAATAAGAATGTGAGTCAGATCTGAGTTTTGAGGAGATCTTTGTTAAAGAACTCAAGATACTAGAAGAGTTAGAATCAGAACTAGACACTGAGTTAGATAGAAATTTCACTGATCTTATCTTTGAAGAACTCTTTGCAGAGGAGCTTAGGCTCTTAGAAGGTATAGAACAATTAGCCTATCATACCTCAACCATGAACCTTTGAGTTTGATAAATTTTTTAAAGAAGAACTGATTGTGTTAGGATAAACTTTCAATCATATGGAACTTGAGTTCAAATTTGAGACTAGCGTTCTGATTAATCGATACTGAAAACTCAAAATACATACTTGCCATCAATTAGTACGAAATTAATAGAAAATCTCGGAGAGTACAAAATTTAAGCACATCATAGAGTTTATCCTTTTAGATTTCTTTAAATCTGAGTTAGAATTTTTAGCAATAAGGTAGGAATTGATATAGCGTGTGAGTTTTTTATTTTTAATATTTTATTCCACACCTTTATTCTTCATCTCAAAATAATAAGAATAATAAAAAGATTTTATTCTTCTCTCATTTGAGATTTTCTTGTTCTTTTGAAAAAGAAAAAAGAGATAAAAAAAAGAAAACAAAGAAAGTAATTTTTTTACTACATCTTCCTCATACAAAAGGTAATCATAGATTTTTATTATTTTATCATTATTTTAGGTCAACCAAATAAATGTAAGTGCTTCACTTTCTATCTGCTTTACTTTGTGGATCATATAGTTTGCATTTAGGAAAATGCAAAACTTAAGTGCAGGAGTGGGGACCTGTCATCTTTTCTCTTTATTTTACTATTTCTTCTTCTTTTTATTTCATATTTTCTTTACTTTACTTTCCCTTAAATTTTTTTTTCACTTGTGAACTTGATAAAGTTAATTAATAATTAATTTACTTGATGAATTTTAAACTTTCTAATTTTTAGTTAGCTTTCTACTCAAGTTAGCCTTTTTATGACAACTCTAAATAAATTTTTAAGAAATTAATTTTCAAAATAGTATACTCCATTCTAGTTCTAATGTAGGATTTTATTAGATTTTCATGCTTAGCTTAGAGTAGAAAATAAAATTTCAAGTTCTCTTGATCTAAATATTTTTCAAGCTACACACACACACACACACACACACACACACACACACACACACACACACACACACACACACACACACACACCCACACA
>JBAKGM010000233.1:10055687-10066440 GCA_037177215.1 Asparagus racemosus
TTTGGAGTGTAGAAAAGTGAGTGGGTTTTATAATAAGTGATGGTAAATGTTTGGGTTAAAAGAGAAAAACCCCTTTTAAATAATTACTGTCCATTTAGTCTGTCACGTGACCGAGCGGAGAGTGCAATAACGCAAAATGAGGAGTGTGATTAGTAACTTTCTAGCAATTTATTGCCAGCCGTTTTTTCCCTCTGCGACACGTGGCTATAATAGGACCGCTCCAAGCTGACAACGGCTACTTGGAGACTCACATGTCAATTTATCGTTCCCGATTTCTCGGACGTTTTCCTCGTATTTATCGTGAGGAATTGGTTTAACTAAGCCGTTTAGTTCCAGCTTGGCCCAACCCGACATAGCCGTGCATTGTGGACCGGAGACTCGGAGACACCAAATTCACGCACGGGTTTCTTTTGGCTACTGGCCCAATTGATATTTATTAAAATGCGCTCCCCTCCACGCCCAAGCTTAATGTTCACATTTTTCTACTTCAAAGTAACATATAATGAAAGCAATAATTACAATTCTAGCCCTTTCCCCATTAGACTAACGTGATCAAAATCATGTTGTAGATTTGTGAAAGTTTTAATTGTTGTTGACTTTTTAATGAGGAAACTTGCTCCCCCACCCCTCTTAACTTAGAACTATATGTCCACCCACTTTCAAAAAGGTCAAACCTATCTATCTAACTGCTCTCAATCCAACTTTCTTCTTTAGGTTAATTGCACTAAAATGACCTATTATTTCCCTTTTTTTAGGTAAATGATCCTACTTGTAAAACGTTGCACTTAAATAATCCATAGTATATTTTCGTTAAAAAATACTGACACCGTTATATATTTCTTATAAAGATGAAAATATCCCCTCAATGCTTTGAGTGTATAATTGAGGGGATTATTTGCTATTTAGCCAATGGCAAAAAAAAAACCCCCTAATTCCTCGTCTTCTCCAAAATTACCATGCCCTAAAGAGCTCTAGCAACTTGAGATCTCAATTTGGGTAGCATATTCACTCACTTCAAACTAAAAGAAATGAAATTTATGCAATTTGCATGGAGTTTGGGCTAGGTATTTATCTCTAAGATAAATTTCTCAAAATTTTTAAATCCTTGTCTCCTTCTCATCATTACCACCCCCATTCCACCCCCCGCCCCCGCCCACCATGATTGATGATGGGTTTGAACATTGAATTGAGGATAGATAATGTAAAAGTTTTAGCTTTAGTTCTACTTTGAGGAGGAAGAAGAAGAATATAACATAAGGTAGTTAGGTGCAAATTAATGACATATCAAATATAATAAATGACCTCATAGTGTTACATGACCCCTCACACGGGAATCCTCCAAGCATCTTCTAGCAAAATATTAAAGTTTTAAATTTTAGGTCATAAACTTGAAATTTTTATAAAATTTGGTTATTTAAGTGAAACGTTTTACAAGTGAGCTCTGTTGATGCTCGGATCACACAGTCACTAACCTTAGTTGGATTAGAGTTTAGAAGAGTGGGGTCCGCTTCGTCTCCTAATGCCTGGTGGTTCTGCACGCTGGTAGTCTCTTTCGCTCCAGAGGGGAACATGTGAAAAATGGTGGGAGTTGGGATCTACGGTGGTCCCTCCGACGATCAAGTTAGTATGTGTACTTTTGGGGAAAAAGTAGAGCTATTAGCTGGGTGGAAGTTTGCTGGGTTAGGGTTACTTACCTTGCTCGTCGTTTAGCTTTCTATTTGTATGGGAGTCAGAGGGTACTTTGGTCATTCTGGCTAGTGCTTGGTTAAAATGCGAGTCAGCCCTATTCTTACGTGTGCTGACTCAATGATGGGACAAGAACAGTTAATGGAGGTTGCACCGGACAGCCTTAACAGGTGTCGATTGGAGATTGGTGTGGAAGTTAGCACTGTTCCCTCAGCATTAATGGGGATGGGATTAGTTATGCACGCAGCCAGAGAGGTTCGAGGTGCCTTAATTATCGTGTGAGATGGGGGAATCAAGGCACTAGTAATTCAATTAATGTGATGCCGATGCACCGTCAGGCCCAAACTTCGTACAACCGTCGCCTGGAGACGGGAACTTGAGCTGGTTGAGTGGTGAATGTTATGCTGCCGAAGAGACTGGCTAACACCGCCATTCACGTTGTCAACAAGGGTACTCGACTAGGGGGATGACTAGTCCCGTCTCTCGAGTCGCTCTATGAGGGTTGGTCGTCTGAAGATTCGAGGAGGACAGCTAGTACCGCCATTCGCCTAGTCCACAAGGGTACTCGACTAGGGGATGGCTAGTCCCGTCTCTCGAGTCGCTCTGTGACGGTTGGTCGATTGAAGAGTCGAGGAGGACGGGTAGTACCGCCTTTCACATTGTCCACAAGGGCACTCACCTAGGGGAACTGTTAGTCTTGTCTCTCGAGTCGTCCAAGGGATTCTGATTAGGGCGCCTAAGCTCGCTCTCTTATCTCAAATGTTGGTATTCCTCTTGAAATTCAAGGGCTAATTAGTGAAAAAATGTCCAGAACCATAACAGTTGGCCCCTTTCGCTTGGAGTCAGCTTTGAGGCAGGTCTGAGCGAAAATAGTATCTTGGGTCCAGGTCGATAAGAACGTACTTGGAGGGGGTGGCGAAGGTTCTTGAGATGGGACGTGGCTGATGTCAGCAAACAGCTTTAAGCTGTTGATGCTTCGTTCTCTGCGCCTGACGTTCCGCTTCCCTATAGAAGTGATCCTGACCATTGAACTAGAAATGGAGGGAGGATGAGGAGGTGGTTTATTCTTCGTGGCCCTCTATATAAGGGCGAGAATTAAGGAAGAATAAGTTTTACTTCACATCCCCTAGGATAGATCTCTGACGATTCTCCAGCACCTTCTGAAGTAGCTTCTCATGGATTCTGATTGCTTGAACTAGCTAGATGCCTTTCGTTCCAAAGTGACTGAGGCGCAGATGCAGGCGTTGCACTCTAAGTTCGACATTCTAAAGGAGTTTAAGCTGACAACGCCGGTAAGATCTGTGGCAGTATACCGTCACAGCGAGGGGAATGCCCCCTTATATATCAAGCATCTGGAGCGTGGTTTGTGGTTGCCGCTGCATCCTTTCCTTCGAAAAGTATTTGAAGCATTGGGGGTGTCGCCGATACAGATGAAGCCCAACTCTGTTGCGGAGCCAGTGGGCTTCACAGTCATCTGCTCATGGCTAGGGATCACCCCCTTAATAAACGTGCTAAGTCACTTGGTGAGCGTGATGGTACAAAAGGCACCTCATTATTATCTCCAGGCGACTAGAGAGTTCAAGGTGATTCTTGACGCTCCTACCTCAAACAAAGAATGGAAGGAGAGGTTCATCTGGGTGGAGGGGGACGACTACAACCTTGACTGTTCGAGTTGACCTGAGATCAGGAAAGGGGCTCTGGATCTGAAGCCTCTGTCAGCCGCTGAGAGGCGGGAGTTAGAGCAGATCGTCTCTTACACTGGACCGCACACGATGGGGGCTCTTCTCGACAAGTCGGTCTTATGGCTGCATAGAATCTCATCAATCCCCCCCCCACTGAGTGGGACGAGACGAGGGCCCACAACTTGACCTTCGGGGGACTTGTAGGTTTGGGGGTCACAGCTGAGCCGGCTCCTTCTGAAGGGTCTTCCAAGGGGTCTCAGGGGGAGTCAGCAATTAGGCAGGCTAAATGGCGGGAACAGCCGTTGAAGGAGTCACGTCTTCTCCAAGGTGGGACGAGATGGCTAAGGGCGCTGTTCCTGATGCTGCCCAGGGCTTCCACAAGAAGTGGCAGAAGAAAACCTCTTGCGGTCCGAGGGGGGCTAGATGACTAGGGGAAAACCAAGTCTCCCCGATGGAGATGGGGTCGTCTGACTTAGAAGACGAGCTTGCCCCTCAGCCATCTGAGGCTAAGCGCGTTGCTGCTGTGGTAGGTACTCTGCATCGGGTAGATACCCAGACTAGGGTGGTTGCCCCAAACCCTCAAGTGGAGGAGCCCCGCAGGCCAGGTAAGGAGCCGGCTGGGGATAAAAATAAGAGCTTCACATCGGTGGGATTGCCCTCCCCATACTATATGGTTGAGTCCGAAGTGGGGGCTTGGGCCAAGATGAGGGATCTGCTGATCAGGAGGCTTCCTTCTAGGAGGAGTCATGAGGAAGAACCTGATGGCGAGCACCGGTTTGACCCCGCCAGTCATATGGGTCTTCGTTCCTCCATGTTTAAGTCTCGGTACATGCAGGCAAAGGTCGTGGAACAATTTAGCCTTCCTAGTGATGAGGAACTTCTGAAGGATGTTCCCGACGTGGGCCTCCATGTGATCCTTCGGAGTTATCTGACTCACGGGTACTTCATGGAACAGGAAATATATCGTCGCCTAGCTTGGGGTCATCACGCTTTCGAGAAGCTCCGAAAGGCTGGTGGGGGGGCACAACGATGCTAAGTACACAGAACTTGACTGAGTCATTGCAGATCTCTTAGCAAAACAGGCCGAACTCGACGACTGGTGTAGGGACATGGAAGTAAAAGAGCGACTGATTGCAGAGCTCAAAGCTTCCGACCCGAGGAAGTTAGCCGAGATTCAGTAACTTAGGTGAAATCTTTAGCCTGGTGGCAAGGGGGTTATCTCTACTAGCTCGATTAGCACTAAAAAAAGGGGATTTGGCAGTGACGCAAGTTGCTGTCGAGAAGCAAGTTGCTCAGCATGCTAAGGGCCAACTAGAGGAGGAGCTAGTCAGCAAGCAGAAGCTCCAAGAGAGGTGTGCTCAGCTGGAAGAGGCTCTGAGCCTAGCAGAGAGTAAGGCAGCATACCTAGAGTCTCTCGACTATCAGTCGGTCGTTGTGGAGAAGAGCCGACATGCAATTGTTGAGGAGTATCGCCAAAGTGCCATGGGAAAAATTGAAGTCGTGCTAGCCTACAAAGCTGGTTGTGATTATATGGCGGCACAATTACCTGCCCAGCACCAAGAACTCAGAGGCCAACTTCAATATCCTTCCAGCATCGCCAACTACGTAGTCCTCATTGCCAGCGTGAAGAAGGCGGGAGGTGGCTATAACATAGAAGAAGGCGAGGGCGAGAACGAGCAAGAGGCAGCCTTTGGTCAGTCGATCGATGATGCTACTAGGGGAGTCGAGAAAGATGTTGGTGCAGACTCGATTGAGAGGGAGAGGGTCGGCACTACATATGAAACTCCGTCGACTCCTCCACCTTCTTCGAGTGTCTCCCTGCCCCTGACTCTTGGAGCCGGCTTGAATTTTTGTAGTTTAGGTTTAATGGCTAGGAAGATGTAATCTGTTTATACTCTTGTGTTTATGTTTGGTAATGTAATAAACGACACAAATTTTCCCCCTTTATGCTTTTCTCTATTTTTTCTACAATTTTCTGTGCGACTTTCTGTGATGTGTTAGCGACGCGCTTGTCGACTCGACGAGTCGGGGTATGTGTTAATAGTATCCTTATAAGTTTATTCATTTGCTTTTTGATATATTAAGTTTATGGTGACGTCGTCCTGAAAGAGCATTGTGTCGACTAGGAGTCATTTCCTCAGGACTTAACTGTTGCAAATTTTTTATTTTAGTTGTCAGTTTGCAGTGGCAACTAGTGGGGGTCGATAGGGTCCCACTGAGTTGATGAGCTTAAAAATTTTAAGAGGTGATTGAGCCAAGTCACTGTGAGTGACGTCACCGTATTTCAATCGTCAGTACCTCTTCGATTTCTACACAAAGTGGCGTGGGGAACCGAAATGGGTGGCGTTTTGATTTTTAAAAGGCGGTTTGGATTCTAGCCCTAATCTGGACCGTAGATCCTAAAACGGGCGAACCGCTTTAAAGTTGCCACGCGAGCCCTTATCCTTCTTTAAATAGCTCTCTTTCTTCATATGGGCTTTCTTTACACAATCTAAAACGTCAGAATTTGCTCTCTGTACTTCAAGCTCCAAAAACTTCCTAATGACTGCTTCTTCCTCCGCTCCCATCAACAGGCTAAGTCTTCTTGCTTCCATCCACACAAAGGTGGTGAGTGATGACTTGGCTGCTCTTTCTGAGAAATACGACCTCCCGGCAGCCTTTGAGCTCTTGCTGGTGGAGAAGGACAGCGCCGTGTTCGACAAGGCGCTGACAATGCGCTCCTGTATCTGGCCCATTTAGAGTATGGGCTGCGTTTACCCCTTCCCCGCGTCGTAAGGAGAATTTGCGAGCAGCTGAGAGTCTCCTCGATGCAGTTCACTCCTAACGCCATCACAATAATGATGGCATTCTTGGTGATCTGCTATTGGGTGGGAGTCGAGCTGACCCTCCAACTCTTTAGCCATCTCGTCAGCGTCAAGACGATAAGGAAAGACACCCATTATTTCTTCGTCAATTCAGGCGAGAAGCTGGTGAGATTCCCTGAATCTAACAAAAACTGGAAGGGGAGGTTCATTTGGGTCTTCAGAGCTAACCCTATTCTTGCTTGTTGCTTGTGGCTGGAGATCAAAAAGGAGGGGTTGAAGCCACTTCCTCTTTCTGCTGAAGAGCGTCAAGACCTGAAGAGGGTGCGCTCCTATGCTGGTTCTTGGGACATCAGCAATCTGTTTGACACCGCCTCACTTAGAGTGGCGGGTCTGTCCCATGTTCAGCCGACAGAAGCTGATATGTAGAGGGCGTCTGCCCTGGCTCAAGCCAGCCCTAGGCTGCCCAAGGACTTGAAGGCTTGGGAGTCAGCTAAACCAGCAGCACCTCATCTGCCTGTGAAGAGGGTCTGTCAGCTAAAGAGGCCGAGTTCTAAGCAAGAATCCAGACAAGATGGCCGCCATGTTGACATCACAGCTGGGCATTTCTAGGCCCAAGGGGCCTGAGAAGAAGAAGACAAAGACAAAGAAGTCCACTCCTAGAGACAAGCCAGAGGCAGTCGCACCAGCGTCGGCTGAGGTTACGGCAGAGGATGCCTCGGTCACTATCGAGGAGCAAGCTCTGGGGATGATCCCTCCTCCCAACTTGTCTGTGAAAATACTCATTGCTAATGGGCCTTCTCTCAGTGGAGGTGAGGCCACTGCTGGGGAGCAAGTGTCAGAGAGTCTCCCTGCTGACTTGGATTCTCAAGTCCACCAGGGTTCCGTTATGACATGTCCCCCCGAGTCAGCTCACGACTTGGCTGAGGAACCAAGAGCTAGAGGGAGGACGGCTACTGAGATGCCGCCCTCCCACCACGTGGCTGGGGCTTCCGCCTCCCAACTTCCCTTCTACTACAAGTTGGGCGAAATAGGGAAGTAGAGGTGGAAAGAAATCTGGGCCAAGCTCACTGGCGACCTAGAGGAGGGGTACTCACCTAGGGAGGCTCCGCTTGAGAGTGAGAAGTTCATCCCTAGCCACTTTCTCCACCTCGACGACTCGGTGCTGCTGTCAGGGAGGGCCCAGCTCACAACTACTGACCAATTCACCTTCCCTAGGGATTTGGATTTGTTGAGTGAAGTGCCCATGAGAGGGCTGCACTTGGCGCTCCAAAGCCATAGTATCAGGGGGTCCTGATAGGAGAGGAGCTGATCAATTGGTTCGACCATGTGATGGAGGCCCATGGACAACTCGTGGTGGAGGCAGCTCAGGAGAGGAAGGGCCTGAGAGAATGCCGAGAGAAGTATCAAGTCTCTCGAGGTTGAGAAGGGCGAGCTTGACGCTAAGTGGCGCTGCATAGTGAAGACAAAATAGTCTACCATTGCCAACCTGGAGGCCCATAAATCAAAGCAGTCAGCCACCATAGCGAGGCTAAAGAAAGAAATAGCCAAGCTTAGAGCTATTGTTCAGAGCTCCTAACAAGAGGTGGCCAGGCAAGAGCAATGCGCTAAGCTCCTAAAGGAGGAGGCCGAGATCGAGAAGATGGCAAGGCTGACCGCGCAAGCTAATGCCCTCTCGGACCAGCGTGCTCTGCACAGTGTGAGGGTGGAGCTGGAGGAAATGAGGGCGGCTTATCAGGCGGCCCTCGCTGATGCCCAGTCCATCGAGGCTCGGCTCAACTATGTGACCTCTGAGGTGGGGAAGAGGGAGGTCATCGAGGGCTATAGGCATGGCCCTGTAGGAAAAGTTGAACTGTCACTTGCCATCAAAGTCGGCTGTGACTATCTAAAGGCCTAGCTCCCTCCTAACTCTCTACCGTCCGCTAGTGCCACCTACCCCCCTCGTGTGGAGAGTTGTCTCGGCATCCTTCAAGACCTCGAAGCTAGAGGTGGGGGAACGAGGATGGCGACGATGAGGGCAACAGTGGCGATGCAGGGGACGACCCTAATTAGGGTGTCCTTGGGCCGGCTCCCATCTCCTAGGAGTCTTATATGTACATACTTGTATAATAACAAAAAAATTTTCTACTTGTCTGACTTGATTTTTGTAATTCGACCTTGTCTTTTGAATGAAAGTTTGGTTTGCTTTACATTTCTGTCTGAGCTGTGTTCGAATTTTATCTATCCTTGTTATATCCTTGCATCTGATTGGTATCTAGTTATTGTCATGGTTTCGATTCACAGCTAGAAGTCGAGTAGGTAGAACACAATACAGTTACACTCTGAGGGATAACTAGCAACTCCGTCCCTAGTGAACAAGCAATACTCATACATCTGAGTGTTAGCATTAGGTGTGCGCTTAGAGCCGGGTTGGTCGAATCATGACCTACGATGATGGCTCTTAGCTTAGGTGTGTGGGGCTTATGTGGCCCTCGCGTCTTTTTGGCTAGCGAGAACGCACAGGCTAGGTGCCTAGGACTTATAGAGTGCCTAGGTCTTAGGAGTCAGCCTCGGTGGGCGGCAACTTTGTAAATGACAACCTGTAGGTTGGGTGCCTAGGACTTATAGTGTGCCTAGGTCTTTGGTGTCGGCCCCAGTGGGCGGCGATTTAGCAGATGACAACCCGTAGGTTGGGTGCCTAGGACTTATAGTTTGCCTAGGTCTTAGGAGTCGACCTCAGGGGGCGGCAGCCCTGCAAATGACAACCTGTAGTTTGGGTGCCTAGGACTTATAGTGCACCTAGGTCTTTGGAGTCAGCCTCGGTCAGCGGCGACTCTGCAGATGACAACCCGTAGGTTAGGTGCCTAGGAATTATAGTGTGCCTAGGTCTTGGGAGTTAGCCTCGGGAGGTGGCGACTCTACAAATGACAACCTGTAGGTTGGGTGCCTAGGACTTATGTGGCACCTAGATCTTATGAGTCAGCCTCGGTAGGTGGCAACTCTGCAGATGACAACCTGTAGGTTGGGTGCCTAGGACTTATAGTGCGCCTAGGTCTTTAGAGTCGGCCTTAGTCGGCGGCGACTCTGTAGATGACAACCCGTAGGTTGAGTGCTTAGGACTTACGTGGTGCCTAGGTCTTAGGTGTCAGCCTCGGTAGGCGGCGGCTCTGCAGATGACAACCCATAGGTTGGGTGCCTAGGAATTATGTGCACCTAGGTCTTAGGAGTCAGCCTCGGTAGGCGGTGACTCTGTAGATGACAACTCGTAGGTTGGGTGCCTAGGACTTACGTGGCACCTAGGTCTTAGGAGTCAGCCTTGGTAGGTGGCGACTCTGCAGATGACAACCCATGGGGTTGTGTGCCTAGGACTTATGTGGCGCCTAGGTCTCAGGAGTCAGCCTTGGTAGGTAGCGACTCTGCAGATGATAACTTGTAGGTTGGGTGCCTAGAACTTATAGTGTGCCTAGGTCTTTTGGCTTCTGGAAGGAGGGAGATGGACTGTCACATTGTGAAGGATGCTTTAATCCAGTGAGGCAAGACAGGTGTCTTAACTCGGCCCAACGAGTGGGTATATCTAGTTCAACCTAGTGAGAGAAGCGTGTTTGTCCAGCTGAGTGAGTTGGGTCACTTGTGTCGGCTGGGCGAGAAGGATGCCTTGACTCAATGCGTCGAGAAGTGTACCTTGACTCGGCCTAGCGAGAAGGGTCGCCTGTCTCGACTAGGCGAGAAGGATGCCTTAACTCGATATGATGAGAAGGGTTCCTTGACACGGCCTAGCGAGGAGGGTCGCCTATTTCGGTCGAGTGAGAAGGGTGCATTAGCTCGATGTGACGAGAAGGGCACCTTGACTTGTCCTAGCGAGAAGTGTCGCCTGAACTCGACTCAGTAGGAAAACTACCTCTACTCAGCTAAGGGAGTAGGATGTCACGACTCATTTTGGGCGGGAATGATGCCTTGCCTTAGGGAATTGATCGCAATCGTTTAGAAGTTTCTGTCATAATTTAAGACAAAATGAACATAACAATTAGATGCAAAATCCATTCATGATGACAAGTTATAAATAGAACGCGTAGTTCAGAATCACTGAAAAAATTTCTTAAGGTGCTCAATGTTCCATGGGTGTTGTAGGGTTCTCCCATCTGGGCTCCTTAGCCGGTATGTGCCAGGCTGTATCTCCTCGGGGACAGTGTATGGCCTCTCCCAATTGGGCGCTAACTTGCCGCACATAGTGTCCTTGTCGAAGGCGGCCTTCCATAAAATGAGATCACTGCCACGAAATATCCTTGGTCGAACCCTACTGTTGTAGTACCTGGTGATTCGTTGTTTGTTGATAATTTGTTTGTGCAGCGCCCTAGCTCGAACCTCGTCTATGAGATCTAGCTTCACACAGAGCCCCATAGAGTTGGAGTCTTCGTCGAAATGCTACAGGCGAATGGTAGGCATGCCGACTTCCACATGGGTTACCGCCTCGACTCCGTAAACTAATCTGAAGGGGCTTTCGCCTGTGGAGTTCTTGTGAGTCATGTGGTAGGACCACAAGATGCTTGGCAGCTCCTCGACCCAATTTCCAATTGCCTTGTCCACTTTCTTTTTTAAAGCTTGGAG
>JBAKGM010000233.1:10069606-10084173 GCA_037177215.1 Asparagus racemosus
TTCATGTCTTTACTTTCATGTATTTACTTTCATGTCTTTACTTTCTTGCATTTATTTTATAATTTAGATTTTATTTTCTTTAATTCACATTGAGGCTAGAACCTTCTAGGGAATTGATCTTTTCTAAATGTGGAGCTAATATTTGTGGGAATTCTAGAAATTATTTGAAACTAGTTTTATATCCTACTTATTCACATAAGCTTGAGATTAGCTAAGTGGATCTATTCTAGATTCCTCATATTTTTAATTAATCCTCCATATTTTACGTTTTTAATTTTCCTCTTTGTTCTTGCTTTTTAGTTTCCTTTGTTACCTTCTTTATTTCCCTTCATTTTATTCATCATTCTTTCTCCTCTCTCAAACTCATTTCATTTTATTTGAACTCAATCACAAACACTCTCATATCTCTCGACAACCTGTCACCTTTCTTTTATTCACCCCTAATTGTCACACACACAACATAAGAACTGATATTGATTAACTCTTACGAGACCTTTCTCGTGGGATCGATAACTTTTTATGCTATAACTTGATAGTTGTATACTTGCAACTTTCGGTACAAATTTATTTACCCAACACCTATTAAGTATCATATGTACCCGTTAACTATAGCAGGTACATGGCAAAATATTCCTATTAACTATAACCTGTGCCTGTTAACTATGACATGTGCCTGTTAACTATGACCAAAAACCACCTATAGAAATATAGTTAAAATTCTAAATGTGTAGATTGGTCAATCAACTGTAGCATATACCACCAAACACCCACAGAATTATGTCACATAAAATACAAACAAGTTATAATTATTTTTTTTCATCTAACTATGCCTCATACTCAAATCTTCCATCATTTGTTTATGAATCCCAATGCCACTGCTTTGTCCTCAGTCCAAGTAATTTCATAAAGTCGTAATAAATACTAAAACTAGCGGTAGGCCTAATTTCTGCAGTAGCTCCAACCTTTTTCCTATAATGTTTAAATAGAATCACTTAAGAGAAACAATCACTAAATGGTATTAACAACCACTTATCAAGCTTAACAATTATATTGTAAACTTAATATAAACTGCATAAATTTAATATCTACAAATAAAACTTATCAGTTATGGTCTTTAACTAAACATCTATTTCTAAATAAACAACCAATATTAAATCTAAGCAGTTAAAGTTTAAACTTAATATCCAATGACCAATGCTAACAACCGTTATATCACAAAAATTGCTAAGTGTAAACTACTCTCAAGAGAATGACATGTGTCTCTATTAGCTGACTCAAACTTGATACAATGACGGGAGTCTCATGAGTATCGGCAGCCCCTCCTTAAAGCACTTTGAGAACTGAGGTGAAAGGCGTCCTCACTCGGGCCTTCTCAAGGAATCCGAGATGAAATGCATCCACACCTGGGCTTTCTCTCAAAAGCCCAAGAAGAACAGTGTCCTCACTCGGGCTCTCTCAAAGGACCAAGATGGAAGGCGTCTTCACTCAGATCTGGAGGCGCATCTTGAACCACAAGGAAACCTATATGTTTCATCTTCCTAAGTGACGTCAGCTAGTCACCATCACATTAAATGCATGGCTAGAGCCATCATTATTCCTCCACCAAAGTCATAATAACTCCTCAAACCACGCCAGCACCTTAGCCATTCTGTTGTCATTGCATTAAACACAAGGATGACTCAGATCACCCACTACCGACGTGTGTAAAGTGTCAGCTGACTAAGTCGATTGCATGGACCCGGTTGAAATTACCTAAATACCCTTGTCGGTTCACCATAAATAGGTAGATTATCTTCTGCATGAAGTTATGCTGTTCTCTATGACAAAAAACCCTAAATGCTACTTTCATATAATTTCATATACTTTTCCCCTTAAGATCATCACTAACTTAATCATCGAAGGAATCACCGAAGAATTTAACTCTGACCCTTAATGTTTGTATAGGAATCTTCTTCTGCCCAAAGTGATCAGCCATCAAAGAAGATTGAGGGACCCTAAGCTCTTCCAAATCCGTCCTAACCTACATAATTAAGTTTCTGACATCAACATTGGCGCCCAACATGGGGCCTTTTTTCTTCTTTGAGGAAGATGATTGATTCTGATTAGCCTGACCGATCATCAGTTCCCAATCCCGAAGAGGCGGCCAACATGGGCTATGTTACTCTGGCCTAATTAGATGAGTCTACCCAGAGAATAGCCCATTCACTTCAACAACAGTTCACTTCTTTCTTGAATGAACTCCTCAACCGGAATCTTCCTTCTTATCCTCCTCCACCATCCGTCACTCCTGCCCAAGAAGATTAGCCTCAATGACAAATACCAGAGGAGCGAACTGGAGATATCACTCCCATACCACCTCAGCAGCAAGCTCATTTCGCGGCTCATCCATGGCAACAACTACACTTCATGGAAGCAAGCGCTAAAAGTTAGAGCCTTGCCCTTGAATATGACACTTGGACGACATCGAGGGGCACCAGATATACCCCATGTTGCTCTAGGACCAGTGAGTAGAATGGATCATTCCACCACCAACTTTGTGTCTGTTTACGACTGGACCTTCAACACTGTTGCAGATGCCATTTGAGGACATACTCCTCTCACCGACTGGGTCATGAATGCTCTGTGCTCGAAGTTCAAGATGCCCCACATCGAGAAATACAAGGGTGAAGGAGATATAGCTGAGCATACACTTTAATAGGTTTGGGCAGCTCAGCCAAAATTTTGTGCATCACTTTTTAGCTGACACAAAGCAGAAGGCTCCTTCTTCCATCCTGTTGCCAATAAAACAGAGAACTAGCGAGAGCCCAAGAGACTATTTCAAATGGTTTCAGGCCAAAAGGCTAGAGGTTGAGGACCCTGGCAATATGGTCACCATGACTGTAATTGTTGCAGGCCTAGAAGAAGAAAAGATATTCGACTCTCTCATCATGAACTGCGTGACTGATTTCGACCAACTGATGGCCAGAGTTCGATCACACATGGACACTGAAGATAGTCAAGCCCACAAGAAGGCGGCTCAACTAGAGGTAGCTGAAGCAGAATCCTCTTGAAGAAAGAAGGCTAAAGATGACACCCAAAGGTGACGCCAGACCCGGTCAAATGGTCAAGAGGGGTCAAAAGAAAGAAGTAACAAAGAAACCAACACTCGTTCCCCTCAACACCTCTCTTTCACAAGTGCTGTACTAGATTTAGAAGGAGGTCACCTTACCACTCCTCCCCCTTGTATAAAGTCAAATGCTCAGTCTAGAGATATTAAACAGTACTACCGATATCATCGGGATCACAACCATCATATTGACAATTGTAGGGTTCTCCAGAGAAATATTGAGGACATGATACAGAGAGGACTACTGAAGAAGTTCATCTTCCGTCAGGATAGAGGGGAGCTAGCCTTGAAGAGGCTAGAGAGGAGAAGATCTAGGTCGAGATCGCCCCATCGCCTGAACCAATAGGGAGATCAACCAAAAGAAATAGGCAACCGAGGCACCATCAACACCATTGCTGGTGGCCCCACAGCTGGGGAGATGTCCAACAATGTTTGGAAGAGGTATGCTTGGTGAGCGTTGCTGGTCAATGAGTGTGAGAAGAAGCTCAAGACCGATCAACCTATTTCCTTAAGCAATGCTGATCTAAAATATGCGGAAACCCCCCACGATGACCCCATCATCATATTGGCAGAGACTAATGGCTTTCAGGTCAAATGAATCTTGATATATATAGGAAGCTCTACAGATATTCTATTTATGGAGGTGTTCAATCAGATGGGGATCAACAAGTTAGATTTGCGACCTTGCCCGAGTCCTCTCATCGGATTCTCAGGGCACTTGGCCCAACCCGAGAGATTCATCACTCTGCCCTTGGTAATTGGTGATTACCCTCGCTAGTCCAAAATCATGTCCAATTCATTATAGTGGACGTGAAGTCTACCTATAACATTATCCTCGAAAGAACCTCCGTAAACAACTTATAGGCTGTCCCGTCCACTTACCACCAGATGATGAACTTTCTGACCCGGAAGGAGTCAGTTTTGTGCAAAGCAATTAGCAAAAGGCTAGATTATGCTATCTACTCTCAATGAAAGGAAAAGGAGTTTTAGAGACTTTGCCAATCGAGAAGACTTAGTCTCAGCTATAAAAAGATGAAGAGTAGGAGTGAACTTGTGGAAGAACTATAAGAGATATTGCTTAGCCTCGATGAAACCAATAAGGTCAAAATCGAGTCAGAACTTGTTGAGTTGCAGCAAGGAGCTATCATTGCTTTCTTGCATAGCAATCTGGATGTTTTTGCTTGGGGGCCTGAGGATATGCCACAGATCCCCAAGAAGTGATAAGTCAAGAGCTGTCAGTCGACCAACACAGCAAGCCAATTTGGCAGAAGAAGAGACATCTCGGCCCAGAGAGGTGGAAGACAGCTACAGAAGAGGTCAAATGACTACTTAAAACCAGCTTCATCTGAGAAGTATAGTACTTAGAGTGGTTGTCTAATGTGGTGCTAGTCAAGAAGTCTACTAGCAAGTGGAGAATGTGTGTGGATTTCACATACTTAAACAAAGCTTGCCCAAAGGACAATTATCCTCTCTCGGGGATTGATCAATTGGTCAACAAAAGTGCCAGCCACAAATTCCTTAGTTTTATGGATGCCTTCTCTAGATACAACCAGATTATGATGGCCGAACACGATGAAGAGAAAACTTCCTTCATTACAGACCAAGAGACCTATTGCTATAAAGTAATGCCCTTCAGCCTCAAGAATGCTGGAGTCACCTATCAAAAGTTAGTGAACAAAATCTTCAAACATCAAGTCAGCCATAATGTGGAAGCATAAGTGGATGATATCCTGGTGAAATCCAAACAAGCAATCTCTCATGTGTTAGATCTTGAAGAAACTTTCTCCGTCCTCTGACACTTCCGCATGAAGCTCAACCCAGCCAAGTGTGCTTTTGGGGTGCAGATAGGCAAATTCCTTAGCTTTATGATCATTCAACGGGGTATCAAGATCAATCTCGAGAAGATAGCTGCCATCGAGCAAATGCCTGAACCCTACACACTGAAGGATGTTCAGAAATTAAACAGCAAAATAGTTGCTTTGAGCCGCTTTCTCTCAAAGTCGATCGAAAGAAGTCTCCCCTTCTTAAAAATCTTTAGAGGAAATAAGGAACCAAAGAAGGCATTGGGTGGCTAGTGGAATGGAGCACTGCATTCTCAGAGCTTGAAAGATACCTAAGCTCCAAGCCCCTACGTAGCCGACACATAGAGGGAGAAACCCTTTACCTCTACTTAGTTATTTCACTCGAGCTTGAGAGTTTAGTAGTAATCTGAGAAGAGGAGAATATTCAAAGGCTAGTCTACTACATCGGCTGCATTCTGAAGGTCATCGAGCTTAATTACATTCTTATCAAGAAAGCCTCATTAACTCTTCTAACTATTGCTAGGAGGTCCGCCATTACTTCTAGGCTCACACTATAGTGGGGCTAACAAACTTCCTTTGAAGAAAGCATTTGGCAGCCCAACCACTTCTGGATGGATGATCAATTGGTCAGTCGAGCTCAACGAGTAGACATACAGTTTGAGCCCCAAACGACCATAAAAGCTTAGGCTCTGGCCGACTTCCTAATCAAGTCTTCCGACCCAAATATCGACCTATCACCTCTTGCATCCGCTCCTTCTTCGTAAGCTCTAACTTGAAAGATGGTCAAGAAAGTCCCCCCTTAGGAATATAGTGTCCCTAAGCATGATTCACCCGAGTTCTTCCCATGCTGGTTGCTTAACACAGATGGATCTTCAAGAGAAGGAGGTAGTGGAGCTGGAGTAATTCTACGCAGCCTTGAAGGACTCGTATATGAATACTCCATCACTTTCAAATTTCCAGCCTTAAATAATGAAGCTGAATATGAAGCCCTCCTAGCAGGACTCTAAGTCGCTCTGGCGACCAAAGTCGTGTCCATCTTCATCCTGGCTGATTCCAAGCTCATTGTTTACCAAGTGCAGGGGGAATATGATGCTAAGGACCCCAGAATGGTCCAATAACTGGGGAAAGGTTAAGGAGCTCTTGTGCAAGTTCAAAGAATTTAAAATTGAGCAAGTTCCCTAAGCCTACAATGCTCGGCAGATGCCCTGTTGAAGCTTAGTTCCTCAAGCTCAGGGAGGAACCAAGAGCCCGTATACACAGATACCCTCAAACATCGTAGCACTACTGAAGCTTCGGTAGACTCAATTATACAGATTGAAGCCTCGACAGAGCCATGTTAGATGGACCTACTCATTCAGTATTTAACTGAAGGGACCTTGCCAAAAATATCCTATAGAGGCAAGGAGTCTACAAAGAAACACTTGAAGATACCTCATGATTGACAACCAGCTATATTGGCTCTCATACACTAGCAATAGTGTGAGGCCCTACCTCTGATGTCTCCGGCCCAGAGAAGCAAATTATATCCTAAGGAAGATTCATGAAGGGAATTGTGGAAACCATTAGGAACTAGACCTCTGTCCCAGAAGACTATCAGGCAGGACTATTACTGGCCTACTATTTTAGTTAAGTCTAAGAAGGCCGTCTCTCGATGCAAGACTTGCCAATTCTTTTTAAACATACCATGGGCTCCACCAATTGAACTCACCACTCTTATCAATCTGATCTCCTTTGTTCAGTGGGGACTAGATTTATTGGGACCACTCCTGATGGTAGTAAGGCAGTGAAAGTTTTTGGTCATGGCCATAGATTGCTTCACAAAGAGGATAGAGGCTGAGCCATTAGCCAAGATTGATGAGAGCAATGTCACAAAATTTTTATGGAAGTCTATTGTCTATAGATTTAGGGTACCTATATCTTTTGTCACAGACAACGACACCTAGTTTGATAGTAAGGGTTTCCATAGCTTCTATGACGAATGGAAGATTCAACTTAAGTTTACCTTGATAGTGCATCCCAAGTGCAATGGGTTCGCTGAGGCTTTGAATAAATGCTTGCTTTAGGACTTGAAGGAGAAGGTGGACAAAGAAGTCGAGAATTGGGTTGAGAGCTACTCGAGATTTTGTGGTCGTACAGAATGACCCACAAAAGTTCCACTAGGGAAACCCCGTTCAAGCTCATATATGGGACGGAAGTGGTCATCCCGGTGGAGGTCAGCATGCCAATCATCTAACTGCAACACTTCAATGAAGAGTCCAACACTACTGGGCGTTGAGTCAAACTCGAACTTATTGATGAAATCTGAGAAAGGGCGCTCAGATCGCAAGTCATCAATCACCAATGCATCGCCCGACACTACAACAATAGAGTCTGACCTCAATGATTCAAAGATAGTGATCTTGTTCTCTACATAGCTATTTTCGATACAGATACCAAGCATGGGAAACTAGCTACCAGCTGGGAAGGGCCATACATGATGATAGAAGAAGTTTACCCTGGCACTTATTGACTACCCGATGATAGAACCTTGCAACACTCTTGGAATATAGAACATCTCATACAATACTTCTAATGAATGTAACTATAAGACTCTTACATTTATAAATGAATATTTTGTGTATCTTATTCACCTACATTTTCATAGTACTCTAAGCCCTTGGTGTCATATTCATGAATAAACTCAAGGCACGTACCAAAGACCTTAGTGTCCACTCGGAGTAAAACCAAAGCACAAAGCCAAGTCTTCTCAACTCGATCATCACTGACTCTATGCCCTTGGTGTCATATTCATGAATAAATGCAATGCACATGCCAAAGACCTTGGTGTCCACTCTGAGAAAGACCAAGGCACAAAGCTAAGTCTTCTCAACTTGGTCATCACCGACCCTAAACCCTTATTGACATATTCATGAATAAATCAAAGGCACATGCCAAAGACCTTGCTGTCCACTCAGAGTAAAACCAAGGCACAAAGCTGAGTCTTCTCAACTCGGTCGTCACCGACTCTAAGCCCTTGATGTCATATTCATGAATAAACCCAAGGCATGTACCAAAGACCTTGGTGTCCACTCAAAGTAAAACCAAGGTACAAAGTTGAGTCTTTTCAACTCAATTTTCACTAACTCTAAGCCTTTGGCATCATATTTATGAATAAACCCAAGGCACATACCAAAGACCTTGGTGTCCACTCGGAGTTAAACCAAGGTACGAAGCCGAGTTCATTCGACCAGATGGTCACTCAAGACGTGCTTGCAACCTTGGTGCCCATTCAGGGTATACCTAAGGTTTAAAATCAAGTTCCTATCACTCAATCACAGCAGTTTATAGATATTTAACACATAAATGCAACTGCATGTAAATGTCAAAAATGCATAGATTGGATCGACAATAGGCAATCTCTTTCATTCATATATCAAAAGTATTTACAAAACATCAAAAGTATTTACAATGCTTAAAAAATAAAAAGGAAAGATACATCAAAGCTCCTCCTAAGGAGCAGAACTAGGAGCCAAAGCCAAACTCGAAGGCGGAGGCAGAGTAGAATCCAGAGTTGAAGCAAGACCCAGAGCTAGAGGAGCAGAAAGAACTTA
Source organism: Asparagus racemosus (assembly GCA_037177215.1). NCBI lineage: Eukaryota > Viridiplantae > Streptophyta > Magnoliopsida > Asparagales > Asparagaceae > Asparagus > Asparagus racemosus. The sequence goes on from JBAKGM010000233.1 coordinate 10,078,105, forward strand.
TAGGATGAGTCTGCAAAATAGCCGGCTAGGGGTCTGACGAAACAGCTTGGTCATCACCCTCGTCTGGCTGGCTTACCCATTTATAGCCACCGAAACCTCCACCCATTCCTTGAATAGACTCCTTGACATCCTCAAACCCATTCTCACACTCTAGCATGAATCCGCCTCCTCTCCATTCAATCTCCTTAAGAGCGTCGAGGCAGTCGTTCACATAGTGAGGATAATTAAACCACTCGGTATGGAACTTGAATTCTGGCGAGAGCTACATCACCAGGTAATCGTACTCGGCCTTGCAAGCCAGGGCCACCTCCACCTTCCCGAGAATATCATTACGATACCTCTCAACAATCTCGACCCGATAGGCCTCAGACTCTAAATGGTCGAGGCAACCCTACAGTGCCTGGATCTGCGAGAGGAGCAATTTACATTATCGCTCAGCTTCCAGAGTGACTCAGCTAGCCTCTTACCTTAGACTCTCCTACGCAGCCTCTTCCTCCTTCAACCGAGTCTTCATGTCTTCAACATTCAGACGAGCCAGTCGAGCACAGTCATAGCCATCGTTTCTCTCCTGGGTCTCAACCTCTACCTCATTTTGCTAGATATTTCACTCTATCATCCTGATCATGAATTTCATGGTCAAGATGGCAGAGGTCTTCTGAAGCTTCTTAATCACTCGATGGGCCTCGGTAAGCTGGTTCGACCGTTGGCTATATGTGGTGAGAAGACCTTTGATCTTTTCGTCCTGCATTTCAACTTGTCATTCCAGCTGACCCTGACCCCTTTTTAGCACTACAAGCTCGTTCTCCTTCATCATCGCCCTTAAGTCAGTTGCCTCTCGTACGGCCTTCTGGGCCTCCATCTCCTATCGAGCTTGAAGTAGCGCTCCCATGCATGCACGAACCGGACGTATAGTTCATGCTTCACATGAGCCCCCTTGAGTAAATAGCTCTTAAGAGATTGGTGGAGGCCAAAGTCTAGCATCTCGATGAGTATTTCATCATCACGGGGTAGCGGAAATTGTTCCAAAGCTCTCTAGCTTGAGTGACCCTGGACTCTAGAACCAACCCCCTCTTGTCAACCCGATGCCCAAGAACAAATCGGTTCTCCTCTAACAGCTCCTTATCATATCGAGGCTGAGATTCTATTGACCCTATCAGTAGCATCCTCAACTCCTCCCACTTAGCTTTAGAAAGCTCATCAATGTAGTGGGAAGCAGGGCCCTCAGCAGTTGACTCGTAGGCAATAGGGGCCTGTTTAGTAGTCGGCACCTTTCTAGGTTGGTGAGGATACTCGACGAGCATAGTAGATGTCACCTCCTCCTCAGTCTGTGCCATAGCTCCTTCACGCTCAGCCGCAAGAAGTTTATCACCCCTGGCATCCTATGCTGGGGACTTGTCGTCCAAGATAACAACATCAGATGAGGCGACTCGGGGGAGTCCCAAGGGTCGAAAGAATAGAGACCTCACCCACTGGCCTGGGTGCGGCTTCACTTGCTTGTTGGGTCATGGCGTCACCCAGTTGCCAAGTCACCACCTCCCCCCTGGTCAGGAAGGGGTGCGCTAGCCCCTGCTTCAACCCCTACCTTCTTTTTTGAGGGCTCTGCGCTCCCGAATGGGCCCTAACCCCTCACCTTCAAATTCCTCCTCCTCTTCTTCTCTGACCTCTCAACATGAGCTGTGGCTAGACTTGAACCCGCCAACCGAGCTGTTATCTTGGTTGCATTGGCTTTTTTCTGCTCGGCCTCCTCCAGGGCCAACTCTGCTATAGGCACTTCTGGGGCCTTGTCGAAGACCCACCTTGAGAGGCCTCTGCTCCCTCTTTCCACAGCACTAGAAGAATAGCCTGAGCCTTGTCTTCCTTGGTTAGAGGAGTGTGAGAGATGCCAATAACTTGCAGCCCTGAGTGGTTGAAGAGATTCTTACTACAGTGAGACCCCGTATAGTCCCAGATCTTATCCAAACCATGCCTCTCTGACTCTGAGAGAGGATCCACCTTCAGAGCATCCTTCTTTATCTCTTGCCAAGTGGAGCAAGCCAAGAGAGGGTCGACACTGAAAATAAGGAAGAACCGATCCTTCCCCCTTTGTTGGAGTCAGGGATGTTGGAAACTAGCTTGAAAGCCCCGATGCTTGCAAGTAGTAGTGCCCCTCATTCTTGGCCACCTTGGCATAGACCAAGTGGCTTAGGATCGCTAGCGTGAGCTCTATGCCCACCAGATAGAAAATAATGACAAAGTCGACGAGCATGACGAGGGTGTTCAGCTTTAGCTACGATGGTGAAATTCCTAGGACCTTGAAGACTCGTCGGAGAAAGGGATGGAGTGGAAAGTGCAAATTGTTCTCCAAATGATGGATGCACACTGGAGTTGGGCTCCTACTGTGGTGGTAGATCGACTAATCATTCAATGGAGCTGTCAGAGTAAATGCTTGAGGCGTGTCAAACTAGTCGTAGTAGGTCTCAAGAATCGACGGGAGCACCTTGGAGTGGAACTCCCGAAGCAAAGTGATTGTTGCTTCTTTTTGAGAAGGAGCATCTGAAGGAGAGAACGCCATTATTTCGGTGAACTAGATTGGAGAAAATCAAAGGAGATGATCAGAAATCGCACAAGCACGACAGACAATTTCTAGGGCTTGAAAAGTGTAGGCTAAGTCATTAAGAAGCGGGTGCATATATAGGTGAGGGAGGGGATGCGTGGCATGATCTAAATGATAGACTCATTTATCAAAGGACGGTTGAAAGCCACACGAGATAGGAGGTGACCGTTTAGTAACCGAAGCAACACCCTCCTTTTAAAACCATTGCACAATCTCCCAAGACGTCAGAGCGACACATCAATGTTGACCCATCAATAACCCCTCATTAAATGCGCTTCAGACTCCTAGGAGACAATAATTTGATTTCACTTAGACCCGGTGACCCAGGTTAGAGTGAAAGCGGTCTATGTTATATCATAGAAATTGATAAGAGTAAACTACTCTCAAGAGGATGACACATGTCTCGATTAGCCAACTCAAACTTGATACACCGACTCGATCTAGGTCTCACCAGTAATGGCTCCCCCTCCTTAAAGCACTTTGAGAACCAAGGCAAAAGGCATCCTCACTTAGGGCTTCCCAAGGAATATGATTGAAAGGCATCCTCACCCGAGCCTTCTCTCAAAAGTCCGAGATGAAAGGCATCCTTGCTTGGGCTCTCTTGAAGGACCAAGATGAAACATGTCTTCACTAGGACCCAGTGGTGCATCTTGAACCACAAGGAAACCTATCTATTTCATCTTCCTAAGTGACGTTAGCTAGTCACTGTTGCATTAAATGCATAGTTAGAGCCATCATTACTCCTCCACTGAAGTCATAATAACTTCTCGAACCATGCCAGCACCTTAGCTATTCTGTCGCCCTCACATAAAATGTAAGGATGACTTGGATCACCCACTGTCAACACGTGTGAAGTGTCAACTGCCGAAGCTGACTGCATGGACCTGACCAAAATTACCCAAATACCCTTATCAGTTCATTATAAATAGGGAGATTATCTTCTGCATGAAGGTACACTGTTCTCTATGACAGAAAACCCTAAACACTACATTCATATATTTTCATATATTTTTCTCCTTAAGATCATCACTAACTTGATCGTTGGAGGAACCACTAGAGAACCCAACTTTGACCCTCTAACGTTTGTGCAAGAATCTTCTTCTGCCCAAAGTGATCGGCCATCAAAGAAGATTGAGGGACCCTAAGTTCTTCTAAATTCATCCTAACCCACATAATTAAGTTATTCTGAAATCAACAACAACCAATGATAAAACTTAATATTTATGATCTTTACCTTAATAGGTGTTCATTATAATTAACATCCATCAATAACACTTAACAGGTAATGTGTAAAGTCAGATACCAAATACCAATATTAACAATCGATGTTCAAGCTTAATAATTAAATTATACAGTTTAACATGTATTGATGAAATTTAATAACCAAAGATTCGCCTCTAAAATCAATGACTTTAATTAACAACTAATTTGTACAATTAAACCTATATTGTATAATGATTATAGTTCACAAAATTAACATAACACTCTTACATGTAACATCCATAAAATAAATTTCACAGATAATGGTACATAGTTCACAATGCACCAATACAACTATACATTTATCTTTAACATTCTTCGAAGGCGAGGGTTGTCGGTCTTTGTTTAACGTTGATGGTTCTTGATAATGCTCCGACCACCGTGAGTGATGAGCTATTTTTTGTGGTTATCTTTGATCATCTTTTCTTTTATTGCCCATAGTTGTTGAGATTAAAGCGAACAAAACCCTAACCCCCTACTTGTAGCCATCATATACAACCAAAAAATGGAGCAAAAGAACTCTCTACCAAGAGAGACAATTTTGATGCAAGTGGCGAGGAAATTGAACCAAGACTAATCGACACATTTGGAATTTTAACTATATTTTTGTAGGTGGTTTTTTGTTATAATTAATAGGCACATGTTATAGTTAAGAAGTATATGTGATACTTAATATGAACAGTTTACTGTTAACTTGTACGTATTATAGTTAATATGTATATATAATACTTAATAGGAACCAGTTGTAGTTAATAGGTACAAGGTATGATTAACATGTACTTGCAATACTTAACAGGAACTAGTTATAATTAATACGTACGTGATACTTGATAGCAGCCGGTTATAATTAATAAGGATAGGGTATAGGTAACATGTACTTATGGTACTTAACATGAACTGATTATAATTGTCCAATAAAATTGACACCTCGTTCAAAAAAATCCTTGCCGTTCTCCTCACTTCTCCAAACAATTTATTAGACTCGGATTCAGAGTTCTCCATTAGACTCAAATTCAGACTTTTCCATTGGAAGATTGTCAAGTGATTGAGGATATGCTCATTGCTGGAGATCTAGGGAGGCAAACGTCAGAAGATTGCTCATCCATCCATTGGTGGCAACGGTGGGGAGTTAGCTGCGATCGAGAGAGTACCATTTGGACTTGTAGACATCAATTAGAGAGGTGATATTACTGTGGGACCAAGGATGACTAAGGGTTAACAGCTTTTTGGTGGTGGTGGGAGTGATAGAGGAGGAGGAGGAAAGGATGATGATCATCATGGTGGCGGAGGAGAATTAGGGCTATAGTTTGATGGAAGAGGGGGTTTAATGTGAAGGTGAAATTAGTGATGGGGATTTGGAGAAATGGGAGAGGAGGGGAACAGTTTAGTGGAGATGAGAGAAGAAGAGGGTTGAGTTGGAAGAGGGAAGGGGGGGGGGGCGGAGATTGAGTGAAGAGTTGATTGAGGATGAGAGAGGGAGAGGGTTGAGTTGGAAGGGAAAGAGAGAGAGAAGAGATCTGATTATACTTGTGGACTCCATTATAGAGAGAGAGGGAGAGAGAGGGAGGGAGGGAGGGATAGAGAGAGAGGGTTGATTGGGAGGGGGAAGAGAGAGAAGATATCTGGCCATGGTTGAGAGGGGGGGGGGGAGAAAGAGGGTGATTCAAGAAAGAAATTTTTGGGTTTTAACTTTCACTGCTTAGTTGATAGTGTATAAGGGTCTAAAACACAAAATGACAATGTAAAACACAAAGAGAAATAATACCAGGGGTGGACACATGAACTTTTTATTTTTGAGGCCTTGCCATAATTTTTTCCTAGAACTTATCTTTACTTCAAATCAAGTATTTGTTTATTGACGATAGTAAGTAGAGGTGTTAAACCGTATCCATATCTGAGGAAATATTTATAACCGTATTGGTTAGGATACAGATATGGTTACTAAAAATCTATAACCAATAGGAAATGGTTATGTATATGATTTTGTAGTGAAATATCCAGATCCGTATTCAAAATATCCCAAAAAACATATTAGTTATACTATTACGATAGTTTTAATACTTAGATTAAATATTTGATGTCAATTTTGATAATGAAGATGTAATCTTAGCTTTTGAGATATAATACACATATTAATGATCTTTTGTATCACATGAACTATATTTTTTTCAATACTATCTAGTTTTCTCATATCCATTTTGTATCCGCATGCATAT
>JBAKGM010000233.1:10084273-10101011 GCA_037177215.1 Asparagus racemosus
TCTTTTGTATCACATGAACTATATTTTTTTCAATACTATCTAGTTTTCTCATATCCATTTTGTATCCGCATGCATATTCGCTTATATATCCGTATCCATATCCAATTTTAGCAGATATGGATATGAATTTTTCTTACTGATGTATATCTATATCCGTATCTATATCCATATCCGAGATGAGTAAGCGGATATGGATATGGTAAGTATCATATTCGAGCCGTATCCGGACCGAATGCACCCCTAATAGTAAGGCAATCTATATATTTTCTAATTTGGAACCCACTAACTTGATGATATGATGTTAATAAATAATTTTAGATTAATGCAAGAATTTGAACCGTTTTGTAAATGTATAATTTTACAAAATATTTCCTACATATAAATTGAGCACATTTGATATTAAAACAAATCTCTGACCGAATACAGTTTGGGTTTAGACCCATTTACATTGAACCACGAACCCAAACCGGTGTAACAACGAACCGAACAACCCGGCCCAATCATGGCCTTCTTCTCCCCTCCTTTCGATGACAGCAGATTCTCCCCCCACCCACCCACGCCCCCTCACCGGGCCCTCTCTTTTATAAGCAAAGTGCCACACTTCTATAAACAAAGTGCCATTCCTCTCTCTCTCTCTCTCTCTCTCTCTGTACCGCAACTCAGAGCTCTCTTCCTCGTCCTCATGCCTCTCTTCTTCTTGCTCGTCGTCGTCGTCCTCCTCCTCCTCTCAACCCCCTTCAGTCTCTCCCTCAACCAAGAAACCATCAGCCTCCTCACATTCAAATCCTCCATTACTCAAGACCCATCAAGCTCCCTCTCTAACTGGAACTCCTCTGACCCCAACCCCTGCTCTTGGACCGGCATCACCTGCAACAAGAACTCCACTGTCATCTCCATTACCCTCCCCAAATCAAACCTCTACGGTTCTCTCCCTCCTTCTCTCTTCTCTGACCTCCCCTCTCTCCGGCATATCAATTTGAGGAACAACAGGCTTCATGGGTCCCTCCCTTCAACCCTCTCTTCCTCAATTAGCCTCCAAAGTTTGGTTCTTTATGGAAATTCCTTATCTGGGTCTCTCCCATTTGACATTGGGAACCTCACATACCTTCAAATTTTGGATATTTCACAGAATTTCTGTAATGGGTCTTTGCCCAATTCAATAATCCAATGCAGGAGGCTGAGGACTCTGGATTTGAGCAAAAACAACTTTACTGGTTCTCTGCCCGTTGGGTTTGGAACTGGTTTGGTTCAGTTGGAAAAGCTTGATCTTTCTTACAATGGGTTTACTGGGTTGATCCCGGGCGATATTGGTAATCTCACTAATCTCCAAGGAACTGCTGATTTCTCTCATAATTCGTTTTCGGGTTTGATTCCTGTGAGTCTTGGGGTTTTACCGGAAAAGGTTTATATTGATCTTAGTCATAATAATCTCAGTGGCCCTATACCACAGAATGGAGCTTTCGAGAACAGAGGGCCAACTGCTTTTTTAGGAAACCCTGGCCTATGTGGCCCTCCATTGAAGAACCCTTGTTCTTCTTCTGTTAATGGAGCGTCTACCAATCCATTTTTACCTGACATTTACCCCCCTTCGGAATTGGAATCGAGCAACGCTACTAGTAAAGGGCTTAGTAAAGGAGCAATAGCTGCCATTGTGGTGACTGATATTGTTGGTATTGGATTGATAGCATTGGTATTCTTTTATTGCTATCAAAAAGCTATTAGTAAAGAAGAGACTAAGAGCTCCCGTAAAGCATCAAAGGGCCAAAAAGAGTGCCTATGTTTTAGAAATGATGAATCAGATACTATTTCCGAGAGTATTGAGCACCATGATCTTGTGCCATTGGATAAGAAATTGAGCTTTGATTTGGATGAGTTGTTAAAGGCTTCGGCTTTTGTGTTGGGAAAGAGCGGAATCGGGATTGTGTACAAGGTTGTGTTAGAAGATGGGCTCACATTAGCAGTGAGAAGATTGGGTGAGGGAGGATCACAGAGGTTTAAGGAGTTTCAAACTGAGGTTGAAGCTATAGGGAAGGTTAAGCACCAGAATATCGTTACTTTGAGAGCGTATTATTGGTCAATTGATGAGAAGCTGCTGATTTATGATTATATTCCAAACGGGAACCTCTCTGCTGCACTTCATGGTATTGTCTTAACTTCTTACTCATAACGTCTTTCAATTGACAAAATTTTAGTATTTGTACTGCCAAGAAATGTTGAAATTTAGAACTTGTGGAAGTTAAAACAAATGCATCTTGTAAGCAAATAATTGCCTAGTGTCTTTTGATGTAGAATGTACTTTCTGCTTTACTAGGTCTAATATTATAACTAGATATTAGAAGTTTGATTGTAAATTACAGTAACAAGTCACTTAACATGTTCAACATTTTGCTGGTCACGATTTGTAGCAGTTTAGTCATTAAATTGGTTCAGTCAATTAAATTTGGTAAGAGATTCGTCAAGGAAGCTTCAAATAATTCCTGTTCTTTTTTGAAATTATTTACCATGGTAGTAATCCCTTGATAGGTAATTATGAAGCATATCACATGTGTGGTCTACTAGTAGCTCATCTCCAATTAATTTTGTTAATGATTCAACAGGGACACTTCAAAGAGTTGTTGTCCTCTGAAATTTTATTTGCTGCAAAAGTAAAACTCCCTTGATAAATATTATTATGAACTGAATCACATATTTGCGGTATTAAAGGTTCATCTCTTTTTAAGTCGATAAATATATTATGAAATGGTTAGATTACCTGAGAAAGTGTGTATTGATGATTATGTCAAAATTTCCTGTTTAAGTAACTTTAAGTATTCCTTGGTCATACTTCTGTCTGAATTTGTAAATAAAATAATCAGATCATGTTTGATTCATATGATGTTCTTCCCTGTTCTATTTTGCCAAGAATTTTCTCCAATTTACACTAACAAATGCTTTGTTTCATCTTTAAACCTAGTAAAAGATCCTAGTTTTATACTAATAAGATCCTAGTTATATTGTCATATGTCTGATTTATCTGGTGGCATTGATTGTATATTTGTGAACAGTAAAATAGATCAATTTTACCGTAGGACAGAGAAAATATTTTTCAAATAGAGGAAAACGCTTGCTACACATACTTTTGATTGGGTTTAATTTTTGATTATTTCATATGAGAATCCATATTTGCTTAATTTGACGAGAAAAAAATGTGTAAGGATCGTATGTCCTTCACCATATTAGCAATTTCCATCATAAGTGGCGATTTTAGAGTAATAAGTTCTGTTAGTACTCTCAAAAGATGAACAAGGACTTCTCCAAACTCCTTAGAGAGATGCATCCTCTGGAATAAAGATTATCACAATAAATTAAAAAATCCCATACACATCGCAAATCAACATAAACCTAAGTGAAATGTCATAGAGAACGATATTCAAACTCTGGGCATATCCTAGTACACCTATGACCTCAGATTACTTCTAATTTCAGGTACAGCAAGCAATGAAGCATTTCAACCTTTATCCTGGGACTTGCGCCTAAAAATCATGAGAGGAATAGCTAAAGGATTAGCTTACTTACATGAGGTCAGCCCGAAGAAGTACGTTCATGGAGATCTCAAACCCAACAATATCCTTCTCGGTCTAAACTTAGAGCCATATATTTCGGACTTCGGCGTTGGTCGCCTTGCCAATTTAGCTGGAGGATCCCCGTTGCTCCAATCTAATATCTCAATGAGTCCAATGATCTCTATTTCATCTAGTTACCAAGCTCCTGAAGCTTTGAAGACTCTAAAACCATCTCAAAAATGGGATGTTTACTCTTATGGAGTGATTTTGTTAGAGTTGATATCTGGGCGTTCTCCGATTGCGCTAATGGAGATGTCAGAGATGGATCTGGTTCAGTGGATTCAGTTCTGTATCGAAGAGAAGAAGCCCCTTTCGGAGGTTCTCGACCCTCTTTTATCAAATGAGTTGAATACTAAAGACGATGAGATTATTGCAGTACTTAAGATATCTTTAGCTTGCGTTCAAGCCTATCCTGAGAGGAGACCATCGATGAAGAATGTCCTCGAGACCTTGGAGAAGATCATTGAGGTATGAGTATTGAGCTTTTACTTGCATTAGAGAAATAATGCAGTAGCTATTGGTAGTAGGATATCTTGCTTTTATCTGTTGTTGTGTTATCTCTTTGTGCAGTTCTTCATTAAGTTTGTGCTATTTTCTTCTAGCTTGTTCATGTATTAATGTATCTGAATGAATAAGCTAATGGTTGAGCAACATGTTTCGGGCTTATTTCGTGTAAACCATGAGAAATATGATCAAATTTACTTACCTGAAACCAGAAAGTGTGTACATACCCTTCAAAACCTATCACAACTCCAACCCCTGAAAGTTATCTAATGCCTTATTCTTCATTATAATTAGTTAGAATTTACTAGCTACTGTTCATCATTGGTACTCAAATTTGCGGTGCTTGCCGTATTTTAGAAACTCATAAATTAACGTTGATATCCATTCAGTTAAAAGTTTACGCTCGATTTTACAAATCTGCCATAAACTTTTTGTGGGTGGGGATTAAAGTATCGTAAACCCTTGGAAATTGTTGCTGACTGTGTTAATGACTTGGATATAAGAGCTAAACTTTCCTTAAAAACCGACCAGAGGAAGGGAGTAATATAGAACATATATAAAGTCCTTGAGAGCAGAATTATCCAGAACATGTCACTTGCAAAGCACGTGAAAAACTCGTCATAGACTCCGTCAAGCATGATAGTTTAGTGAAAATAATTCATCGTTGTTTTTTCTAATTAATAAAAGACTAAGGTATTTTTGTGTTGAATATGGCTCTGAACTGAAAGATATCAGTAGCAAGCAACAGCAGAAAAACCGCATTGACAGCATCAGCAGTCAGACCGGCTGGTCCACCACTAGCGATCCTTCAGCGGTTGGACCGGTCGGTCCACTGCCAGTGAGTTTTCAGTGGTCCGACCGCCCGTCTGACTGCCCAGGGTGTTTTCTGCACAGTTTGAGTCTGAATTTGATTCGGTTTCCAGTTTTTATTGGCTTACGAATTCTACCCTATTTAAAGGGTGTTTTATGAGATCTAGGTTTTATGCTGAGAATCTCATCAACTTTATGCTGTAGGGAGAGGTAAAAAGAGAATAAGGGAACAATTCTTGTGAGGATCTGCGAGAGAGAGGTTGAGAAATCTTGTAAATTTTCTTTCCTTCTCCAGTGGACCTAGGTTCATTGCCGAACCACATAAATCTCATGTTCTTGCTGTGGTTGCATGCTAGTTTTGTTTGTGTTTTGTTCTTGCAATTTATCCGCAATAAACCCCAACAGTTTGGCGCAAAATCTTCCACAGTTCATGGTACTTTTGTGAAATTTACCCCTAAATTAAGCTTCCTTTCGTGTTATTACCAAATTTGAGTACTGATGGTGAGCCTTCAAATTTTAAGTTTTCCCCCTCGTACATAGATGTTGCTTTTTAGCTATAGCCTTGAAGCATGATAACTGAGTCACGGGGCAGGCTGATCCAGTCGCGAAAAATTAGATCCGAAAGATCCTGGAGGCTCATGAGCCAAGGTATTAGAGGAGCAGAATCATCAACAATGAAAAAACAGGAACCAGTGAGACCTTGGAGATCTGATGTCAAAAAAGAAAAAAAAGGAAAAGAAAAAAGAAAAAAAAGTACCAATGAGTTGAAGTAAAGAGTTGTCACGCTACTTGCAATAAAAGTATGAGGAATTCATATACTATGTCACGCAACGGGCCCACGAGTCCGTTGGCATGACAAATGGTATTAGAGCATTTAGCTAGTCGGAAATGTGGAGATAAGTGCTATACGGGTAAGTGCTACACTGCATGAGTGTGGTGGAAGCCACCTCTTGAAACTCGTAGGAGCCACTTCTAGAGTCCACATCGCTTGGTGGTGATACTGAGATAGGCTAATTGTCATGGCGTGATGAGAAAGTTGCTTAATTAAAGTGGGGTGATTGTGAGACCGCAAAATTTAGTTCCACATTGGTTATTGATTGAGTGATTGAATGGTTTATAATAACATATTTAGTCAATTTTGATGGTGGATTGAGCTAAACCATGTGTTGCACTCTATGTGTCCTAGGACTTACATCGTACCAACGGACTCACGGGCCTGTGGCATGACATACTAGGTTAGCTCCGATCCATACCCAAAAATGTTATGCTTTTGTGTAAATTTGTTCTTGACATAGTATCAGAGCACTCCTGATTTTAAGAGGTCGTGAAATTTCATCATTATTATAATCATAATATGTTTATTTACTTTCCTTTATCAGTGTTAATAACTAATGTTAGATTAATGAGTAAACGTCGACTGATGGGTCTCTTACATACTTTTGGCTGGTTTGTCGTTAATGTGACAAACATCTATGAGTCTCTACAACCCATATCATCAATATATCCAGAGTATTGGTGACAACTTGGCTATGTCAGCGAGACACACCGGCTTCTATTTTACTCTAAATTAATACATATTATTGGGTAAAATACAATAGTTTAAACTTTTGGTTAAAGTGTTACAATAGTTGCCATTGGAGATAGTATGAGAACGAATACAGACTTTGTTTTAGCTTTTTCGGTATAAGCACAAGTTAACCAACGTATGCAAAAAGGCCTTCTTTTTAGCTCTATTGAAAGAGATTTCAGCATAGTCGAAAGATGTGCATTTTCTTGTCAGATCGGCATGAAGTTTGCTCTCTCTTTTTCAGTAACTTTTAATTATACTCATTGAATGATGCTTGTTTCTTTGCTTGTAAGTTGGAGAGCAGGAATCAAACTCTATGATAGCTTAAAAATGGAACATGCATGCTGATCACTGCTAGCCGCTAACAGAAAAAACTAGAGCTCTAAGATTAGCTTGGTTGATGAGTAGTCAGCCAGCACTTTTTTTTTTTTAGCCAGAGGACCCAAGCTTCTTTTGATTATTGAGCTCGGTTAGCGACTTTTATATTATATTTGTTATCTGTATGATAATGTATAAATACGGAATTTGAATGTTTGATTAAATATTTTGATTTGGAATTGGAACTTCTCAAAATAAGTATATGTAGACTAAACAGTATACGAAAACTCAAAACATAATATATAACATGAGTCATAAAAGACCGCTTGCTCATATTTGATTCGTTTAATATCAAATTTGATTTTTTGGTAATTTTTCAAATAAAATTCAATGAGTACTTACATGAATATTTACCGAACTATTTTATCTAATGGAAGGGTTTTTGTTATGTGCATCACTGGATGAATTAGCGCTATTCATTATCCCTTGTTCTACGAGCGCAGCCACTTATAAACTATTTTATTAGCGTTTACACCTTCTAATCTCAAACGATATTGCTTTTTTCATATCAGTCGCGAAGACAATTAGTCTTTTCTCAGTTATGTTTTGATTTATTTTTATTAAAAAAAAGGAATATGTCTGATTTCATTGAGAGTTTGGCGCTAGACTTTATTGGCTAAAGTTAGAGAATGCTTGAAACTTTTTAATGTTTATTTTGCAGTCAGTCCTGTAGACATTATAAAGAAAAAAAAAATTTGGTTGACAATTTTTTTTCCCATGCAAAGGCATCTAAGTCAGCACACCTATGACACCAGGTTCTACAAATTTACAAAAGTGTTGATTTAGTGTTCTTTGTTATGATTCATCTGATTCAGAGAAGACAATAGAGTCAATCAAGGGAGCATCATCTGCTTTATTTTGAATTTTACAAAGAAAACCATCAGCTTGCAGCCAAAGTTTTTTTGTCTGGAGTTATGAATTTCTACATATTTTATACAGATAAATAAAAGTGACTTCTCACGTGGTATAGCCAAAGTTTGTCTGGAGTTATGAGTTTCTAAATATTTTATACAGATCAAATAAAAGTGACTTCTCTCGTGGTATACTTGTACTCTCTCTCTCTCTCTCTCTCTCTCTCTCTCTCTCTCGCTATAAGTTGAAATGAAGAGATGGTAGGTAAGGTTGGTAGTTATCCGTACTTTTCAAACAGAACTTCTGATGTCTAAGGAGCTTAATCATGTTCGAATATGAACTGTTTTACGGCTGATTTTAAGGAAATCTTTTGGAAATCTAATTTTAGCACAATCAGAATTTCTCCACAATTTTTACAAATATTTGTGAGATGTGAGTTTACAAAGAAAACAATCATCGGAGGATGTTGGATTGCCGAAGGGGCTAATTGCGACGAACACGGAGATCGGTGTCGAGGCGAGTACAGTTTGTAAGAAAAAACTTATCAAAAATACAAAGCATACAACGAAATTAAATATAAAATATCTCCGGCCATTATTGTCTATAATGATTTATAACTCAAATAATTAGATGGAAAAACTATAAGTAATCTGAGCACGTACAAAAACAAAGAACGAAATTAGATCACTATTAAAATAAATAAAATAAAGAAATACAGAAAGAGTTTCTAGTCTATACCTTGCCAAATAGCCTTAATCTAATAGAGGAACTTTTGTTGTATTTATAGGTTAGGCTAGGACCATTCTGTTATAACTGAAATTCTGAAAAGATAAATTTCCATCCATCAGTGAAACTAGATATGAGCATATCATAATCCATTACAACTCCTTATAGGAGAGAATTTAAAACTTAGTTTTCATCATAACATAATAACTATATTATCATGTGCCCACATGCTAGATCGAATAACAACATTCTCCCACTTGGTCCACATGATATAAATGTCACTTAATTGATGATAAACACAGAAGTATGGTCATAGTTAAATCAATAACATCTTGTAGTGGATAGCTCCCTCTCAAATAAGGAATCTAATGCACGAATCATGGCGGTCGAGCTCTTAGTAATAACGAGCTTTTCCTTCCATGTGTCACAATACATAAAATTCATTAAGTGAGCAATTTTATGAGCAAATTGTATGAATGACTTCCTACAAGCCACACGGGTCCTACTTTTGCTATCACAACAGATATAATTCAAATATAAATACTTTATTTGTGTACAATAAAATCATACTTTATTCTCCAAGAATATCTAGAACATGTCTAAATCAACTAGAGAGATAATAAACATATGATGAGCTAAATCAATCCTTGATGTGAATAAAAATATGCTAAGTTGCAAGTGTACGATAATCAAGTTATAGTATTTATAGATATCAATCTACGGGAAAGGAGAGTATTACAAAAACTAATCTAAATGGTTTTTTGAAATGTGTAGGAACAAAGAATGAGAGCGGTGTGTTTTTGATAGAGAGTTTTGTCACAAAATGAAAGGCTAAAATAAGAGGAAAGAAAGAGAGAAAGAGGAGACAATTAAAAAGAAAACAAAGGGGAGACTCAAAATAAGAAAGTAAAATAAGAAACAATTGAAAAGTTGGAGGAAATTAATTGAGAAGACAAGGAATATAGGATTAAATTCACTAATTAATTTCAATTTGGAATTAAAAGTACTGTATTTTTATTATCATTTTACTTTAGAATTCTTAAGTATAGACTATCAAGTTACTCAAAATAAGCATAACCTATTAAACCACTCTAGGAAAGCATAGACTATCAAATTCTTTTTCTACCAATTAGTTTTCTAGTTGATTATTCTAAACGTGATCATTTTAAGCACAAAGAGAGTAATTTTAAAAACTAAAAGAGAAATTAAATGGTTTCATCTAATCCTAGATTTCCTACAAGAATTAGCTACTCATATTATAAAATAAAAATAAAGAAAGAAAATTTTATACTAGAAAGCATTAAATATAAGAAGTAAATCCAAACTACAAATTAAATAAAGAAAGAAAGAAAATCTACTCTATGAAGCAGAGCAACAAAATAAATTAACACTACAATGCATGAAATAAATCTACACTTCAAAGCAATAAATCTAAACTATAAACATAAACTTAAAACCTAAAACTTGCAAAAGCTAAGTAAGAAAATTGAAAGAGAAAACAAAGATTTACATTGCAAAGGATTGGCCCTTTGAGAAGCAAATCTTCATCACCAAAGGAGAAGAAGAAAGAAAGTAGAAAAAGAGGGAATTTTTTTTATTTATTGCAAATAAAAAGTTTACACTTTGAAAGGTCTTCTCAATTAATAGTAACCTTCCTCTCGAAAATAAAATTTACAAAATTGTACATCCCCAAACCTCGCACTCTACCCCCCCTATTTATAGCGTACAACTTTCAACCATAATCCTTTGATCAATCTGGGTTCTAAGAAATCAAAATCAGCCATTGATGCATTCTGTTGCAAACTAATCGATTAGCTAATTGATTAGTACTTCAATTAGTTTGTAACAGATTTGCAACAAACTTTATTGACTTTGTTGACTTTGTCTTCCTTGGGCTTTTGGGTTTCTTTTAGGCTTTAATATGGGATTGAAAAATAAAGAAAATTTATTCCTTTAAGCTCTTATTCGATAAATCTTTGCTACCTAGAGATTAAGATAAAAAGATATTATTAGCAGGTATATTTATTCATATAAAAAAGATAACGAGGGTATAAACGTACAGTTAAATATAATTATCAATCATATATGCTCCACATGACTTAGGAACCATTTTACTAGCAATCCTTTAGTTTTGGGATCCACAACCATAAGCTCGCTATTAATGTGTTGAATGGACGCAACACTTTGCTTCATATTCTCTCTAACACTAAGATACTTTATATTGATACAGTTGCTTTAGCTTCCACTCTTATTATTTTTGGAGAAGAAAACATCAGTTGAATTATCATAATAAATCGTTATAGGCCTCACAATAGAATCGATGATTTTGAGGCTTGTGATAAAGTTCCTCAACCATAATGCCTATGTAATGGTTTCATAGCACACAATAAACTCTAACTTCATGATAGATGAAGCAATAATTATTTGTTTAGTACTCCTCCAAGATCTAACACCTCCGTTGAGAAGGAAGATATATCCCGAAGTAGACTTTCTTGAATCTACACATCCAACAAAGTCTGAATCTGAATAGCTGACCACCTCCAAATAATTAGTATGATTGTAAGTTAATCTATAATCGCTGGATCCCTTCAGATATCTCATCACCCTATTAGCAACCCTCCAATGCACCATACCAAGATTACTCTAGTATTGACCCAACAATCTTGCTACAAATCTAATGTTAGGTCGAATGCAGACTCGTGCATTCATCAAGCTACCCATGGTAGATGCATAATGTATGCTCTTCATCTGTTTCTTTCTAGTTCATTCTGTGGCATTGATCTTGTCTGAGTTTATCCCCTTTGATGATAGGTACTGACATGGTTGCACAATCTTTCTTTTTGAATCTCTCTAATACCTTTTAAATATAGGCCCTTTGAGATAGCCCTAAAGTGCTTTTAGATCTATCTCTGTGAATTTCTATGCCAATAACATAAGAAGCTTTACTTAAATCTTTCATTTCAAAGTTCTTAGAGAGGAATTGTTTTGTCTCATGTAGCAAACCTAAATTACTGCTTGCAAGCAGAATATCATCTACATATAGGATTGGAGATATAACCTTGCTCCCACTAAGCTTAAGGTATACACATTGATCAACGATGTTCTCACAAAATCTGTATAAGAAAATAATGTTGTGTAACGTTTTAAACCATTGGCGTGAGGCTTGTTTTATTCCATATATAGATATATTCAGCTTGCAAACTAAGTGATTATCTTTTTCATAATAAAATATTGTTGTTGCCTCGTGTATACTTCTTCCTCAAGATCCACATTCAGAAAGACTATTTTCATATCTATTTGATGTAATTCCAGATCAAAATGACCTACTAGAGCTATGATAGCCTTAAATGAATCCTTCATAGAAACTCGATAGATGGTTATATGATAATCAATTCCTTTTGTTTGAGTGAGACCTTTGGCTACAAGTCTAGCCTTATATCGCTCAACGTGACCAGAAGTGTCTCTTTTGGTCATATAGACCCATTTGCAGCCTATGGCCACAGCCCCTTTTGATAATCTGATGAGAAATCAGACTTGATTTTTAGCTATAGATTCTATCTCTTCCTTCATGGCATTATACCAAAGAGCAAATTGATCTCCATCTACAGCTTACGAAAATGTATGCGGATCATCCTTGGGTCGGATGTCAAAATCAGACTCCTAAAGATATATAACATAATCACTAGAAATACCTGACCTTCTTTCCCTTGAGGACCTCCTTACTCCTGCCTCTTGATTTACATCAATAGGAGGTTCATTATGAACTTTAATTTCATGGGCTAGTTGCTGTTGGGCTGGTTGCTTATCAAGGTTATCTATTTGATTTCCTTGAAGAATAGCCAAATCTCTATCTTTACGCAACTCGATTTCCTCATGTGGTTCCTCAAATTCTATCCTATGAGAAAAGACACTCCACTAGATTCAGAATCCTCAAGAAATTTAGCATTTCTAGCTTCAACTACTCTTGTAGAGTGTGAAAGACAATTAATTAATATCTATTAGAGTTAGCTGTATAACCTATGAAAATAACCATGAACTATCCTTGGGTCAAGTTTCTTCATGTGTGGATTATAAATCCTCATTTCAATTGGACAACCTCATATGTAAAAGTAATTTAAACTAGGTTTTCATCCATACCATAATTCAAATGGTGTTTTGGAAACACTTTTAGATGGAAACCTATTTAAAATATACATTGCAGTTTTCAAGGCTTCATTTCAAATAGATAAGGAATATCAGAATTACTAATCATGCTTCTCACCGTATTAATAAGCATGTGATTCCTCTTTTCAGATACACCATTTTGTAGTGGTATATCGGGCATTGTATATTGGACAATGATGCCCTCTTCATTGAGGAATTTTGTAAATGAACCTGGCATTTGTCCATTTTTCGTGTACCTACCATAGTACTCTCTGCCCTCTATCTGATTTTATAATTTTAATTTTCTTTTTCTTTTGTTTTTCTACCTCTGCCTTATAGCTCTTAAAGTCATCAAGTGTCTCTGCTTGTCAAAAAGGAAATAAAGATACATATATCTGGTATAGCCATTAATAAATGAGATAAAATATCTCTAACCATTTAGACTGGGAGTAATAAAAAGTCTAC
This sequence comes from Asparagus racemosus, assembly GCA_037177215.1. Lineage (NCBI taxonomy): Eukaryota > Viridiplantae > Streptophyta > Magnoliopsida > Asparagales > Asparagaceae > Asparagus > Asparagus racemosus. The sequence goes on from JBAKGM010000233.1 coordinate 10,097,321, forward strand.
AGATATCAGTGTGTATGGTTTCTAAAATACTATTACTCCTCTTGGCACCTTTAGTGGAGTTGTTTGTTTGTTTTCCCTTATTGCAATCAACACAACTACAAAAATTAGTAAAATTAAGAGTTTTTAGAACTCCATCATTTACTAATCTCGTAATTTTCTCTATGGAGATATGTCCTAATCTCCTATGCCATAAAGTAGGAGAGTTCTACAGCAACAACAATAATATCAAAGCTTTTATCCTACATGTTTGGGGTTGGCTACATAAATTCTATTCTTCTATCTTAATTGCTTCTAACCAAATTTTTTTGGGTCTACCTCTGGATCTCCTAGTCTTATTAACTAGAATACTATTACTTTTCCTAACAAATGTATTAAGAGGTCTCCGTTGTACATGAGCAAATCATCTTAGCCTATTCTCTCTCATTTTCTCCTCAATAGAAGCAACCTCTAATTTATTACGAATGTACTCATTTCTTATCCTATCTTTTAGTATATACCCACAAGAACATCACAACATTCTCATTTTTGCTACACTTATTTTTTCCAAATGTTTTTAATTACCCAACACTCTGACCCATAAAGCATTATTGGTCTTATAACCATCTTATAAAATTTTCCCTTTAGTTTCATTGGTATTCCATGATCACATAAAACTCTCGAAACACTCCTCCATTTCAACCATCTCGATTTGATTCGATGAACAACATCATCCTCAATCTCACTATCATGCCAAATAATTGATCCTAGACAGCGAAAACAATTATTTTTTAGATATTTCTTGACTATCAATATATACTATAGGCTCTTTTCTTTTCTTAGTTTTACTAAAAATGCACGCCATACACTCTTCTACTAATTCTAAAATCTTTAGATACAAGAGCTTGTCTCTACCTTTTTACTTTAAAAATTATTCATCTTCTAGTTCCGTCAACTAATACTATATTATCCATATATAACATGCACCATGTGATTTCATCCTAAATGTACCTAGCAAGTTAGATAATAACTAATGCAAAAAGATAAGGACTTGATGCTGACTCTTGGTGTAAACCTATAGTAATAGGAAACGGCTTAGTCTCTCATTCATTAGTTTTTACTCTAGTTGTTACTCTATCATATATATCTTTAATCACATCAATATATATACTAGATACATGTATTTATTTTGCTAAAACCCACCACATTACCTCTCTAGACACTCTATCATAAGGTTTTTCTAGATCTACGAAAACTATATTTAGATCCTTTCTCTTCTCTCTATATCTCTCCATCAACCATCTTAAAATATGCACTGGTTCCATAGTTGACCTCCTGGGTATAAAACCAAATTGATTTTTAGATACGCTTGTCTTCTTTCTTAGTCTTTGCTTAATTACCCTCTCTCAAAGTTTCATAAAATGATTCATGAGTTTTATACCATGATAATTTAATCAACTTTATATATTTCCCTTATTCTTATATATAGGTGTCCAATATTAATCCTTCACTCGTCGGGCATTCTCTTTATCTCGATAACCTTAATAAGTAATTTAGTTAATTATCCTAATCATATATCTCTAAGACATTCTAAACTTCTATAGGGATATCATACAGTTCTATGGCTCTTTCACATTTCATTTTCTTTAGTGCATCTTTAACCTCACTAATCCTAATATTTAGATAATATCTATAGTTTCTATCATTCACTATATGGTCAAATTCTCTATGTTGCTCACTTATTTGGTTATCACTAAACAATTTATGAAAGTAACTCCTCCGCCTCTCTTTCATTTCTCCATCAGTTATTAGAACTCTTTGATCTTCGCTTTTAATACAGCTAATATTACCCAAATCCCTACTCTTCCTTTCTTCTAATCTTAGTAAGCTTACACACACACACACACACACACACACACACACACGCGCGCGCGCGCGCGCACACACACACACTCCTTAGATTCTAACTTCTTATAGTAATTCTCATAAGCCTTGTATTTAGTCTCACTAACCGCTCTTTTTACTTCCTTTCTCGCTAGCTTATATTTCTCCAAGTTTTCCTTACTCATACACTTTTGCCACTCTTTATAGAATATTTTCTTTTCTCTAATTGCCTTTTGCACATCATCATTCCACCACCGACTCTCCTTACCATCTAATCTAAAACTTTTAGATTCTCCTAATATATCTTTAGCCATCTTCTTAGTACTTTTATTCATATTCAATATATCTTCCATTATTATTTTATTTTTAAATTACATTAAATTCTCCCCTTTTAAGTTACATGATTTAGTTCTTATTCTCTGGTTCATGTTAGTTTTTCTACTTCACTTCTTAAAACTATCAACCTATGTTGTGTAGTTAAACTCTCTCTCTCTCTCTCTCAGTATAACAATCTTTGCATGTTAATCTATCTGCCCTTCTAGTAAGAAAAAAGTCTATTTGACTACTATTAAATCTACTTTTAAAGGTTATTAAGTGTTCATCTCTTTCTCTAAATTGTGTATTTGCTATTATCGAATCATACAATATAGCAAACTCTAAAATTAATTCTCTCATATCGTTCTTATCTCCACATTCAAAACCTCTATGTATCCTCTCATATCTGTTATTATTCTTACCAGCATGCCATTAAGATCAATTTTGTTTAAATTATCAAAGAAATTGTTTCAAATAAAAAAAATTCAAAATAGAGTTCTCATTAGTGAAATTACCCTTTTTGCTAACATCAACATGGATCTTCAAATAAATCAATTCAAATATGGGATCTAGATCAATTTTGTATAAACTATCAATCAAGGTCCCATCACCAACATGGACTTTACTCAATAAAATATCAAAATATATTTTTTCAAAATGAAAACTTTAACCAACAGAAACTAATTTTGAAAATTAAAGTTAAATTTCTAGAGAATTCTAGAGCATAGAAGACATTTTCTAAATTCAAAGTGAAACTGATCTTCAAAATCAATCTAAAGGTTCCCACAGCCTTAATTTGTGAACGCATTTGATTTCCTGAGTAGATGCACTACTATTTCCCTATGGCTTTCTTAGGTTGAGAAAGCCCTGCATGGTATTTAGAATATAGACTGTGAAACTAGAATCAATCCACCATGAATTATTTGGAACGTCAATAAAAAAAGATTCATGACACACAAAAGAGATGAAATTATCTTTCATTATAAACCATTTTTTATACTTACTATAATCTTTCCTCATATGCCTGGCCTTTTTGTAAAAGAAGTATTTATCTTTATCGCCATATTTATTCATTAGAATGTTCTGCTTCTTCTTTCATTGTTGAGAATGATTGTTCTTTTCAGTGCTTCTTTTATTATGTGCAACCAAATGATCATGCTTCTTGTGCTTTAGCCTGTCTTCCTCTTGAACACAATGGTCAGTAATTTATTCACTGACCATTTCTCCTTATGTGTGTTGTAGCTGGTAAAAAGGTTCAGACCGTTTAACAAAGATGAGTTCTGTTTGAAGAAGAACCCCTAAGACACTTGGGCCATTCCACAAAAATCTCGCAAAGCTAAGGAAGTGGGCTAAAGGAAGGAAGAAGCCAAAACCCTACGAATAAGGGAAAATTCAACATAGACTCGAAACCTAGCATAGACTCAAAACCTTACGCAGACCCAAAACAGCGAATGCACTGGCGAGCATGAATATAAGCATGAGTTAACCCCGTTTACCCCAGGCTACATGTGCCGTA
>JBAKGM010000233.1:10101111-10122881 GCA_037177215.1 Asparagus racemosus
ACGCTTGGCGTATTAGGTTGAGGAGAAAAGTTTTAAATTTTATACTCCCCGATCTAATACGTCGCGGGCTTGCTCGCATCCCGTTTCCGTGTATTTTGGGAAGCGGGGCGTGACATCGACTCTTCTGCTGTTGGTAGGGAAAGCCTTTCGAACACTGAAGCTCTTTGCGAATGAACCTTCGGCTCAAAGCAATCACATCCTGATAACAATGTCTTGATTAGTCGTGCACATGAGCAATAACAATCTATTTCATCAATTGTCCTCTTTTGTGTGTCCTCGGCTTGATGACGTGGTCGATTAGGACGACGTATTGCTTGCTGCTATGAATCGTCGAGGATTGTACTTCCACCCCCAAGTGTAACGTTGTCTTCGATTGGAAGACATGTCTTCTTTTGAGGGTGTTGACCCTTTGATGTAGCACACTCCTTAAGAGGAGCTTTTGGTTATTTGTCAACGGAAGTTGTCCTTGCATAAATCAACATGGTATCGTCATCTCTTGTGACTTTGCGAATAACAGCACGCTTAAAATTCTTCCCCTCAGCAGTCTCGCATGGATGTTCAAATGAGATGCAACGGGAATTCTTGCTGTTTGAGATGTCCCGAGTTGCTTGAGACACTTTTGAACACCAGCTTGATTCTGGATATGACCCCCAGTCTGTTGTCGTGTATAGACTTCATTACTCAAGCGTTCCTTCACTGGTGCTTTGCCTTGGTTTCAAGGCTGTGGACCGAGGCGATTAAGCACTGAAGTTGTATTCTCGAGCTTTGTCATTGATATGACAGCAGGAGAAGTGGATGGATGCATCAGAGAAGAACTCCCTTGACCTGGACAGTCAGAAGTGTTAGGGCTGACATTTCTTTGGCCGAGACACTTTGGATTGTCTCGGTTGAAGGATCTTTGGCCGAGACAGTTAGAAGTGTCTCGGCTGAAGGCTCTTTGGCCGAGATAGTTGGAAGTGTCTCGGCCAAAGGCAGAGCCTTAGGCCATATTTTGTCCTGTACGCTGTGCAGATTTTGGGATCCAAACTTTGTGACTTGATCCCTTGGCCGCTTTCAACTCTTGCACCTTGCGTATAATATCACGTGCATGAGCGGCTCGTGTACGATGCTTTTGGGTGTGCTCCTTCCTCGTCAGATGAGTCCTCTTGACAGGAATCTATTCTTCCCTGACCAGAGTACTGAAAGTTTAGAATTGAGACGTCGTAGTTTCTCGACGCCTCTGAGTACGTGAGTTTGCATAATAGTGAACTTCGTCCATCGACTCCATGGCCTTCGCAAATTGGCAGGCCATCTTCTGATGTTGCCTCTGATGAGCCCTCTTCGACAAAGTTACAGAGACTTTGTAGGATGACTCTTTCTTCGGAATAGAGTCACAACTAGCAGAGCTTCCAGCTTTCCAATTTGTCGGGGTATTGTTGCGAGGGGAAATCTCTGACACAAGTGGGCGAGATTCATCACTCTTTGTGACAAGTCGGACGTCCTGCCTTAGAGATGAAATTCTCTGATGCTTGCGAGATGAGGAGGATCTTGATGAAGAGGAGGAGAGATACTCCTCAAACTTGACTTGATCGAGACGTAATCAAGTCCATCGACCATGAGTTCGGCTTGATCGTTGTTTGGCTGCGACACAATAGCCTCAATGTTGAGACTATTGGCTCCCACTGTGGTAACCATCGTGTTTCCGTTGAGAACAAGTTTCTTTGAAGTTTCCATTCTAAAACATTTCAAAATGAAAATAAATGAAAGATTACATGTGTAATTCTCTCTATTACAAAAAAATGATCTCACTCTCATACAAAACTCGAACAGAAGTCACTATGTAGCAAGCTCCTGCTTGTGTGGGTTCTTTGCCTATACCGGAGACGCGTCATCTGTGGACCACCAAGCAACGATCGCCGAATTGACGGGGTTGGATTTATATTTCACTGAGGAAACAAGAACTTAAACAAATATCTTAGCTAAGTAAGATATCTACTCTTCCCAAGATTTACGACGAAGCTTAAACTCGAGGAATCTCTAAGTGAAGAATATTGTTGAACTCTTTCTCTACTCCTTTGAAGTCTCTCTCTCTCAAAATCTTCAGTTCTCTAGATCAAGATTTTTAAATTCCCCTTCAGATGGGCATAGTGGGGCTATTTATAGCCTTTAGGAGGTGTAACAGCTGAAAAGAGCACAAGTTGTGACCTGCTAGAATTGCATAGTGGGCGAGACACTTTTTGTGTCTCGGCCCAAAACTGTCTCGGCCAAAGAGGTTGGGTTCCCCGCTGTTGTAACCGCTCTTCCTTCTTTAAAGGCATGTTTAATGCCCCCATTTATGCGCTTAGTGGGTGTTTTTCAAGGATGTAATCGCCCACTAATGTAAATGAACGCCCCCACGTGTTGAAAGGGTCAAATGGTCCCCACGAATGACGATAAAACACGTGAAAAATCCTTTAGACACAATATGTGTCTCAGCAATGGCCGAGACACAATAAGTGTCTTGGTAATAGCTTGTTGTGTCTCGGTAATGACCGAGACACATTAAGTGTCTGGGACATATATTTATCAGTTTTACCTTTGTGGTTGATTTCCTTAGAGTTTAACGACGTCGTTCTTCAATCTTCTCATGATTAAATCACACTTGGGGTTCATCAGTAATTTTCGATGCCTACACCCCTGCCAACAGTCGATCGCCATCACATTGAATGCATGATTAGAGTCATCGTTACTCCAACCGTGAAAGTCTTTATGACTCATCGGACCTCGTCAGCACTATGCACACTCCATCTCCTCACATTAAACACCAAGGTGACTCATCCCCCTCTGTACCTGACACTTGTAAAGTAGTGGCCGACTGAGCCGCCTGCTTAGAATCAGCCAAAGTTACGCATCTACCCATTAGATCTGCTATAAAGGGAAGCTGCTGTCCACTGCTTAGGGTAGGCAACCTCTTGCTAAAAAATACAACACACTTATTCTTCTTCTCCACTCAAGCTTAATACTAACTTGATTATTGGAGGAATCACCAAAGATCCTAACTCCGACCCTCTCATGTGTTGTTCATGTGCAGGATGGAATTCACTGCTCAAAGATTGACCGTCTGAAGAAAATTGAGGACCCTAATACCCTACAAGATCCATACTTAAGCTCCTGTTAGATAACTGACATCAATAGTTTGGCGCCCACCATGAGGCCGTTCTTTCTTCTTTGCACAAGATGGATAGTTTTGATCGTCCTGGCTGATCCTCCAATTCGTCCGCTGAAGAGCCACACATGGGCTCTGTCAGTCAAGTCCAGTTGGAGGAGACTGCTCAGAGAATTTCTCAATCTCTCCAGCAGTAGTTCGTTTCCTTCATGAACGAACTCCTCAGCCGTATTCCTCCTTAGCAGCTCTCACCATTGTTTGTTCCTCCTCCTCCCCCCCTCCTGTGGGTTAGGCTGAGCAACGAGCACCGGAAGATCACAATGTTCACACCTCTCCTCCACTCTGCCAACAGGCTCATTTTGCCGCTCCACCTCAATAGACTCAGCATTATGTGGAGGGGATAGGGGAAAGCCGTAGCTATGACCATCGCGGCCATGAGCAAGCCGCATGGATGGCTTTGTGCGGCCCCAGACATCCCTACGCTGCACCAGGTCCTTCCACCACCAATCTAGCATCTGGTTATGATTGAACATTTAATACTATTGCTGAGACTATCAGAGGGAGCACTCCACTAGCCAAGTGGATCATGAATTCTCCCTACGCTAAATTTAAAATGCCTCATATTGAGAAGTACAAAGGCAAGGGAGATCTAGCAGAGCATGTACAAAGTTTTAGTAGCTTGATGAACATGTAACAAGTGATGGAGCCGATCATCTGTAGATCCTTCCCTATTACCTTGATGGGAAGTGCTAAGATGTGGTGGAACTCAATGGACAAGAAGTCCATCCACAGTTTTGAGCAACATAGCCAAATGTTTGTGCACCACTTTTTAGCCGACTCCAAATAGAAGAAGCCCTCCCGTGTCTTGCTACAAAGAGACAGGAACTTGAGGAAAGCCTTAGGTACTACTTTAAGAGGTTCCAAGCAAAGAGGCTAGAAGTCGATGACCCTAGCAACATGGTTGTCATGGCTGCGATCTCGGCAAGGCTAGACAACAACCATCTGGCTGACTGGCTCATCATAGATCGAGTCACCAACTATGAATAGTTGATGGGCAGGCACGAGGGCACATGGATGTGGAAGACGCTTGAGTCCATAAGAAGTCTGCTAAAAAAGCAGAAGCCATAGCAGCAGTAGCAACAGCAACATTAGCAGAAGTCGATCCCTCCCCAAAGGAGGAAACAGTGAATGATCACCCTAGAATTGACTCCAGGCTAAGCAAGGCTGACAAGAGGGACCAGAGGAGAGAAGCAACCAAGAGGCTAGCCCTCAGTTCCCTCAACACTTCTCTCACACAGGCTCTTTACTTGGTCCAGAAAGAAGAATATTTGAATTCTACTCCTCCCCGTATGAAGTTGAACCCTCGATTTAGAGACACCAGACAGTACTGCCAGTACCACTGAGATCACAACCATCATACTAATGACTGTCGAGTCCCCCAGAGAGATATTAAGGACTTGATACAAAAGGGATTCTTGAAGAGACTTATCTCTCGATAGGACAGAGGAGAACCCGCTCTAGGGAAGTCCAACAGGAGGTCTCGATCCAGATCGCCTCATCCCCAACATCAACAAGATAACCAACCTGCAAAAATTGGTAGTCAGGGCGTTATCAACACCATCAATGGTAGTCCTGCAGCAGGAGGAATGTCCAATAATGCTCAGAAGAAATATGTTAGATGAGCGTTGGAAGTCAATTTGTGTGAGAAGAAGCCTAGGATAGATCAGCTTATTTCTTTCAGCGACGCTGATCTGAAAGGCATTGAGAAACCTCATGATGACTCTGTCATTATATAGGATGAGATTAATTGCTTTCAAGTCAAAGGATCTTATTCAATATTGGGAGCTCGACTGATATCATGTTCATCGATGCCTTCAATCAGATAGGAATTGACAAGTCCAAATTATAGCTTTGCTGAGGTGCCCACATTGGATTCATAGGACATTCACACCTACCAGAAGGGATGATCACTCTCCCCCTAATGATCGCTAAATACTCTCGCTAGTCTATTGTTTAAACTCAGTTTTAGTGATGAACATCAAGTCTGCCTACAATGTCATTCTCAAATGAACTCCAAATAGCCTACAGGTGGTCCCATCCACCTACCACCAGATAGTGAAGTTCTCGACCCCTGAATGAGTCGAGTTTGTGAGGAGCAATGAGTGAGAGACTAGATCATGCAATATGCTCTCGATGAAAGGGAAAGGAGTACTAGAGACCCTACCAATTGAGAAGAGCCGTCTCCAAATGGATAAAGAATTGGAACGGTAGTGGACGACTCCCGCAGAAGAATTGTAAGAAGTGTCAATCAACCTTGATGAATCAAGGAAGTTCAAGATTGGATCAAGCCTAGTTGAGCCCCAACGAGGAGCTGTGATCATGTTCTTATGCGAGAATGCAGATGTGTTTGCTTGGAGACCCGAAGACATGCCAGACATTCCCCCCGAAGTAGTGAGTCATGAGCTCTTGGTTGATCGACATAGCGAGCTAGTTCGATAGAAGAAAAGGCATCTTGGCCGTGAGAGACAGAAGGTGGTCGTGGATGAAGTCGACTGATTTCTCAGAGTTGACTTTATCAGAGAAGTTTAATACTCAGAATGGCTATCTAATATGGTGCTGGTCAAGAAGTCACTTGGCAAGTGGAGGATTTGCGTGGACTTCACCGACCTGAACAAAGCTTGCCCAAAAGATAGCTACCCCCTTCCAAGGATTGACCAATTGGTAGATAGGAGCGCGGGCTATGAACTGCTCAGTTTTATGGATGCCTTCTCTGGATACAATTAGATCCTAATAGCAGAGCATGATCAAGAGAAGACCTCATTCTTTACAAACCAAGGAACCTACTACTATAAGGTGATGCCATTCGATTTTAAGAATGCAGGGGCCACCTACCAGCGGTTAGTCAAAAAGATATTCAAGCACCAGATCAGTCGTACTGTGGAGGCGTACTTGTATGATGTCCTTGTGAAGTCAAAGCAGGCAGCATCTCACGTATCAGATCTTGAAAAAACTTTCTCTATCCTTTGACACTACCGCATGAAGCTCAACCCAGCGAAATGTGCTTTTGGGGTGCAATCAGGTAAATTTCTTTAGTTCATGACTACCCAACAGGGCATTGAGATCAACCATGAGAAGATAACGACCATAGAGTAGTTGCCTGAACCTTGTACATTGAAGAACATTCAGAAGCTGAATGGCAAGATAGTGGCATTGGGTTGCTTCCTTTTGGAATCTGCTGAGAGAAGCCTCCCATTCTGCACAACTTTGAGAGGAAGCAAGGAGTTAAAGGAAGTCATCGGCTGGACGGTAGAGTGTAGTGAGGCCTTCAATGAACTCAAGAAGTATTTGAGTTCCAAGCCTCTGTTGAGCCAACCCAGAGAAGGAGAAACCTTGTATCTCTACCTGGTGATCTCCCAAGAAGCAATTAGCTCAATTCTGATCTAATAGGAAGACAATGCAGAGAGGCTGATATATTACATCAGCTGAATCTTAAAGGCAGCCGAACTCAACTACACTCTCATCAAGAAGGCCTCCTTCACTATCATAGTTACAGCTAGGAGGATTCTTCCCTACTTTCAAGCGCACACCATAGTGGTGCGGACAAATTTGACCTTGAAGAAAGCACTTGGTAGCCCTACCACTTTGGGAAGAATGATCAATTGGTCGGTCGAGCTCAATGAATATGATGTACAATTTGAGCCCAAGATGACCATAAAAGCTCCAGCCTTGGCTGACTTCTTGATAGATACATCCGTAGTAGATGACGAGCTGTCTCCACTCAAATCAGTCCCCCCACCTGAGTCTTCGACTCCCAAGATGACCAAGGCACCTCCTTCTTGGAAGCGTAATACTCCCAAGCATAACCTGTCCGAGTTCTCCTTGTGGTGGTTATTGAAGGTGGATAGATCCTCGGAAGAAGGAGGCACTAGAGCTAGAGTAGTCCTACGTGGCCGGATGCGTCCACATACGAGCACTCCATCACTTTTGAGTTTTCAACCTCAAACAACGAGGTCGACTATGAAGCACTTTTGGTAGGACCCCGAGCCACCCTAGTAGTTAAGATCGAGCTCGTCTACATCATGGCTGAGTCCCAACTTGTCATCTACCAAGTAAGGGAAGAGTATGAAGCCAAAGACTCAAGGGTGATCCTATATCTGAAGGCGGTCAAGAAGCTTTTGAGCAACTTCAATGATTTCAGAATCACCCAAGTCCCCCACACCCTCAACACTCGAGCGGACACCTTATCTAAGCTCGGGTCATCCAGCTCTGGGAATAGTCAAGGACCTGTGTATATGGACACCCTCAAGAACCCTAGCATCATGGAAGCTCCAACTAACTCAGTCATGTAGACCGAGACGTCAATGAAACCCTGTTAGATGGATCCACTCATCGAGTACCTAACAGGGGGGACCTCACTAGAGAGTGCTACTGAAGCGAGGAGTCTACAAAGGAATGCTCGAAGATATCTTATGATCGATAATCAACTGTTGATGTCAGTTATCTAACAGGGGATTGAGTGTGGATTATTAAGGATGTCAGGGTCATCAATCTTCTTCAGATGGCTACTTCTTAAGTCGAGAGTCCAGTCCTGCACATGAAGAACATGTAAGAGGACAGAGTTGGGATCTCCAGTGGTTCCTCTGATGATCAAGTCAGTATCTCGCTTGAGAGGAGAAGAAGAAGGGTTAAGTAGTAGAGTTTTTTTAGAAAAACTTATTACCCTAGGCAACAGATAGCAGTTTCCCTTTATAATAGCTTTGAGGAGTAGATACGTAACTTCGGCTGAGTCCAAGCAGGTGGCTCAGTCGGTAGCTACTTTACAGGTATCGGCTGCAGAGAGGGATGAGTCACCTAGGCAATCAATGTGAGGGTGATTGGGTGTGTATGGTGCTGACGAGGTCCGATGAGTCATAAAGACTTTTAGAGCTAAAGAAATAATAACTCTGATAATTCATTTAATGTGATGGTGACCAGCTGTCGGCGGGGGGCTCGAGGATAAATCGCTTATTGACTCGGCTTCATGAGAGGGTCAACAAGTGAGACCTTTCAGCTTGATCTTGCGAGTGGGCTGAGAAGTACCGCCTTTTTAGTCAACCTCGATGGTTGTCGATCTGACTTAGTGGAATGAAGATGAGCGGGGTCAACTAGAATGGTGAGTCAAATGAGGATGACTTTCGACTCACCAATGTTAGGAAGGGTCGAGTGCTGAAGCCGCTTGAGTCGTCCTTCTCAAAGTGTAGTTGATTGGGTATTTAATTAAGATGGGACACGTGTCAGCTCTTCGTCAAGGATTAACACTTAGCCATTTGCATGATATAACACTGGGCTCTTTCGCTCCTACTCGGTAGGCCGAATCCAAGTGAAATCGAACAGTCGACGGTTGGGATATCTAAGGCACATTTATGAGGAAAGAGATAGGCTGTTGTTAATGTGATGCTCTAATGTCACTAGAGATCATGCGTCGGCATCGCCTCGTCTCTTGAGCACAGATGGCATCTCCTGAGCACAGATGTCACCGAAGATCATGCGCCGGTGTCACCTCACCGTCCATCTACAATCAAATTGACCGCTCTGATCTTGACACGTGGCTATCTTCGAGCCTATATAAAGTAGTTCTGCTCAAGGGTTTGTTTAAAAAATTTCTGAACCCTAGAACTCTGCTTCTCAAGCAATCTCTGACCTACTTCTAGCAATCTCTTTCTTGCTAATGGCTTCTTCTGCTTTTGCTGTGGCCCACCACGAGATGAGGATCGATCTTCTAAGGAAGTTTTGGTAGAAGTTGTGTGCAACTCGAGGATTATTATGACCGCTATGACATTCCTCGTGCATTCACGCTGTCAGTGCCTAAGAGGGCTCAGGCTGTGTACGACCATAGCGGGGTCATTGCTCCGGTCTACCTAAAACATCTAGAGTGTGGATTGTGTCTTCTGCTCCACCCCTTTCTCTGCCGTGTCTTCGAAGCTTTAGGAATCTCGCCTCCTAATTCAAGCCAAACTCTATTGCTACGCTGGTGGGGCTTGTGGTGATTTGCCATGGGGTTGGAGTCAACCCGACCCTTCGCATGCTCAGCCATCTCCTTAGCGTTAAGGTTAGGAAGATGGAGGGTTATTACTACTTCTAGAATCTGGGTGGCTTTAAAGTCATCTCGAACGCTCCTGAGTCGAACAAAGACTGGAAGGAGAAATTTATCTAGGTCTTTGAGGCAGACCCCATCTTGTCTTGTTCTGCTTGGCTCGAGATCAGGAAAGATGTTTTGAAGTCAGGTTTCCTCATGGCTAAGGAGAAGCAGGGCTCGAGAAGATTTGGGCCTATTCTCGATCTTGAAGGATCGAGAACTTGTTCGATGCTGCAGTGTTGCGGGTGGTCGGCATCTCCGGAGTCCCGCTGACTGAAGACAACAAGGTCTGATTAGCAGTCTTTGCTTTGTCACTGAAGGAGTCAGATGAAACACAGCTGGGATCTTTAGTCAGGCCCCAAAAATGTTTGAGGTAAATGCCTGAGGTCTGAGTTAGCCCCAGCTGAAACTGATGAGGTGGTAGCGAATGCTGTCGAGATCACAGCTTGGTTGGCTAGGTCGGGTGCTTCTACTGTTCAAGCCAAGAGGTCTGAGAAGAAGAGGAGGTGACCATAAAAAGTAAGTGCCTGAGGTCCCTCCGAAGGGGCTGAGCTGACCCAATCTAAGAAGGGGAGTGCAGCAGAGGCGACCACTCCTGTCCCTGCTCAAGATGCTGAGGAAGGCGAAAATCTCGCCATTCCTCTCCTCGAGGCCCCTCATGTAGAGCAAGCTAACAACACTGTCTTAGATGACGGGGAGTCCCAAGCTCAAGTTGAGGGAGGGGGCGTGAAATGGTAGAGTAAGAGCCTGCGGAGGCCTAGGCTCAGATCGAGGAGGAGACGGCTCGACCTCCACCAACCTAGTTTGCCCATTGAGAGTTAAAGGAGTTGGCTATCGATGAGCCTTTTGTTGAAGACTTGGTAGTGGTGGAGGTATCTGTAGCTCAAGAGGGCCGCATTGGATGGCCCTTCCCCCACCGCGTTAATGAAGTTTCGATGGATGTGTGGGAAGAGCTAAGGAAGCTGACGATAGAGACGCTTACAGTCTACCACAGACACGAGAGGGACCCGTCCGAGGAGAATCAGTTCATTCCCCAGTGCAGTCTTGATAAAAGGGCATCCGTCTAGGAGTCTCAGATGGCCTAGAGTAGGGTTGTGGAATAGTTCTTTCTACCAAAGGATGATAAGATCCTTGCGACCATACCAGATTGTGGTCTTCATCAGGCCTTGAGGAGTTACTTGCTCCAAGGGGCCTTGGTGGAGCAGGAGCTCTTTTGCAGCTTCAAGCACATTCAGGAGGTCTATTTCAAACTCCAGGATGAGCTAGAAGCGAAAAAGACGACACGAGAGGCTACTGAGGTGAAGCTAGCTGCCTAGGAAAAGGAGTCGGCGGCTTGGAGTAGAACCAAGAATAAATGGTTGTGAGAAGCAGAAACACGGGAGGAGATGCTAAAGGGACTGAAGGCGCATAGCAACAAAAAGTCAGCCATGATCAAGAAACTTAAGGAGGACATCGATCATCTCGAGCATGAGCTTCATGAGCGGGATGAAAAGGTGAAGTACTTGGAGGATGAGATCATGGTCGAGAGGCGAGAGAGCAGCGCCGCTTTCATCCGGGCTCGACTGGCTTGCCAACATGATGAGAGCCTTCAGGACTAGCTGAAGGAGGTGGTGGATGCTCATGAGACTCTACAAAAAGAGGTGGCTCGAGCAACACTAGAGGCTAAGAAATAACAAGAGTCATCTCTTGCTGAAATACAGGCGCTGCAGGGTCACCTCAATCATCTTGAGTTTGAGGCCTACTGAGTGGAGGTTATGGAAAAGTACCACAACAATACTCTTGGAAAGGTCAAGGTGGTCTTGGCCTGCAAGGCCGGTTTTGACTACTTCAAGAGGCAGCTCCGTCCTGACTTCAAGCTCGATCCTGCCTAGTTCTACTGTCCTCCCCAAGTCGCTAATTTCATTGATGATCTTCAGGAAATAGAGAGGAGAGGAGGAGGACTGGTCCTAGATGTCGACAATGAGATGGTGAGGGTGAGGAGTTGGATGAGGGCTCTACTTGAGACAGTTGGGCTAGCCAGCCTGGCGATAAGGATGAAGAGGCTACGTTTGAGCCCCAGTTGACTCCTCAGCTGACTCCTGCTATTACTGCTCCTCTAGATCTGACTTCTGCTTCTGGGCCCATGCTACGCTTACTTCAAGCCCTACTCCTGCTTGGAGTCGGGACCCTTGAGAGCTTTATGTATCTTCTATTTTGCTGCTGTTTGTTTTTTGTTTTTTGTCTCTTTTATGTAAATACTGTTTGAACATATTTTGGTATATGAATAAAAATATGCACTTTTGTCTATTTGATCTATGTACCTTTCTTGCTTATGTTTCTATGTTTATCTATAGTTTACCACATTTGGGATTTGTAACTGAGATGAGTTGGCTTCTTGCCTTAGTTTTATTCTAGAGGATACCAAGGTCTTATGGGTTAAGGTTGGCTGAGTCGATAACATGCCTTGGTTTTATTCTGAATGGGTACTAAGGTCTTTCAAGTTGAAGTCGACTGAGTCGATAGTGTGCCTTGGTTTTATCCCCAATGGGTACCATGGTCTTTCAAGTTGAAGTTGATTGAGTCGATGGCATGCCTTGGTTTTATCTTGAATGGGTACCAAGGTCTTTTGATTCAAACTCGATAGAGTCAATAGTGTGCCTTGATTTTATCCTAAATGGGTACCAAGGTCTTTAGAGTCAAAGTCGACTGAGTCGATGGTGTGCCTTGGTTTTAACCTAAATGGGTACCAAGGTCTTTTGAGTTGTGCTTCAGGCATCTGCAAGGTCTTATATGCACTACAAAAGCATAACACAATAAGATTATTAAAAAATATTTATTCTATATAAGAGTCTTACGTTCAAAATTACTAGAAGTATTGTTTAAGATGCTCTATATTCTAAGGATGCTACAAGATTCTTCCATCAGGACTTCATAGTTGATAAGTGCCAGGATGTACTTCCTCGATGACCGTATACAGTCCTTCCCAGTTGGTGGCTAATTTGCCACACTTTGTGTCTCTGTCAAAGATTTCTCTTCGAAGGATGAGATCACCAATTCTGAATCTTCGGGGCCAGACCTTGCTGTTGTAGTGCCGGGTAATGTGCTATTGATTGATGACTTGGGTCTTGAGGGATTTTTCTTAAGCTTCATCAATAAGGTCGGGTCTGACTTGAATCCCAATCAAATTCGAAATGCTGTAATTGGAGGGTTAACATGCTGACTTCTACTGGGAAGACTGCTTTAGCTCCATATGCTAGCTTGAATGGAGTCTGTCCTGTGGAATTTTTGTGAGTGGTGCGGTAAGACCACAGAATTCTAGGTAATTGTTCGACCCAATTTCTAACTGCCTTATCTACCTTCTTCTTCAAAGCTTGGAGTATGCACTTGTTGACAGCTTCTGCAAGCCAATTGCATTTTCAGTGTGCAACTGAGGTGACCTTAAGCTTTTCTTTCATTCTTCATAAAAACTTTGAAAGCCTCTGCTTCAAATTAGGTGCCATTGTCGGTGACGAATGAGATGGGAACTCTAAATCTACAGATAATTGATTTCCACACAAAATTGGTAGTATTGCTCTCACCAATCCTGGCCAATGGCTCAGGATCTATCCATTTTGTGAAGTAGTCAATGGTAACAATCAAAAGTTTACGTTGTCCTGAAGCTATTGGGAGAGGTCCCAACAAGTCCAATCCCCATTGAGCAAACGGAATTGGGCCTGTGAGGGGAGTGAAATCTGTGGCTGTTAGGTGGATGAGTGGATCCATCCAACATGGTTCTATAGAGGTCTTGGTCTGCATGACTGAGTCTATTGAAGCTTCTGTGATGCTAGGGTTCTTGAGGGTGTCCTTGTGCATAGGTCCATGACTATTCCCTGTGCTGGACGACCCAAGCTTGGATAAGGCGTCTGCTGAGTGTTGAGGGCATGGGGGACTTGGGCGATCCCGAAGTCATTGAAGTTACTCAAGAGCTCTTTGACCGCCTTCATGTATAAGATCATCCTTGAATCTTTGGCTGCATAGTCTCCTCTTACTTGGTAGACAACAAGTTAGGAGTCGGCCAGGATGTAGACGAGCTCGACCTTGACTGCTAAGGCGGCTCAGAGTCTTGCTAAGAGTGCTTTATACTCAGCTTCGTTATTTGATGTGAAAAATTCAAAAGCTATGGAGAGTTCATGAGTGGACCCATTGGGGCCACGTAGGACTACTCTAGCTCTACTGCCTCTTTCTCACGAGGATCGGTCCACCTTTAATACCACCACAAGGAAAACTCGGGCAAGTCATGCTCGGGAGTACAGTGCTTCTGAGAAATAGCTGCCTTGGCTGCCTTGAAAGTTGAAGACTCAGGTGGGGTGATCGGTAAGAGCGTAGATGGCTCATCATATGCTGTGGATGATTCTATTAAGAAGTCAGCTAAGGTTTAGCATTTTTAGTTGTTCGGGGCTCAGATTGTACATCATATTCGCTGAACTCGACCGACTTGTTGATCACTTTCCCTGCAGTGGTACTGCCAAGTGTTTTCTTCAAGGGCAGACTTGTCCGCGCCACTATGGTGTGTGCTTGAAAGTAGGGGCGAAGCCTCCTAGCTGTAATTATGAGAGTGAAGGAGGCCTTCTCGATGAGAGTGTAGTTGAGTTCGTCCGCCTTCAAGATCTGGCTGACATAGTATATCGTCCTCTGCACATTGTCTTCTTCTTGGATTAATACAGAGCTAATTGCTTCTTGGGAGAAGGCCAAGTAGAGATACAAGGTCTCACCTTCTCTGGGTTAGCTCAATAGTAGCTTGGTGCTCAAATATCTCTTGAGGTCATTAAAGGCCTCACTGCACTTGCCGTCCAGCCAATGCCTTCCTTCAGCTCTTTACTTCCTCTCAAAGTTTTGAAGAATGAGAGACTTCTCTTAGCAGATTTCGAAAGGAGGCGACCCAACGCCGCTATCTTACCATTCAACTTCTGGACGTCCTTTAACTTGCAGGGTTCAGATAGCTGCTCTATGGTGGTTATCTTCTAGGGGTTGATCTTATACCCCGTTGGGTAATCATGAACCTAAGGAAATTGCCCGATTGCACCCCGAAAGCACATTTGGAATGGTTGAACTTCATGTGATAGTGTCAAAGGGCAGAGAAGGTTTCTTCAAGATCTGACATGTTAGATGATACCTGCTTTAACTTTTCAAGGATATCATCCACATACGTCTCGACATTGCGACCGATCTGGTGCTTGAATATCTTGTTGACCAATCTCTGATAGGTGGCCCCTGCATTCTTAAGACAGAAGGGCATCACCTTGTAACAGTAGGTTCGTTGGTATGTAATGAATGAGGTCTTCTCTTGATCATGCTCCACCATTACGATCTGGTTGTATCCAGAGAAGGCGTCCATGAGACTGAGTAGTTCATGTCCTGTGCTCTCGTCTACTAATTGGTCAATCCTTAGGAGGGGGTAGCTATCCTTTGGGTAAGTTTTGTTCAAATCTATGAAGTCCACACACATCCTCTACTTGCCAAGGGACTTTTTAACCACCACCACATTGGATAGCCATTCCATGTACTACACTTCTCTGATAAAGCTAGATTTGAGCAGTCGGTCGACTTCATTTGCAGCCATCTTCCACCTCTCGGGGCTGAGATGCCACTTTTTTTGTCGAACCGTCTTGCTATGTTGGTCGACCGAGAGCTCATGGCTCACTTCTTTAAGGGGAATTCCTGACATGTCGTCAGGTTGCCATGCAAACACATCTATATTCTCACTAAGGAATGTGACCATAGCTCCCTGTTGAGGCTTAATGAGGCTCGATCTGATCTTGACCTTCCTTGACCCATCAAGGTCGATCGGCACTTCTTGCAATTCTTCCACGGGAGTCGTTCGCTCCCACTCCAACTCTCTCTCCATCTGAAGATGCATCTTCTCAATTGGCAAGGTCTCCAACACTCTTTTCCCTTTCATCGAGAGCAAATAACATGATCTGGCCTCTCGTTGGTTGCTCCTCACGAACCCGACTCCTTCAGGCGTTGAGAGCTTCACCATCTAGTGGTAGGTGGACGGGACCACCTCGGTAAGGCTGCAGTTTAGACTTGTCGATGTTCATCTAATTGAAGGGTTTGATGAACAAAATATCAGTGGAGCTCCCAGTATCGACCAAGATCCTCTTGACCTAGAAGCCATTAATTTTGGCCGATATAATGAGAAGGTCATCGTGAGGTGTTTTGATGTATTTGAAAATAGTGATGTTGAAGGAGATGGGCTGATCTGTCCTCGGCTTCTTCTCACATAAGTTGACGTCCAACGCTCATCTAGCATACTTCTTTCGAGTGTTATTAGACATTCCTCTAGCAACTGGACCACTGCTAATGGTGTTTATGACGCCCCAACTACCGGCCTCTGCAGGCTATTTGTCTTACTATTGTTGGGGACAAGGCGATCTGGATCGAGACCTCCTGTCGGACTTCCCTGGAGTAGGTTCTCTTCTGTCTAACTGAGAGATAAGTCAACTCAGGAATCCTTTCTGTATCAAGTCCTCAATATCTCTCTAGAGGACTAGGAAGTCATCTGTGTGATGGCTGTGATCTCTTTGGTATTGACAGTACTACTTTGGGTCTTGGTACTGAGGGTCTGACTTCATGCGGGAGGAGTGGAGTTCAAATATCCTTCCTTCTAGACTAAGTATAGGGCTTGTGAGAGAGAAGTGTTGAGGGAAGTAAGGGCTGGCCTCTTGGCCACCTGTCTCCTCTAGTCCCTCTAGTCGGCTCAGCTTGGCCTGAAATCGACTCTGGGGGGATCCTTCGCCGTCTCCTCATTTAGAGAGGGTTTAGCTCCTACTGTTGATGTCGATGTTGCTACTGCTATTACTCTGGCCACCTTCTTACAGGCTCGGGCATCTTCTACTTCCATGTACCCTCATGCTCTGGCCATCAACTGCTCAATGTGGTGAGTCGGGCTATAATGAGTGAGTAAGCCAACTTGTTCTTGTCTAGGCCTACCAAGATTGTAGCCATGGCAACCATGTTGCTAGGGTCGTCGACTTCTAGCCTCTTGGCCTAGAATCTCTTAAAGCAATCCCTGAGGTTTTTCCCAGTTTCCTGTCTCATCTGTAGCAAGATGTGGGAGGGCTTCTTCTGTTTAGAGTCGGCCAAAAAGTGGTGCACAAACTTTTGGCTGAGCTGCTCAAAACTTAGATGGGCTTCTTGTCTAATGAGTTTCACGACATCTTAGCACTTCCTTATAAGGTGATGGGGAAGGATCTGTAGATGATCGGCTCTGATACTTGCTACATGTTCATCAGGTTATAAAAGTTTTGTGCATGCTCCGTTGGATCTCCCTCGCCTTTGCACTTCTCAATATGAGGCATCTTAAATTTAGCACAGGGGAGTGTTCATGATCTAGTCAGTGAGCAGAGTGTTCCCCCTAATGGTCTTGGTGACTATGTTGAAGGTATGATCGTAACCAGATGCAGGATTAGTGGTAGAAGGACCTGGAGCAGCGTGGGGCACAAGGGGCCCCGTGAAGCTATCCATAGAGCTTGCTCATGGCCACCATGGCCCTAGCAGAGGCTTTCCCCTGTCGCCTCTACATCTTGTTGGGTTTGTCGAGGTGGAGCAGCAAAACGAGTCGGTTGGCAAAGTGGAGGAGCATTTTGCTCATTGAAATCTTCCTGTGCTCGTTGCTTAGCTTGACCCGATAGTGGGGGAGGAGGAGCGAATGACGATAAGGGCTATTGAGGAGGAATCTGGCTGAGGAGCTCATTCGTGAATGAAGTGAACTGCTACTAGATGTTCACGGGGAAAGTTGCGGTGATTTCCATTGAATGAATTCGTTACAAACTTCAATCGCTTACAATGAGATTCAAATAAAAATATCGCCTTTTCATAAGATTTACAATGAAAATCAACCAAGATTACAACTTTATCACCCTGGTTAAACAAACACAGGATCCGTCTGTCGGATCCTAGCTTGTGTGGGTTCTTTGCCTGTGCTGGAGACTCTTTTCCGTCCATGGACCACTGCCTGATCAAATCTAGATGTGAGACTTATGTATCTATAGGGTTAGGAGACTATTTCAGGAAGGAAATAGGTCTCCTGAAGCAAGTGAAATCGACCAATCGAAATCACAGCTCTTCTTGGGATCAAGACTAAGTTTAGATCTGGGGGGACTCAACGTAGATCTGACCTGGATCTCCCCCAAATCCTTTACTGCTACGTAGATCTATGTTAGAGAAGGTTCCTCGTGCATTAGAAGTCTAGATCTGAGTTTTCATCTGTGGAAAAGCTCAGATCTGTGCCAAAAGATCAGCAAACTCCTATCTTGAAGCTCTGAAAAATCCCAGATCTGAAGAAAATACTAGCCCGAATCCTGAAAATTCTAGCCTAGAGCAAATGAGACCCCCTCACTATTTATAGGGGTTGGGGGTCTCTTGGACTCATTTGGCTCGGCCTTGGCCGAGTCTGGCTTGGCTAAGGTCGAGCCACCTCGGCCTTGGCAGAGGCATACTCAGCCAAGGCGGAGTCGCCTCGGTCTTGGCCGGCCTTGGCCGAGGTGCCTTGGCCAAGGCCGAGCTGTCTAGGCCTCGACTGAGCCATCTCTACCAAAATTGAGCTGTTTCATCTTTTGGCCTCTTGTAGTCCTGTTCTGGTGAAGTTTTTGATCCCGGTACATCTAGTTGCCTCGATTCTCATGTCCGGTTGATCGTTTCGCCAAATTCAGAGTTCAATTGACTCGACTTCGCTAACGTTTGAGTCTGGTTGATTCTGTCTCACCAAAACTTGCTGATCTGAATCTTCGCCGTTGAATTTATTCCACGATTCATCACTTCAGTGACTTGCACACCTCGCCGACTCACTTCATGTGTTCGTCGACTCGCTTTAATGCATTTGTGGCGTGGCTGCATAGTCAACGGTTCTTCATCGTATCGTCGAATGGGTTGTTGGTCATCAACCCATCGTCACGAGTCATGTTTGGGCACTTACACGCATTTTTCAACGCCTACAGATACCCCCTCCAAAGTGTTTTGGTCTCGATTGTTTATAGAAGAGACTGAAATACTTTGGATACGATAGGTCCAAATCTTTAGTCGGTGTAATGGGACCTGAAAATGGATTCGGTCTTTGATCTCTCCAATCCTTCCAGGTTCTCTAGTGCTTTGTAGGATAGCTGAAGGCTTCACGTTGCGGCCTTTTTTTTGTCTGATCGTTGTTGAGATCTTAACCTAAAACTAATAGATGACCTTTTTTTTACTGTGAGATTAGCGTCAGAAGTTGACTCCTCCAATCCTTTCAGTTTCTCCAGTGCTTTGTAGGATAGCTGAAGGTCTCACGGTGCTGCATTTTTTTGCCTGACCCTTGTCGGAATCTTGAACTGAATCTGAGTTCATTTCGTTCTTGACTCGTATCAGTGAGTTATCATTCAACTAACCATCAAACATTTTTCTAAGACTCCTCTGTTGATCGGGGAATCATTCATTGTGACACTCTGATTGGGATCAGAATATGTGCAAAATCTAGCCTTCGATCGGCGGGTGTGACACATCGACCGGCGTCCAACTTTGTTTGGAATCTAACCATTGATCGGTGAATCCTTCGGTGGCGACGCGTTGACCGGCGTCAACACAGTTTATACTCGTACGTTTACTAGAGTTTCGGGAATTAGTTTATGCTCATATACCCATTTGGAGGTTGTCGAGTTATCCTTAAGAATATTTTATGTAAATAATCTCCAGGAACTTCTCGACAAAAAAGGAAACAGTTTATACTCGTATACCTTTTTGGAGTATGGTGAGTTATCCTTAAAATAAAAATATTTTCCAAGAACTTCTCAACCAAAATAGGAAATAGTTTATACTCGCGTATCTTGTTGGAGTAGGGCGAGTTATCCTTAAAATAAAAATATTTTCTAGGAATTTCTCAGCCGGAATAGGAAACAGTTTATACTCGTGTATCTTGTTGCAGTATTTCTGAGGCTCGAACAAATCGAACCAGATGGAAAATAACCCTTATGAGGTAATAATCCCACTGAATAAATCTCTGGGGCTCTCTCGACGTGTATAAGAGAGAGAGAAGGAACTAATTGGTGGCTGATTCGGTGACATTTTGATGCCGCCCTTGGTCTGCTTGTGAACACCTCTATAGACGACTGGATACATGGTATGCCCCGAGATGACTGTCTTCCTGGTGAAGTGTTGCATGACCCATAATACCTGCAGATGTCGAGGTTTGTTCCTCTCCTCTAAGGGTATGGTTTCTCCCTCTCGTTAATTGTAGGTCTTTTATTTGATGAACTTTTTATCGTTGGTAGGGGCTCCCATCCAGGCTCGTTTCTTGGTTCCTCATTCCGATGTTCCTCCTAACCATGCTGTGAGACCATCTTGAAGTAGTCGGTGCATCAAAGGCAGTTACTCCTCTGATAGCCCCTCCGAGCCATGAAGCTGTGCCTACTGATCGAGTGGAGCCCTGCCTGGAGGCACGACGTGATGCTCAAGCGAATGGGGTGGACCATGTTGAGATGGTACTTGCTAAGAAGTCAGCACCTCTAATCGATATCTACTCTCATCTTGCTTCAAGTATGGCCAAGATGGCGTAGCTTAGGCAAGAACTCTAGGTGGAGGGAGAAAACTTCTGTGTCGCAGAGCTGACGAGGGTCCATGCTGAAGAAGCTCTAACTGTAATGTCTGAGAAACCAAGGCTTGCCAAAGTCTGCCAAGATTCTGAAGGCCAACGAGGACTCCTTTGGCTGTAGGAAGAGTCCCAACAGATCTCTTGCCATGAATTTCTCTCTTTTTTATTATTTATTATGATTCTTTTACTTCGTTCAAAATAATTAACCATAACACTTATAGGATTTTTAGCAAATCCTCAGCCATTAAGGGGTTTGATGAGCCTTTACCGATTACCGTTTGAATCGGGCTAGCATGCGGATCATCTAAACCCATTCCGCACGTGACATTGTGCTAAAAGAATGAAACTCTCTTAGACATGGTGTTATGATGTTGAATACATAGGCTTGGTACTCTTTTACGGCAAGAGACTACCTGGCAACGTGTGTTAGGTGTTGACCTTGGGATTTTTAGCTAGCTCCCAGCCATTAATAGATTTGGTGTACCTTTACCGATTACCGTTTAAATTGGGTTAGCATGTAGATTATCTAAACCCGTTCCGCATGTGACGTTGTGCTAAAAGAATGAGACTCTTTTAGACTTCATGCTATGACGCCGAATACGCAGACTTGGTACTCTTTTACGGGCAAAGACTACCCTTATGCGTAGACTTATCTCTTCTTAGCCTTCGGGATAAAATAGCCCAGAATCGAATCCTAGTGTCTTCTTCAATTTGAAAAAATCTAAACTAGCAATGTGCGTGAGGCGTTGACTTTTTCCCTTCTGAGGCTTCAAGATAAAATACCCTAGAATCGAACTCTGGTGTCTTCTTCAATCAGAAAAAGACTAAACCGGCAATGTGTGTTAGGCGTTGGTTTATCCCTTCTTAGGATTCAGCATAAAATTCATCACGCGTGTAAGGCGTGGATTTGGTGTCATTAATGATGACCCGCCACACTTTCGATTATGTCGGCATTATTCTTTTTACAGTTTAGAATTAACCGGAAACGCGTATGAGACATTGACTTTATCTCTTCTTAGGCTTTGGATTAACATTCCCCAGAATCGAACTCTGGGGTCTTCTTCAATCAGAAAAAGACTAAACCGGCAATGTGTGTGAGGCGTTGGGTTATCCCTTCTCATGATTCAGGATAAAATTCCCCACGCGTGTAAGGCGTGGATTTTGGTGTCATTAATGACGACCCGCCACACTTTCGAATATGTCAGCGTTATTCTTTTTACGGATAAGAATTAACTGGCAACGCGTATGAGACGTTGAATTTATCCCTTCTTATACTTCAGGATAAAATTCCCCAAAATCGAACTCTGGTATCTTCTTCAATCAGAAAAAGAGGAAACTGGCAACGCGCGTGAGATGTTGACTTTATCAATTCTTAGGCTTTGGGATAAAATACACCCGACTCAGATTTGGGTGTCTTCTTCAATCGGAAAAAGACTAAACCGTGCAATGCGTGTGTGGCATTGACTTTATCCTTTTTTAGGCTTCGAGATAAAATACCCTAGAATTGAACTCTGGTGTCTTCTTCAATTAGAAAAATACTAAACGGGTAATGCGTGTGAGACGTTGACTTTATCCCTTCTTAGGCTTTGGATAAAATACCCTCGACTCGGATTCGGGTGTCTTCTTTAATCGGAAAAAGACTAAACCGGTGACACGTGTGAGGCATCGACTTATCTCTACTTTGGATTCAGGATCAAATTTCCCAAGATGAATCTTAGATCGAAGGATTAGAAAATATTGATGTGGGAAAGGAAGAATTTTATATTTTACTTCCCGATGATGGAGAGGAAGGATTTTTGTCCTGCCTCTGAATGAAGATGGGCCCAAAACAAGGGAAGGAGGATCTTGTCTCCTATCACTTGCTCGTGAAGAGGAATTATTTTTGTCCTATCTCTGGTTAAGGATGAATTCGAAATAAGAGAGGAAGGCTTTGTATCCTATCTCTTGTCAGT
>JBAKGM010000233.1:10122981-10134472 GCA_037177215.1 Asparagus racemosus
GAAGCCTATGTGGACGACATTTTGGTGAAGTCAAGGTTAGCGTCTGCCCACATTGCCGACCTCGAGGAGACATTTTCCACCCTCCGGCGTTACCGCATGAAGCTTAACCCGGCGAAGTGTACTTTTGTAGTACACTCGGGAAAGTTTTTGGGGTTTATGATCACACAGTGGGGTATTGAGATCAACCCAGAGAAGATAAAGACCATCGAACGACTCCTGGAGCTGCGCACCATGAAGGACATACAGAAGTTCAATGGCAAGATAGCCGCCCTAGGACGCTTCCTTTCCAAGTCGGCCGAGAGGAGCCTCCCCTTCTTCAAGATCCTCAAAGGGGCCAAAGAACCCAAGAAGAAGTTAGAATGGACCGAAGAGTGTTGCACTGCTTTCAGAGAGCTCAAAGCCTACTTAAGCATCAAGCTGCTCCTAAGCCAACCCCTTGAGGGAGAGACCTTGTACCTATATTTAGCCATCTCCCCCAAGGCTGTAAGCTTGGTGCTCATTCAAGAGGAGGACCATATCCAAAGGCAAGTCTATTATGTCAGCCAGATTCTAAGAGGAGGGGAGCTGAACTACCCCTTGTTTGAGAAGGCGTCCTTCGCCCTCATCACCACAGCCCGTAGGCTCTGTCCATATTTTCAAGCACACCCTATTGTGATGCGGTCGAGCCTACCAATGTATATATTTAATTCAAATATTTCATTAGAAAACTTATTTGAGATTCTTTAAGGCTCTCAAAATTAGTATATAGAACTTAAGTAGAAAGAATAAGTGGATTGAAGATATAGCATCATATGTGTAATAATACATATTATGATCAGTAATCAAATGTTTAACTAATATTTAATAAGCAAATGAATCAAATATACATCTGGTTTAATTATATTAATTGATGAGCTTGAATACTAAATATTATTTATTTAGTGTTAAATAAACTTCTGAATTGTATACGACCTAATAGTTAGTCAAACAATTAATGAACTTTTTATTAATTATTTAGTTCGTTTCCACCCCTAATCCACACAAAAACGTGGGCAGTAGTTATTGATACCCATTTATTAGTGACGCAACACTTACAGTCTTGATTATGACTAAGACTAATTCTAATGCAAACCTTCTTAAAGAAGACAAATGGATGCCGATAAAATATAAAACATCCAATATTGTTCATTGATTTTGGATAAACACAAAGTAAACAGTTCAGAGATTAAAGATTAAAGAAAAAAGAAAAGCCTGCACTTCTCCCACCAGAGTCCCGTGAAACAACTTGGAGGCTTTTTCTTGGCATAATCTCTTCCACTTGGCAATTCCCAACAAATGCAACCTCAGTTCTTTTTTTTCGTTTTTCTTTTTTTGGTTAGACTAAAGTATTAATTTGTTTTATACGTTGTAAAGAATTGAAGCAAATTCTTTATTTTACCTTTTAAAAAATTATCACTTTTTATTTGTGTATTATAAATAAACTAAAATATAATTGACGCTAGCACTATTACACGTGTAAGTCAACCGACATTAAAACATAAGTATTCAAGTTTTTATATGAAAAAGTCACTTTAGTACCCTGAAGTATCATAGATATTTCTAAGATTTTTTATAATACTTGTTCACTTAACATGTGATACTTTATCTAACCTTTTTCCAAATTGCCTATGACAAATACTTCAATTTTATTAGTAACGTAAGTTCCTAGATATGACATTAAGAAGAGCATTTTTTTTCATATTTCATCTTTAGATTATTTTATTTGATTATTTTTTAAGCTAAGTTTTTAAATATCTACTTTTGACAATATTTATATTGAAATTCTAATTGTTATTTTTGCTGTACTTTTTTAACATGGAAAAGAATATTATCATTCATATTTATATATTCTAGTAATATATAATGCAACATATATTTAAGTAGTACGCTCTATGATATGTTTTAGAAAGTTCTAGATTAAAGAAAGAGAAACGGAAGAAAAGAAATTTTGTGTTAAATGACGAACTGCCCCATGTCCTTAGTGAAATGAAAGACAATTTTCTTAGGTTCTTCAAACTTTTTCTACCTTCACAGGTTTTTTTATATAGCAGTATAAATGTGGGCTATGACAATGGTAAAAAGGAAATTTCCTCCATTCTTTCTATATTTTGATTGCCTCCACTAGGTTTATATAGTACTGTAGATATAGATTCTCTAAACAATAATACTCCTAAAATT
This sequence comes from Asparagus racemosus, assembly GCA_037177215.1. Taxonomy (NCBI): domain Eukaryota; kingdom Viridiplantae; phylum Streptophyta; class Magnoliopsida; order Asparagales; family Asparagaceae; genus Asparagus; species Asparagus racemosus. The sequence continues at coordinate 10,125,178 of JBAKGM010000233.1, forward strand.
TGGGCAATGACTCTTTACACTCTTGATTATAGAGAACTTCTACATTTGATTATGCAAATTAACAGCATTGGCTTATTGAGCGGGAACCATAATTAAAAAAAGCTTTGTATATAACTTATATAATCCACTAAATGAGGAAATGTGATTGTTGAGTTGTAGAGACTTTCTACAAGCAACAATGTAGAGGATCTCTACCCCTAAAATATCATGATTTTGCAAAGAATATAAACCAACACCATCTTTCAAGGGGAAAGATTATAAACCTTACTAATGTTAGTTGAGGATATAATTTTTGTTTTTAGAAGAATTATGGATTGAGATTCTCTCTAATTAGATGGTAATTGGAGAGGGCTCAATTCTCTCCATCCTTACCATCTATATCACTTTAAATTTTAGAGATCAAATCATGTGAGATTTTGATTATTACAATTAGCGGTTTTGAATATAGTGATTTTCAAGTTTGCACGTGGTTTTCAAGATCATAATGGTTTTCAAGATAACAATGAAAATCTTACGTGGCGCAATATCATCTATTGAATTTAATATAGATGGTAAGGATTGGGAAAATTGGACTCTCTCCAATTACCACCCAATTGGAGAGGATCCGAATCCAGGAATTTTTTAGAAACTTGCATTATTGAAAAAAAAAAAAGGAAAGCTTAACTAACTTGTTTAGGATGAGAATCTTAAGTAATACATCTTATAGATTATCTACGAAATTTAAAAGAAAACATGTGACCGATCTGATCTTCTTCTTTGGGATTACATATTTTTTATTGCAATGAGGAGCACCTCTCTAGGCACTTGGACTAATGGAAGAATTATGAACTGTTTATAATCTCAGAATTTGGTACAAAACTATTTATTTTATTTTATGTTTTGCTTGAACAAAACTCGTTAATACAATAGAACGTTTTGCAAATTATATAATAAAAGGTTTTGGAGAATTATATCTATAAAAGATGTAAAGTGGATGTAACCTTAAACAATTGAGAGATGCTTAACATTTCTATCTGGAAGATTCAATGAAGTTACCGTTGCATTGAAATTTCAAAACGTAATGAGAAATTTATTGATGAATTCAAATTGAAAGCTTTTTCAAAAGCAAACGTTGAAATTACTGCAACATATTATAAATGCATTCGCAGCCATATAACTATTTCTAATCAGAAAAGAAAAAAGGAAAGAAAAAAAAAAAGAAAAGAAAAGGAATTGCTGCTAAACTCCGGCATGCTACAACAAGAGAGTTTTATCCAGGATCGAAGGTCAATTCTAACAACAAGATAGAACAACAAACCAACCACACAAATTAATTTCCTAACCCAATGACCCTCCCATGAACAAGTCGGAGAAGGCTTTGACAATCACAGGGTGATGCTGGGGAGGGTTCAGTGTAAGGTAGCACTGAAGAAGGCGATGGAGATCGCTAGAGCTCAACCTCCGGCGAGCCATAATCATCTCCACCATTGACCGTCGAAAATCCCCGTATGGATCCCTTGACTGCTCCACCACCGCAACTCCTCGCTCCACCTTCACTTCTTTAAAGTCATTCTTGCAACGCTTGAAGGATTCTGCGGAAGAGAAGCTGCTCGATGACGAAGGAGGAGGAGGAGTGCTGAGGTCGAAGAAGTCGGACAATGACTGCCGATTCTTGATTGACTTGTTGCATCTCTTGACATCGTTTTGGCCGAGTCGCCGTTCTTTTTCAATCTTGATCTTCTCTTTCTTGAGCGGGAGAGGGGTGACTTTCTTGGGCGGAAGAGGGGTGAGATCGGAGGTGTCGGAGGTGAGGGTGGCCTTGTAGCCGCTGCACTCGATGGAGAGCCTCATGGTGGGAACCTAACAATATCAGCGCCTTTGCACATCTTGTTCTTTATAATCTTTGAGTTGTGGATGGATTTGGATCCTTTACACTCTTACAGTGTGCAGCAGAGACACTGCTATTTTTAAAATTAGATTTCTTTACACTATTAGAGTGTAGTACAGAAATTACTATTTTCAATTATAATTGTTAAAGGTGTATATCATAGATGATATAATATATGTTAAATTTTAAATGCATTGTATCAATCATAGAATGGACGATTGTGATAAAAAATATGAGCAATTGGTGCATAGACCCGCACTCTAGTATCGTAGTTTTGAACTTACTACTTCATTGTTGCAGATAGATCCCCTGGTTTAGATTTTTCTACTCTTTGATAAACTCACTAATTTGACCATGGGGAGTGTGCAAATCTCACCCAAGGTGAGGGGAAAACAGTAAGTTTATCCTACCATGTTTATCTACAACAATGAAACTACATGAATAGTTGGTTTAAACAACGAGCCTACGGATTCAAATTCTGTTGAAAGGTTGTCGTCACCTATAACGAATAATCACACGAAAAACACAGATTACAATAGACAGACTACTTTAATCATAATCTCTAATACCAGCTAATTATATGTAGTCATGATTCAATTTTAAGATAACAGTATTTTCCCGATTCATTCGAAATAAATTAAACCGTATACTAAATGTTAGACTACTATTATTGATAAAGTGGTCTCTAACGTCTAGTACTCTTATCATCAGTCTACCGCATGAGATACAAGAGTATAAGTGGATGAGGATTTGTAACCATAATTATCCAATATTATCATGTAAAAATATTTTATCTCTATGGATCAAACTTATTCTTATTTATTTTTCATAAAATATTATAACTATCTATTGAATGATAGAAGATTATGATTATGAAAGTAATCTCGATATGCTTAAATCCGCAAAAGAAGACAAGTACATCTATCACCCGGTGATTTGTAAATGTGCTTGTGGGACACAAACTACAAACTTGTAATGATAAATAAGTTCATGATTCATCTGTATCTCTCTCTCTCTCTCTCTCTCTCTCTCTCTCATGATTCATCTGTATCTCTCTCCCTCTCTCTCTCTTCTGTATCTCTCTCTCTCTCTCTCATGATTCATCTGTCTTTCACTCTATCTGAATCTCTATATCATATAAATGAGAAATTATTTGTATTGTATTAATGTTGTGTGCTGCCACCAGTGTATCAGCAAGATTGGAGGCAAGTGGGTTGGAATATATCCAAGCATAACACATGGATGCAACGCAGAGGTAGACTCGGGACATTTAAACACTCAGAGAGTGCCAAAAATTACATAGTATGTTGTCTTTAAGATGGTACTGCAGAGCAATTTGTCTAGATAGATGAATCGATTGCAATTTGTACAATGTTTCGACAAAATAGGATTCTTGATTTCTTGTAATCTGTCTAAGGGGTTCTTTAGTAAACGATTACCAAGGGTAAATTTCATAAAACTATCATGAAATTTGAGGGGTTTTACAGACCTATCAATATCATAATTACTTACTCGAGAAAACCATCATAAATTATTTTTACTAAACTATCGTGACCAGTAATTGGTGGGAGTTGATCGAATAATTATCAAATAATTTGATTATTATTTGTCTAATTATTTGTTGGGATCCAATTTGAGAGATCAATTAGGAGAAATCAAAGAATTTTTAGTATTAAGATGTTAAGGGAATCAACTGTGTCGGGATTGCGGAAGCTAGGTGGGTAATTGGTTTAATATTGGATGATTGAGAATGGAGCAAGTAGAAGAGGAAATCCTAATTAAGTTAGAAGGGATGAGACTAGTTTGAAGAAATTTTGCATTGAATTGCTTTATCTTGATTACAAAGCTTACATTCATCACCTATGAGGCCTAAGGAATTCTCTATTTTTCATTATACATAAAACTTTCTAGAGAATTCTATGCTAATCCTAATTCTAGATACTGATAACAATATTTTTCCTAGGATAAATAATTTGGAGGATAAATTTTTCTTTGATTTTTCTTCTTAGCATAGCATCTTTCAACGTATAAAACACACATATATATATTACTACAATAACTCTTAGACTTCCTAATAATGACCCTTGAACTTCCCAACAGTATTCATGTACTTGACTCCTCAAATAACTAAATGATCTTTTCAATTCTCAAGATGATTAATCAAGTTTACTATCAACATTCTCCCTTAAACTTGATCCTTCAACCATGTCGCGCTTGCCTTGCAATAAAGTAAACACATCATGCTTCAATGGCTTAGTAAATATGTTAGCTACCTGATCTTGCTATTTCACAAACTCGAGCTCAACTTCCTTGTTCATTACTTGATCACGGATAAAATGATATCAAGTATTGATATGTTTACTCCTTTTATGAAACACTAGATTTTTTTGAAAGTGCAATAGCCGACTTGTTATCAACACAAATTTTGGTCGGCTCTACTTGTCCGAACTGAAGATCTTTGAGCAAATTTCTCAACCAAAGTGCATGAGTGACTCCTGATAATGCAGCAACATATCCAGCTTCACAACTTGAAAGAGTGACTGTCGGCTGCTTCTTTGAAAACCAAGTAAAAGCAGTAATGTCGATAAAGAAAGTTTAACCAGTTGTACTCTTTCGATCATCAACATCTCTGGCCCAATCATCTATTTTACATTTGATGTACCGAAGAATCCTCTTCACTGCTTACAAGTGTGAAGAGCTCAGATCTTCCATTTATCTACTCACGAGCCCAACAACATAGGGAATATCAGGCCTTGTGCAGGTTAGGTAGCAAAGACTACCAACCAAGCTTTCAAAATAAGTTGCATCAACTTTGCTTCCACCACCTTTCTTGGACAACTTGACTCCACATCCAACAGGAGTACACATAGGATTGCTATCCTTCATATCAAACTTATCAGGAATTGTCTTTGCATATCCCACCTGAGAGACAAAAATTCCATTTCGACCTTGCTTCACCTCAATGCAAAGATAATAAGACATGAGTTCAATGCAATGTCTGTCATCTTGAACTCATGAACCATGTAGCTTTTGAACTCCTTAAACATGTGTGGATTATTTCCGGTAAAGATTAAATTATCCACATACAAGCATAGACTATGAATATCTCCAGCTTTATTTACCTTGGGGTATAAAGCATGCTCATAAGGACATTTAGAAAAATTGTGAGCTCGAAAGTATTCATCAATTCTGCTATTTTAAGCTCTTGGTGCTTGTTTCAAGCCATAAAGAACTTTCTTCAACTTCAACACCTTTGATTCTTCTCCTTTCTTGATATAACCAAGAGATTGATCTACATAGACCTCTTCTTCAAGAACAGCATTAAAAAAATCTAACTTCACATCAAGTTGAGAAATCGGCCATTTGCTCTGAGCTGCTAAGGCAATAATCAGCCTTATAGTTTCAAGATGAGCTACTGGAGAGAATATGTCGTCATAGTCAGTTCTACCTTTCTACTTGTAACCTTTGGCAACTAACCTCGCCTTGTGCCTGTCAACTTCTCCTTTCGCATTCTTCTTCTCTTTGAACACCCATTTGACTTCAATTGGTTTCTTCCCTTCTAGAAGTGTTGCAAGCTCCTCGGTATCATTCTTCTCGATAGCGTTAATCTCTTCATCCATAGCTGATCTCCACTTTTGATCTTGAACCACTTCTTCAAAGTCTAAAGGCTCACAACCAGCAAGTAAGTAAAACAATGTTAAATTATCTTTCCCGATCTCAGCCTCTTCACTGATGAAACTAATTGCGTTGCTGCAAATTTCTCCTTTGCTCTAGTCACATGATTTCTCTTCACCGAATTGAACATCTCAGGCTAATAATGAACTTCTTACTGCACGGATCATATATCTTGTAACCCTTGGTTCTTGAATCATAGCCGATGAATACATATGGAATACTCCTCTCGTCGAGCTTATTCCTCTTTTGCTCTAGAACATGAGCATAGCCGACACTGCCAAACACCTTGAAATGGCTCACGTTCAATTTGTAACTAGTCCAAGCTTCTTGTAGAGCAATATTTTTGAGAGTCTGAGTTGGATACCGGTTGAGGACGTAGATAGTGCAAGAAAAGGATTTGGCCCAAAAGGTTTTAGGCACATTCTTACTACTCAACATACTTTTTACTATAATCAAAATAGTGTGATTCTTCCTCTCAGCAACACCATTTTGTTGTGGAGTGTAAGAAGTAGTTAGAAAATGTCGAACTCCATGATCTTCACGATATGCTTCAAACTCCTTTGAAGTGAACTCTCCATTTTGGTCCGATTTGATAGCTTTAAGCTAAAAGACACTCTGCTTTTCCACATTAGCTTTGACCTTCTTAAACATAGAAAACACTTCAAATTTATTCTCCAAGAAGTATACCCAAGTCTTTCGAGAAAAATTATCTGTGAAGGTAAGAAAATACCTATTCTCACCGACTGAGGTTGGAGTGATTGGCCCACACATATCGGTATGTACAAGTTGTAGTGGCTTCGACACATGAAATGAAGCCTCCTTTGGGAAAGTAGCTCGATGATGCTTCCTTGCTAGACATTCTTCACAGAGTTGCTCTAGATGATCAATTATCAGCAACCCTTTCACCATGCTTCTATTGGCCAATGTCTTTAGACTGCGAAAAGTGAGATGCCCAAATCTCAAGTGCCATACCCAAGCAAGATCATTGGTACAAGCCTTCAAACATTTCACATCTCCACCTTGAATGTTTAGCATGAACATTCGATTCTTTGACATCTAAACTTTTGCCATCTATCTACCTCTTTGTTCTCGAAGGAAAAGACAATGATCTTTCATATGAAAATCGTTGCCCTTTTCTAAGAGCTGTCCCAAACTCAATATATTACTTTTCATATTGGACACATAATAGACATCAGTGATAAATTTCTCTTCTCTGTTTTTGAGGTGTAAGAATTTTACCTCGGCCTTTGATTGAAATCTTTGAGTAATCTCCAAAAGTCACCCTGCCATTCACAGATTCGTCCATATTGATGAACATAATTCTCTTGCCACACATATGGTTGCTGGCAATGGTATCAAGATACCAAACATCCTCCTTGTCACCGTCTCCTCTAAATGCTAATAGAAGAATATTATCATCATCTCCTTTCTCGATATAATTCATCTTCTATTCAACTTGATTGTAATAACATTTAGAAGAGTAATGACCATACTTCTTGCATTTAAAACATTAAACTTGTGTTTTCTATTGTCTCCATTAGATCTACCACGTCCATGGCCTCTAAATGATCTTTGATTTTGATCTCTTTCTTCAACGTTGTTATGACCTCCTTTACCAAAGGAGCCATGTCCTCGGCCTCGAAATCTACCTTGAAACCTCCTATGGTCACAGCCGCCGTTACTTTCTTTTTTTGAATCTTCTTGGTCGTCCTTCAAAGAAAGCTTAGTTTTAAGAGCCTTCTCCACCGGTTCATTTCTCTTGCTAAATCATTTCTCATGGGCATTTAAGGAACCGAAGAGTTCATCAATCATCATCTTCTCCAAGTCTTTTGACTCTTTGATAGCACAAATAATATAGTCAAATTTTTGAGAAAGTGATTAGAGAATTTTCTCCACCACACGAACATCTTCGATCTTCTTGCCATTTCTCCAAAGTTGATTCACCACGGCCAAGGCTCGAGTGAAAGAGTCAGAAACTAGTTCACTTTCCCCCATCTCTAAATCTTTGAACTCCTTTCGAAGTGTTTAGAGTCACACCTTCTTCACCTTCTCCACTCCCTTATAAGGCTTTTGAAGTATCTCTCAAGCTTGTTATGAGGTTGCTATATCTGAGATATTCTCAAATGCTGATCATCAACTCCTTGATAAATAAAGTAGAGGACTCTATTGTCTTTTTTACTAGACTCTTTAAGCGAGTCTCCCTGTGCTGCTGATAGCACACCTTCTTCTTGAGGCTTTTCAAAGCCTTTCACCACAACATCCCAACAATCTATTGATGCTAATAGAGCATTCATTTGAATGCACCGATTTTTATAATTTTCTTTGGTGAGTTTAGGAGCAACAAACAGGATCATTCCATTAGAGCACAACTTAGCTCTGATACCAATTTGATAACAATATTTTGTCTAGGATAAATAATTTAGAGGAGGATAAAATTTTTCTTATTAACTTGATATCTTTTCATGGACTCTTGAACTTCCCAACAATATTCATGCATCTAACATATTCATGCATTTGACTCCTCAAATAACTAAATGATCTTTTCAATTCTCAAGGTAATTAATCAAGTTTACTTTCAACATATACATCCATTTATTGTCATATCTCTAATTCATACATAATGCTACAAGTTTCTATATTAACAAAAATTTTAGAAATGTTTCTAGAAGTACAAATCAACTTCTAACACCCCTCCTTAATTCATAATTTCCAACTCATTTCTGAATAGTATAAACTTTTGAAGGATAATGCCTTTGTGAAGATGTCTGCTAGCTGTTCATTTGTTGAGATGAACTCTAACTCATTCGCCTTTTCTTCAAAGAGCTTTTTGATGAAATGATGACAAATCTCAATAAGTTTAGTTTTGGCATGGAAGACCAAATTCGTTGTCATGGCTATTGCAGACTTACTGTCACATTAGCAAATAGTCAGTGCCTCTTAGTGGGCTTCATTATTTTCTAATACCAGCAATTTTTTTAGGAGTGATTAGCATTTTTATGTTAATACATTTAAATCTCTAATTATATGTGTTAAGTCTAGACTTTTTCCTGATTTTACAGTAGGAGGTAGACTTACCTTTTGAGAAATATTTATCTCTCTCATTCATTCTTTATTGTCTCCTGAAATTTCTTTTATTGTAGTTGCCTCTTCCATGTTGTGATTTGTGAGAAAATCTTCTTTCTTTGTTCTCTTTTCCATCTCCTCCTTTCCTTGAAAATGTCAATTTTGACTAATGCTTGCTCCACCTTTTGGCTTGAAGATCTGCTCCTTCTAAGCTCAAGTGACTTCAAAGAAGCCATTAGTTCATGAAAACTTAATGTTGACAAATCTTTAGATTCTTCTATGGCAGCAGCAATATGATCCCATGTAGGAGGAAGACTTCTTAATATCTTCTCAGCATTCTTCTTATACTCTATTTTGTCCTAATAACTTCTAATTTGAATAACTATAGATGTAACTCTATTAGAAAATTCTTTCAGGGCTTCATTATCTTTCAACTTTATATTTTTAAAATCTCTCCACAAAGAAATTGTAGTTTGATAGAGATTATCTTTTTGGAGCCCTTAAATTTTTGTTTGAGTATGTCCCATTGTTGATGCTCAAACTTACATTCGGATCGAACAGTCACTGACCGCGGTTGGATCAGAGTTTAACGATATGAGGCCCGTTTCCCCTCCTAATACGATGCCCGGCAGCTACTCTTAACACCGAGGAAACACCTGTGGAAGGGTCGGAGTTGGGATCTCCGGTGGC
>JBAKGM010000233.1:10153607-10176311 GCA_037177215.1 Asparagus racemosus
CTCTTGTTTGAATTTACATATATATATATATATGTATGTCATATATATGTAAATTCAAACAAGAGCATTATATATATATAGACATACATACATACATACATATATAGTTCATATGATACGAGAGAGCTCATCAATATGTTCTTTATATCTGAAAAATCTAAGATTAGATCTCTTAATCATCAAAATTAACCTCCAATCCATTATTGTAAGGATTAAAACAATTGCAACTTTATCACGCTCCTAAAATAGTAACGAAAAGTATCAGGTATGCGACAACGGCAACCCATATTTATCTTCTATTGTTGTTTTGAGGGTGTGATAGTAAGATGATATCAAAGCTTAGGCTATAGGTTTAGATTGAGTTAAAGATGATTTGGTGGCAAAAGAAAAGGAATATTGAATTGTGATATATAAAAATAAATACCTTCAGTGTGAATATTAATTATAATCTGGGAGTTTAAACTAGAATATTTGGAATTCGAAATTTTCTTTGAGTTTTGACTTTTCCTTGAGTTAAAGGTCCAACATGAGTAGGTATGATTAGGCTATACTAATGTGATTTTTTTTTGGTAATGGCATCGACCTAAGAATATATCAAACATTGCGCTTGGTAAATTGGTTATATAAGTTTTACTTGGATCAATCTGTAGTAATCTTTATCTTTGACATATGTTGATATATTTTCAAATAAGAAGAATCACATAGTGGAAAAGTAAAGAATTATTTGCTAATGTTTGGATAAGCACAAATAGTATACTAAAATTGAAGAAATATGAATGCTAGTTAGAAGTGTTTCATTAGTTGCCAACTTACCTAATAGTCCTAACATGAATATTTGTGATACGAAATCACTTGCATTCAAGGTTAGATGTTAACAGCTTATTATAATGTTTTATGTATATTTCTTCATTTTGATCAATGCATTGTGTGCATTCTCTTTCTTAGAAAAACCCCATGTGATAAGGTAAGTATGTCTGACTATAGGTTGAATATATCGATCGGTTTGAATACATGAGTTATTGTGCAGCACCTTATTAGAAATGATTAGCTCTAGCACTGATATTATAGCACTTAATATCTTGATGTATAGTGAAGAGATTAGTTATTTTTAGTAGGCAAATAAAGATGAGGAGAATTATCAAAAGTTGAATGGCCAATTTATATTTGTACCAAATTTCATAATTTCTTCTTGATTGAATAGATTTGTAATATATGATGATAATGCTCTTGTTGATAATGGTTGTGTTCATATGAAAAAGAAAAGAATATAATAAGCTAGTGTGCGCCTTATGCTAGAGTTACCCACATAATTTAGAATTTGTCCTCTTGATTATTTATTAAAATCTTAGACGTATTATCACTATAAAGAAATACATGAAGCATATAATATACACAGATCAAATATGTGGGAGAAATATATGATTGAAACCCTTAGATGAACTATTTGAGTAAGAAATTTGGCAAGGGTTTGAATGATGGAATCGATAACCCTTTAAGAATTAAGCTTCCAAGTGATAACTTAGAATTCAATTTAGTTGATACTTGGACTTATATTCGACTTCTGACTGATTTGTTGTCGGCAGGAAGTGATAGCCAGTAAAAACAATGTAATCTACTTGAACAGTGTTTCACAGTCTTAGTTAAACAATACTTAGATTAGGAGGAATTAATTGATCATTAGCTTTATTCTGAATATAATAAAGTGGAAACTAATATGCTCATCTAATTGTTAATAACTATAATTATTGTCCTCAATAAGCAATGATACTAAATTGTTTGTTTCAACAAATGATAGTCATTGAAGATTGATGATATCATGAACAAATTTAGAGACAGAATCTACTTAGAAGAAAGTATATATCTGATGACTGGAGAACAATTGTTTGTGGAGATAGAGAAAATCTAGTAAGTAGTCTTCATACTAAAGGCCGTGCATATGGGTTGATGGCCGCAAAACGAGAGAACTTTGGGACCCAATTCTTATAAGAGGTTTTGTTTAAAATTCTTATAAGATATTATGAAGCAATTTTAAGTATTTTCCATTGATCATTGAAGAAGAAAAGAAAAGAAAAGAAAAGAAAAGGGCAAAGTAGTATCCTAATGATTATGAGATGTTATGTATCTCGCAAGTTTTTGCATGAAAAATAGAACTGATAATGAGTTGTTAGAGCTTTTTCATTACATGGCTACAAAGATAATAGTTTTTTTCTATTAGATAGTATATTAATATCAAATTGAAAAGAAAGAGTTAAAGTTGAGATTTTAGATAAAGGCTTCCTGTTAAATTAATGACATTAGAAAGGCATGGTTTCAAGATTATATAGGGAATCAAATGATTAACATTAAAATATGTTTCTATTCTATGTCCTAAGAAGGTTATCTTCAAAGCTTAAAGACATCTTGAATTTTTTTACTAAAGTCATAAATCTCGAGAATCCCTAGTGATTATCTCAGTCCTTACAAAGCATATTGATTGTTGAAGAATAGATGCTTAGATTTGCTAGCTCTCATTGGTGAAGTTTTCAATTATTTAGGATTTTCGAGGGGGTTTCGAAATAAATTTCCAAATCATGCCTCTAAATGGAGAGATTAGGTTTCAATTGTCATGGGGTTAGGCATGAGTCAAAATTTTTAGAGCCCTTGCCTCATACTACCAACCAAGTTGCAGCAATTCGAAGAACAAATGCCAGAGCTTGGGTGAGGGTTTTATTAGTAATAGCGTTTCACTATGAAGTACATCACTAATGCTTGTGAAAAAATATAATAGCATGCCACTGTATATTGACTTTTGGTAAGTTAATTAGTAATGATTCAGGGTGAGCGTTATAGTAATTACTCCTTATATTTACTCTATAAATTAATTTTTTTAGAGGGGCCATGGACTTTTTGGACCCTATATAGATCCTCCCCTGTTAGAATGTGATTACTGAGCATGATGTTCTTTGGGTTAAATGGATGCATCTAAAGTACATGAGGGGTAGTTCGATTTAGTCTTGTGGAACTTGTGTTGCCATTTCCTGGGCGTGGCCCGGTTTACTCTGCACACGGCCTTATGTGATGACTCTCACGGATGGTGATGATGGACCTGTTTCGACCCCAACTATGGATGGCGTCTTTAGCTTCAGGTCAGCGCGAGACTCCATTTGCAATTGAGGATCATCAATTGCTTGGGTTAATTGGGTTTGGTTCAAAGGTCATGTACCACGGTTAGCTTCTTATGCTTGGAAGGCGTTTATGCAATGTCTCTTAACATAAGATTTTTTCCGCAAGCAAGGGCTAAATATTGTTTCACGGTGTTTGTTGTGTACGGTTGCTAGTGAGGCAAGATTTTTGGTGTAAGTGAGGGCTAAATATTGTCTCGCGGTGCTTCTTGTGTATGGTTGCTGGTGAGGATGTTACACATCTCTTCCTAGAGTGCCTATATGTGCGTGATGTTTGGGGACAAGCAATCGCACAATTGATTATTGATGTGAACCATTTTCATCTATACACATGGAGTTTGAGGCTATTTCTAATGGCAGTAGTCAACGAGGCATTATTTGGAGTAAATATACGTTGAACATTGGTTCTAACTGTATTACTTTTTTGTGGCAATAGAGGAACAGGAGATTGTTTACTTGTGATCCACCTTGGAGTCTTTACAAGTGATATGTTTAGTGCTTGACACTTTCAAGCTTTCGAATACTTGAGTCTCGTAGTTTTATTTCTTTTGTTTACATTGTTTTTCTTTGTTGCTTTTATAGCTTTGGACATTGTTCTCATGAATTAGGTGTGTCTTGTACTTTAGTTTTATTTTAATTTAAGAAGGCTCACCTTGTTCTTTGCTTTGGCCCAAAAAAAACATAGGGCAATCAGAAGTGATATATCAAATTGTTAGGATGCATTTACTCCCATATTGACTATATAGATGATTTGATGTGGTTTTATGGAGATTTAGGTTTGTTTCCTCTAACAGTTAACATTTAGGGGTGAATTATCTTAAGTACTTAACAAATGGTATGACAGTCAGCCTCATCCATAACAAATGGTACCACTGTTTGCCCCAAGTTTCCCAATTGTAAGCAATCTAGTGACACCGACGTGCAGAGTTCACTCGAGACTAGTGCCGGTAAAAAGACAAAATGATGGTGTTGGTTTAGCTCCTATTGCATTATTCAACCGGGACTAGACTGGTATAACATCAGCCTATGTGGGGCACCTGGCCTAATGCTAATTAGGTTCCACTTAGTTTTATACTGACTACATGGATGGTCTGACGTGGGTTTATAAAGATTTGCATCCCCTCTCTTAAACAACAAACTTTTAGGGTGAGTTCCCTAGATCTCTACCACAAATAATGTAGTTAAATTAAGAAATTCAAATGGAGAAGCAAACATACAAAGAAGACTAATGCAATTTCGCTAAGTTAAAAGTCACTTCAATCAAGGACATCATAACTTGCTGAGATTGTTTAAGATGTCATAAAACTAGGCCTATCGTTTATTGAAGTGAATAATTAACTGAATTCACACAAAATAATATCATTCTAATAAAATTAACTATAGAAATTGAAAGTTCAAGAAAGAGGAGCTTACAGGACATGAGATAAGAGAGTCCAAAGACGCATATGAGCAACAAAACCACTCGCTTCTTGGCTTCTTCAACCAAATCCTTCGCTGTTCGCCGCCCGCTGATCATCTTCAAACCCTAAAAACTTCCCCCTTTCTAATGAAGATTGATTTGAATTCTTGATCGGATCAGAGAACAACGATCTAATCCGATCTTTTCATAAGGAGAGAATTAGGGCAACTGGATCATCGTCCGTACGTGCATCAACATCGAGCTCGAAGACGAGAGGAGTACTGCCGACTGTTTATTTTGTTCCCCTTTCGATCTGTTCTATTTTCTTCTTGATGTGTGGGACCGAATGGAGGCGCGTGTGAAGTGATCAGAAAGCATGTGGAAGAGGGGTTATTTGCAAATAACCCTCTCACACTTTTGTAACGTTGTTATTTTTTTTTAAGAAAGTGCTTAACTTTGATATGATAACTTAAAATTCTAGTATAATTTGTTGTGAATTAATGTTGTGAATCAGTTGTTAAATTTAAAAATTAGTAATTAAACCAATGAGTTAGTTGTTAGTTTTAAGGATTAATTGTTAATATTGCATGTAATACCCCGTCCCTCTCGTAACCAGATAGCCGTCACTCGCAAACCTTTCCGTCCATATGACCAAGTCAAATTCAATAGAATATACCCTTGGTTGTATCATAACTCCTAATTTGTTAAATTATAATTTTTATAAGGGTTATAAGATAAAAGGCTTAACGGGTTAGGAACAAAGCGTTCAAATCGCAAATCAGCCTAGTAAGTTAAGAGACCTTATAAAACCTAATCTAAAACTTAGGAACTAAGATTTTTGTCTTTCGTTTTTTGTTTCTTTTATTCCTCTTGTATTTTGGTCCAGAGAGAGAGACCGAGAGAAAGAGAGAGAAAGTGAGGAGGGGGAGAGAAAGAGAGTTGAGAAGGAGAGGGAGGTTCCAACGGTGTTTACCATTCCCATCATCTTCAGCCTCTTCATCACATGGATATCAGATCTTGACCAATGGAAGAAAAGCTTGGCTTTGGAGGAAACTCACTGCAGGATCTATATCGTTACATCATTAAAACATGTACCACTTGCGGTTCACTCATTGATTTCGGAATTATTTACACACATTATGTTGGAATTTAGTAAAATTAATGCTAAAAAAAAGAGATGAGATCTGAGCCATTATAGGGCACTGTCTTTAAGAGTAGTTTGGCCTACTCTAAGGTAGTGTCTGGATGCAAAAGAGTATTGATGACGCTCTACCCTCCAAAATTTTACAGCTCTATATACTATAAACATGCACCCACAAGTGCAGTGTATGCAGGAACAGTGAGAGATTAGTTCTCCTTCTAGAGTATAGTAGAGAAACTGTCTAACAAACTGCAAAGCAACGCCTAAATCATCAGATTTGCACCCTTCCCTGTGGGCGCACATGTGCATTAAGATTTTCTGGATCCGGTTACGCAAATTCCTTCTTTGGGCTCTATTCCTAAGTTCATTCAAACAATAAAGAACAGATGATCTATTATAGAGACCTTAAATTTTTATTTCCTACCCAATTTGGGACTAAACTTTCTAGTTGTTTTGAAATATTCTTGAGAACTCGAACAGATTATACATAAGTTGAGATTTAAATTATGAATCGTGATGATCAAAACCTTATGAATCTATTCCAATGTATCCTAGCAATTATTTTTATGTTTAATAATGATCTAGATTTGTTTAACAACTGATCAATTACTTAAACTGTACACAAACACGTTTGAAATACCGAAATTGACAAAACATGCGCCAAAAACATCTACACCCTAGTTCTCTCTTGTAATCACGATTTTTGCTATAGGGGACATAGTCCAAAATTTGTCATTTGGTTCCTTAGACGTGTGGAAAATCACAAGAGCAAACGGAGATGGAAGGGTATCAAATGAGATGAAATCATGCAGAACGGTAGCAGATCAGCTGTCTGACCGGGATAGACTAGACGTCTGGTAGAATATCTCAGATATTTAGTTTCAGTTCAGAATGATATCTAGTAATTTTTAACCTTTATCTATTTGATATTCCTTTTAGTTATTTAGCTTTTTACCATAGTTGATTGAGGGGTCTATTTTTAGACTATTTACATATTTTTTAGGGCATACTTTTGCCTCAACACATTGGTATTCGTTTCAGTTGTTTGTGGAGACCTTCATCTTTCCTCTTAAGGAATTGACTACCCTTTTCTACCAAATGTGTAGTGAACTCTTTGGAGTTGTTAATTATTTGAAAGTATTATTGTTGAGTTTATTTTATCATATTGGTTCGTAAACACCTTTATCAAAATGTTTGAGGATAGTCGAATTGGTACTTGAGCTTATCATATTAACTTAATTTGATATAATTTTTTGAGAGACATTTAATCAAATGAGGATGAATTATTGTTTAAATTCAAAAGAGTTCTCCTACTCTCCATAACCCTTTTGAGGTATGTGGGATGATTTTTGGTCTTAAATTCTCTTAATTGCCTAACTAAGTATTTGGTTAACAATAGAACTTAAGTTGTTATATGATAAATATTTCAAAAGTGTCCAATGATGTTTGGAGAGACTTGACACTTAAAAATTAATGAGAAATTATAATATTATTACAAGCATTGTGACTTGGAAAGAGTATTTGATTATTTGGTGGTGTAGGAGTAGTCCTTTGAGATACCTACACTAGATTATAGAGTGTTTTGTCACTAAAATAACTCATTACATTGATATAAGTTAATGAATGTACATGTGGATGAGCAAATAATGTTACAACTTCGTTACAAAGAGAATGGTGTTAGAGTTGATGAAATAGGATTTTTTTTCTTAACCCTTACCCTTTATACATATAAACGAGTTTAGTAACCTGCTCCTAGACTACGAGGTATTTGATCTCCTAGGTTAGGGATTACATATGCATGTGCCAGGTGGTTAGCTACCAACCATGATGTCGACGATAATGTATAACTCCTAACTAGTTGTATGATTCATACTTCGGAGGATTGGGATTTAGTGCATAATATTATATGTACAAAGAAAATAAATTAAATTACCACGGGGTTGAGGGATAAGTAATGAGGACAGTCACGACTTAAGGTGAGTTGATTCGCCAGAGGAATCTAAGATGAGTGCCTATTATGTGATTATGATTATGTTTATAGTATCCAGCTAAAGTGGATAGGCTCAGTCGTTGCATCAGTCCCTATCTATATACAAAAAATGATCGAATTCAAATAAGAAGATAATTAAATATCAATTTACAATTATATTTGTTCAGTGAAGTTGCGGTTTGGAATTGCAATTTACTTCATGATTACTATGGTGATGTGATATGATGATGATATTGCAGTAGAGTAGATAACATCCTCTGCTTTAGTATTGCTGTTTGTGCTCACATCATCTTTACTTGTGATTTGTTATACATTTTCGATAAAAGTATTGACGACTTATTAGAATTTGACTAGATCTATTCATTAGCGAGATCATTAGTTTATTGGGGAGTATTTTCCCATATCAGTCCACTACATATTTTATAGTCTACGTTCCTATTTATATTTCTATCTTTTATCATATCTTATCACTCTACCATTTATTGTGCAAAATTATCTATTTGCTTATCAGTATCTCTTTGAACCTTATCACTCATTTGATTTATTTATTTAAATGTGAATTATTATTCAGAAGTCCATTCATTTGGATTCCTATTCCTCTAACAGTTCTTGCTGAATCCGCTTTGATGGAATGCTTTTGTTCCCTTCCCAAGTAGTTATGTGAACGGAATTGTGAGCATGGGATTGATTGAGAACATGAATGGTCAGGTATGGGTTTTAGTGTTTATTTATTCAATGAATTCAGATATTTCCCCCTTTTTATGAAAAATCATCTTTTTCAAATTGATCTATTTAGATAAATAAATAAAAATGAGTAGCAATAATTATAGGCTTAACACACTATTGCAATAAGGTCATCGTCGAAGTGTTGTGTGCTGGCCTTATTACACTCCAATTAGGTCGAGGTGTGATATTGCCAGTCAGTTATTAAAGTTAAAGATTAATTGTTAAACCTATGAGTTAGTTGTTATGTTGTGAGTCAATTATTAAAAGATTGGTTGTTAAACTTATGAGTTATATGTTAAATTTAAGTCTTAGTTGTTAGCTTCAGATTCAGTTGTTAAACTTAAAGTTTAGTTGTTACACTTAGAAATCAATTGTTAAACTTAAAAGTATTTGTTAATTTCATTAATTAGTTGTTATAATTATTGTTTCAGTTCAAAAAGTTTACAAACTTATTAAAATTTGAGAGATTACAAATTACTCACTTCTTCACTCAAACATAAATAAAAAGTTTGATTCTTGGGAGATGTGGCAGTATAGATGATTACGCCTTCATGGACCATATGAACGAAGTTGCGGAGTTGTTGTTGACGTTGAATTTAGTATGACAGGAGCTCTATATTGAAGAACTCTTACCCATCATGAAGGGTGAATATCGAGCTAAAGTATGATGAAGTATAGTTTTTCTTAGAGGGAATACCTCTACAGAAATGTAACCCCACGAAGGAGAGGTAGTAACTCGTTAAGGTTACAAGGCTTTGTGAGGCAAAGCAGCCAAATAAACTAGCTACGGATAATAAAGGTGATGAAACTCTTAATGTTTACTCCAATCTTGGAGCTAAATTGGGGAGGAGTAGAAGAAGGCAACCACCACTAGAAACCCTAGCCAAAAGAAGAGAAGAAGCCCCTTTTGATAGGTGGTTGTCAAGAACTATTTGTAGGCTAAGAAGCAATGATTGCTATGGTGCCACTTGACGATCACAAGGCTGAAAGCGTCACCCTTGTATTTAATGCAGCATTACCTTAATGGACCACCTTGTTGAATGCGGAGGTAAGAAATCGGTGATCATGGGGTTGTGGTGTCGAATCATATTTGATAAAAGGGGGGTGCAGCAGCTTTATGCATTCTCTCGACTACTTACTTCAGCTTACTGAGATAATCATGACACTATTTCACATTGTCTAGTGTAGTGAATGGGCGGTATTTATTGTAGTGATAAGATATCTGACCTTGCCATTGTCAATCCAATCTGTCTCCCCAATAAATCCACTAGTGGTCATTAGTCGTGGAATTAACGTGGCCCTCCTTTGATCATTCAGCTATGACTAATCACAAGGTTAACACTTGGATGAAGTCCATAACCCCTACAACCCATATCTCCATTATCAGAGTAGTCCAAGGGTGATGTTAGAGAATGGTTAAGTATGACGGGTCACTATCAGACTGAGTCATTGCTCTTGGTTAGCCTCATGATGGTTGCAGAGCTAATGTGCTTTAACTTGTGCAGGATTTATTTTGTACAGAGCTATTAGCTCCGCAATGCATAGCTTTGCAATACAGTCTACACTTATCTCTACGATTGGCCAATAAAACACTATTGTAGGAGCTCTGTGACAAACTAGGATGGTGGTGAATAGTCCATTGCAATGATGAGCTACTGGTCATAATGTTGATATCCAAGAGTTAAGGCTGGAGTGGAGTTAAGGCTTGAGTAGAGTTAATGTCATTTTCAGCTTGTTTTTTTGTTTTGACTTAGGGTTTGGAGTCGCCTATCCTTAGTTAATTTGTGGGCTTTCATGTGGGCTTTCATGATATTTAGGAAGTCCATTGGGCAAGTGAAATGATCAAATTTCCCCTGGTCATCTTTTTCACGCAAATCAGGTGATGAAGACATTGTTGTGGCTTAGGCTTTGAATGAGGAAAGAAGGGATTTATTCTGCTTACTCCTTGTTTTTGTTTGGGTTGTGTTTTCCACGTAAACTGAGCGAAGGGGATATATTCATGACATCGACCTTAAACAAGCAATGAATGGATCTAGTCTACTTATTCCCTATTTTTGCTTATCTGGGTTCTTAACCATGTGCCACTAGAGATAGATCAGGATCTGCGTGGACTATATGACAAGGTGGAAGGTGTTGGCATTGCCCCATGGTGAAGCTCGCGCCTTGGAGGAAGAGTAACTTGATCTTAAGTGAGGAAGATCAAAAGTTATTCTTTTTCCCACTTGAGTTTGTTTACAAAACCTCTTGTAAGAAGAAGATAACTCCAACTAAGGAAGTGGTCACTTTCAAGAGTACTGTAGAACCTTACAAGAGGATAGAACTCATTAGGAAGTAGATAACTCTAGCTAAGGAAGTGGTCACTCTCGAGAGTACTGTAGAATCTTATGAGAGGATGGAAATCCTTGGATAGTAGTAGTAGCTATCAAGTGGATAGGAATCCTAATGAGCAAACCTTAACGGAGAGGAGACATGCCAATGAGAATACTCCAACAAAGAGGGAGTACGTGACTCAAGGGACCAAAGAGAACCCAATGAGCTCTCTAGAAGAGTACTAACCCTACCAGAGTAGAGGAGAGCTCCAATCTCAAGCAAGAAGGCTTAGATAAGGGATAGGAGATTTTGGTAAAAGTTTGGAGCCTTGATGCCCTTTAGTTGTGAGCTAAGGGTCTTTATTTATGGAGAAGCCCTTCTTTATGCAGTTTTAGTAAGTTTACATGTCGCTAGGATTACGTGAGCTACTCTGCCAGCTTTTCAGTATATAGGTGCTGAACAAATAGCGATGTGGCATCCTTTTTGGGTGAGTTTTGATATGATTCTCCTTTCGCTTACCCTCGGGATCTTGTGACTATGCATTCTTGGCTCCTTTTGGGTCCATTTTGTCATGTTGAATCCTTTTGATCACTTTATAATAACTGTTATACTGCCCATAGGCCTCCTCATGGTGTCATAGAGTGGTTGGTCAATGGTTTGATATTTTTACCCATCTACAGGACCCCCCTCAAATGTTTCTAATTGAATTCATACATGGATCTGGTTTTAAAATACTTTGGGGAATCCTTAGTGTAATGTTGAACTATTCAGAGATGCCTTCAGGAACCTAGTAGGTGAACCCAATCGATGAGCATGTCGCAACGCACTAATCATGTGGATGCCATTCAGAGCTATGATGATGAATGTGATAGCTGATTCGTCCCAAAAGAGGTTTACTATTGAACGTATTAGAGACGATTCGGGAAGAGGTGTATTGTTGAACTTTCCGGTGGTACCACTATTATAGGTTTGGTGTTAAATAACATATGACTATCTTAGCAGATGTGAATTGTTAAACCTAGGTAACTGTTGAACCCCCTGATATCCATCCCAGTAGAGGTGTACTGTTGAACCTGGGTGTACTATTGAACCCACCAAGGTATGTTGAAAGAGGCTTACTATTGAACCTTCCGGAAGGACCTCTATCATAAGTGTAGTGTTGAACATTGCAGACGGTTATCTCAATAGAGGGGTAGTGTTAAACCACTGTTGAACCCACTGAGATCTATATATATCGGGAGAGATGTACTATTGAATCTAGGTGTATTGTTATATATTGGAGGAAGTATAAAAGTTGCATGGTGCTAGTCTTTTATAGTATCCCATTCTTAACCTATATCGGTGAGCGGCATGTGTAGAGAGAGCTCGATTTTTAAGAGTTTCTAGTTACTTTAATCCTCTTGGTAGACTTGGAGGTCAAGTTAAAGTGGCTACGAGTGATGCCAAGGCATCGGTGTAGGTACTCTCAAGGTGGGCTACATTGTCAATGTAGAAGCCTTCAAAAAAATGAGCAAGCTCAAAAGCTGCTTCATGTTAAGGTAAGAGATTTGTATGTCGAACTTCGCATTCTCCTTTTATCTGATTGACGATTAACTTAGAATTGCCATGTGCTTCAAGATATCACACCCATGTCTTGAGCAAGTTGTAAGCAAATTATGAGGGCATTGTTCTCGACAACATTGTCAGAGAATGGTTCAATTAATGAATGAGCTTGAGGAAGGAAGTGACTGTGGGGACCAATAAGCACTACCCCCACTCCTGCAATGATCGTTCCTTTATTACTATGATGTGATGCACTGTCAAAGTAAAGTTGCCATACTTGATGATTTGAGGTAACATTTGATTGAAATACTTCATCTTGAATGTCTTCATGGAATTTGGAAGACTCAAGGGTAGGATGATCTGCAAGAAAGTTATCTATTGCTTGGCCTTTAACTGTTTTTTGAGGTATGAATGTCATATCATACTGAGAAAGCAGGATTGCCCATTTCGTGAGCCTCAAATTTGAGGATCTAGGCTTTGTCATGAATATCTGCAAAGGATTGACACTCAAAATGACGTGAATAGATTGTCTAGTTAGATAATGCTGCTTCTTCTGGACCGCAAAAATCGGAGGTAAACACTCCTTTTCAACCAGATTGTAATGATATTCAGCACCGATCATAGTCCAGCTAAGATAGTAAATGGCCAGTTCATTCCCATCATTTTTTGAGCGCAATGCACTCCAATAGAATAGTACATAACCTTGACATAGATCAAGAATAGTTTACCCATTGTTGGTTTAGCTAGAACGGATGGCTTTGTGAGATATTCTTTGATCTCATCGAAAGCTTTTCGACTAGCATCATCCCAAATAAATGAAACCCCCTTCTTCAACAACCATTAGAATGGTTGTCATTTTTTAGATAGATTGACTATAAACCTGCGAATGTAGGGTAAACATACTTGCAATCCTCGTAGTTTTTTTAAGATTTCTTGGAGGTGACATTTCTTGTACGACTTTTACTTTCTCTAGGTCGACATGTACCCCTTTAGATATGACTATGAACATGAGAAATTTACCTGATGACACCCCAGTAAAGACTTGGTTGGGTTTATCTTGAGTTGGTGTTTCCGCATAATTTCAAACACCATTCTCAAATCTTTAAGGTGATCTTTCTTGAGACGACTTTTAATCGCAAGGTCATCAACGTAGCATTCTACTATTTTGCACAAATGCTCATGGAAGATCGAGTTAATTACACATTGATAAGTAGCTCCTGCATTTTTCAGTCCAACAGGATTACTGTATAAAAGTAAACTCCTAAGGGTGTCCTGGAAGCTATATGTTTCTGATCTTCTGGATGTATTTTAATTTGGTTATATCTGGAAAAGCCATCCATAAATGACATCCTCTCAAACCCACACGTATTGTCAACCATGACATTTGTGATAGGGAGAGGGAACTCATATTTGGGGCTAGCGAGGTTGAGATCTCTGAAGTCAATACAGACATGTATCTTGTAATTTTTTTATTACAATAATGATGTTGGCCAACCAATCTAGATGCTGCTCTTCATGAAGGAATCCACACTCAATGAGTTTATGAATTTCTTTCTCGATCTGCTCCATCAATTTAAGATGAATACACCTTTGTTATTGCTTGACTGGTTTAAAGCTAGGGTCAATATTGAGGCGGTGCATAGCCACATCTGGATCCAACCTAGGCATGTCTACATACCTCCACATGAAGACGTCGATATACTCTTGAATGAGAGATATGAGTTCTTCTTTTTCAACGGGCGACAAGTACTCGCTGATGAAGATGGGTTTGGGTTTGGTTTCGGTTTCATCACCTATATTGACATGGACCACCTTATTTTTAGTGGGCGAGTCCTTAGATTCGAAGCGCGATTCCTACTGAGCCCCAAGGTGTTTTGCCTAGGAATCATTCTCAAGGTTCTCAAATACCTTTGATTCATCGAGTTCAATAGTTAGACTATATGAAACCATGTTGACCGTAAATTCTCTGAACATGGTGCCAATACTGACATCAAAATCCCAATCAGATGTACCTAAGGAACAACTTGGAAAATCCTCAAATGTTAGTCCATTTTATGAATCAGCTTCTGAGGAAATATACTTGAGTCCATGCTTGGTTTGATTAATGCTTTCCCCTTTTGGTATAGAGGGGGTTAGTGAAACCTGTGATCCTCGATCAAAACTCAAACCTAGATTTAATGTAAGGTTATAACCCATCTTCGTCATTATATGCAGGATTGTTAGCTATACTATGAGAGCTTAGTTATTCTTCAACTTCATCATCTGAGACTAGCTAATGTGGTCGTGGTTCGATTTTCCCAAAGATGATCGGATCATGGATGCTCTTTCTAGCAGGAATGGTGAACATAGCATCTTCTAAGCTGCCCAACTAATAATGAGTCGAGTAGGACTCATTCATGGGTATGTGTAAGGTTGACCCTACGGCTATCCTAGACAATAAATCATCGCCTTCCAAGTTTTTCAAAGCCTGAAGAAGAGTCATAAGCAAACTCCATATTTTCATCATTAAAAATCCAGTTGACCTAATTTTTGGCTAACTGGTTTGTACATGAATTCTCCAAATTAATTACAAGAGGCTCCATTTTTCAAATAAGATCCTCGTCAGGATTGAATTCATTATCCACCTTGTCGCCGATATCCTGATCCTCGGGGATGGCAAGCTCGATGATATGCTTTTTGTGATATAGGAGGAAATCAGTGAAATAATTTTCTACTCCTTTGAAAGGATGCTTTTCATCAAATAGCCTCTTGAGAACCCCTTGCTTGTTGACATACTTAAAGCATTGATGAAGAGTCGATGAGATAATCTTGTTGGAGTGGATCTAAGGTTGTCCAATGAGCAGGTTATAGGATGTCTCTACTCAATGATGTAGCATGTCACCTTCGTCTTTGTATCACCAATCTAATATTTTAATCTAATCTTTCTGAGTGACTGACTACTATTGGAATTAAATTCAAAGATAGTAGTAGTCATCCTCGGGAGCTTGTAGAGCAGAATCCCCAAAAGCTAAGGAGTCTTCACATAATGTTGCTCAAAATGGACCCTGGGTCAACATGAATTCACTCGACCTTTCTTGATCCAACATACCCAGTGTAATAGTGGGCTGGGTTGTGATGGTTGTCCTTGATGAGCATGTCATCCGGGTTGAAGATGATGCAAGGCTCCTACTGATGGGACTTGTAGCATTGCCTTTGATCATCAATGTGTAGGGACTCCGGTATGTGAGCAAGGAATATTTTATTGTCCACCAACGCCTCCCTCAAAGACTCTCTTGTAGTCTTAGACAAACGCAAAACTTCATGTAAGGTTATATGAGCCAGGATATAGGCCAACTGAGCCACTAAATCATACCAGAATAGAATTTTGAGTGTGATGGTTGGCAGATGCAACACCTTTTCGAATCTCATTTTCTTTTGCTTGGCAAGTTTGAGTTGCTTGGAAGGCCCTGGTTGGTTGTAATTATTCAAATAACTCTTACCGGACCTTGCTCCTACAAGAGGATTCTGATCAGGGTGAATTGCCAAGGCAAGCTTCTCCTCTTTTGAATCCGTAAGTGGAGATACTTACAAAGATTCATCACCTATGATTGTAGAGATAGTATTGCAAGATCTCATCATGTTTAACTTCATCATGGGTTGTTGCTTTAGAGGATGCCCAATGTTCATCTTGAAGGAGATCAGAATGGACCCACATCATCTCGCCTTTTTTAGTTATAAGAGGGACAAAGTCTTGGCTTTGTTGATCATGCTGGTCATGATTGACCAATTCTATTAGTGCAGCAGGAATAAGAATGACTCCATTCTGAGCTTGCGTTTTTGGCATAGAACCAAATTGAAGAGTCACCATATTAGCAATGACCTTCTTTTGCTCAGGCCAAAGTCTAAGGATCCCTGAGTTGACGAACGTTTGTATTTTATCCTTGAGGATATAACAATTCATCATCAGATACCCTAGCATTTTGTGATATAGGCAATAGTTGGGTTGATCAGTCTTTCCAACCTATTCAGGGTGTTGAGCCTCAGGAAGCTTCAACTGATTACCTTTGTTGAGGACATAAAAGATGGTGATAGTATGTTTATCTTTGAAAGAGTAGCTTTGTTGATTAATTTTTCGTGACTCCTTCTTTTGATTGTCAAGTTTCTTGACCTCAATTACAAATACCTCCTTAGCTTTTTATTGGGGTGACTAGCTCTACCTGTTCTTACCCCTTTATTATTAGCATGAGGGTCGAACTCGTTGAAACGTTCAGTAAATTACTCTGCGATTTCAGCTTCCTCCATCGAATCTTTCTATGAGTTTGCCTTAACAACACCCATGTGAGCTTCTATGCAGCGCAAGAAATTATGCCGACATGTTTGGAGCAACATCAACAGCGGCATGTATCGGCATCGCAAACTTAAATTGCGAAACTATTTGATGTAATCTTTGACAGAGTCATCACCCCTTTGCTTTTCAAAGAGAAGCTTGGCCATAGTAACATTCAACAATTCCTCATGGAACTGAGAGAGGAACTGAGACTCCAAATTGGCCCAAGATTTGATTGATCCTTCTACCAAAATTTGAAACCAATCAAAAGCTACCCATTAAGGGTGCCAATGAACGACCTTGTCTTGATGGCATCGTTCCCTACCACATTCCTTATTTGTTAGTGGAAATAGTAAATATGTTGGTTAGGGGATCCTTTGCCATCAAACGAATGTAATTTTGGTGGTTTGAACTTTCATTGGGTAGGAAATTGAATCCCACTCAATTGGGTATAGTTGGGTAATTCCTACCTTCTTCAGCTCCATCCACTACGTGAGACCGTTAAGCTGGTTCTAGAGATCTTCAAGAGCCTTCACCTCATGGCTCACTTTAGGTTGAGATGATATCTCTGATCTTGAAAGAACAGAGTTTGTGTCTTGATGATGTGATTGCCCTTTCTCCAAAGAGGTTTCCACAAGTGTCCATTTTCCTTTGGAAGAGCTTGCATGCTTTTGTTAGGAAACTAGCATAAGTTGCTGAAGCATTGCTTCGAGATGCTCAAAACACTGGTAAGATGCTTTTTTTGGGCTTCCATCTACTGAAGGAGATCATCGTGTGCTTCTCTATCCATCATATCAGCCACCCACCCCCGCTCTTGGCTTGAACTAGGGGTTGTGTTTGATGCTATAGCAGAATTAACGTCGCTAGCATAGGGTTGGTTGATTTGAGAGGAAGCTCATGGGGCACGCATCCAAAGAAGGAAGTAATAAAAAGGGATTGTTGCCCCTTACCTCGAACTAGTCTAGCAATAAAGACCATCAATTTTTAGAAGTATACTTCCAATACCAGGAGAATATCTAGGATCAGAAGGGCTATCTGCATCTTCTTCATCATCTATTGAGATCACACTAGTCATATTGACCATGAATTCCTGGTGATTAGTTTTCCCCTTTCAGGTATATCGCTGTCTCTTGATCCTAGTCTCTTAAGACTCAGGAACTTGGCCAAGAAGATTAAAGACTGATTCTTTTGTAGGAATGGATTTGCACTGGACATTCATTTGAACTGCCATAACGATTTCCTATAGAGTAGCACAATGCTGACATTGGCGCACCCTCTTAAGAGAAAGGAACTCCCTTCGATCCGTTTGAGCTCTGACTTAGCTTAGGCAGTTGCTCTTCTTGAGAGCAGCCTCACGTGGTTAGATTTTAACCAGCGAACATTGCATGTGACGACATTGATTTGATCTATGATTGACGTGTCCAGTGAAATCCTCATCATCAGTTGAAGCTTGTGATTTGGATGAAGGATCAGTGTAGGTGATATTTTTAGATGGAGAATTACCCCTATTTTTGCTCCTGTTAAAGAAGCACAGCGAGCATCGCTAGATGCTTTAAAGCGAACCCCTAAGGGGGTTGTGGACTGATGTCCAAAATCAGAAGGTATATGAATGCCTTGACTATCAGCTAAGGCGAGAGTCGATGCTTCTCCACTCCAGGCGAAGTTCGTCTGACTTCTAGCAAAACCAAGTCTGTTGTTGGCAAGAGTCACCTTATTTGGAGCGAGGGTCAGATTTTACCCTATTTTTGCACTGTGGTGAATTCTATGGTAACTTTTGGTTGTGACCATGGATGATTTGTCAAAGGAAATGAATTCCTCAAACTTTGCTTGGTCAAACTCAATGACTAGCAATTCAGCAAATGACCCTAAGGCCTTATTATTGGACTGCGACACAATCTTCTTTTCGGTTGAGAAAGAAGTCCCCAACGGAGTTGCCATCTTGTTTCGTGTCTTAAAATTATAATTGACTCAAGATTACAATGTCCAGATTACAAATGAACAAGAAAATTTATATTGGCTACGTTCTTTTCCATGTGTTGATGGAGCGTCGTTCTTATACTCCGTTATCGATCTGACTAAAGCGTTGAGTCTTCTGTTGGTTGATGTTATCGAAGCTCCTTTTAAGATGTCGAGTATAGATGCCAAATGTGCAAAATTGCCAAGTCTTCAGTGCCACAAAAACTGAGCAACCTCCTCCCCTCTTATAGGTTAAGAGAGAGAGTTAGTGGGCATTAAATGTGGGTTAAGTGGCCATTAACTTAGAAAATAATAGGGAGAACTGTTTTCATAAAAATAGCTCGTGAAATGTTCAATGGCGAGGTTCACCTGTAACAATCGAAGGCAAAGCTCACTGAGCAGCTTTGGGTGATGCTCACTGAGTAATTTTGGGTGAAACATATTCTAGCAAACTTCACCAGAATGTGGACAACCCACTTCCCTTAGAGTATGGATGAGCGGCCCACATGGGTCTTTTAGGAGAAGTTTGTGTGAGGATTGGGCGAACTTCGCCATTATTTGGGTCGGCTTTATCATGGGCTTGCGTTTGGGCCCACATGAAGTGTTTAGCCTACGGGTGTTCACTTCTTAGATATGGGTTGAGCGTTGATCTAGGGTAGAGTATGTTTTAACCATCTACAGATATAAGGAGGTCGAGGGATGGATCCTTGCTCCCTCACTGGATGAGCCCTTATTGATGACCACCAGCAATAGAGGATAGTCACTGTACTTTTAGAGACACTGGGCCTTCTGGAAAGGCTGTTATGAGTGTCTGCTACATTGGCTGCTATATCCTACTGCGATGGCACAATACCGTACATACGAGGCAGTGTCAAGAAAGCAAGTGATTAACACGCTCAACTATTTAGTACCAGAGGAAGATTGATTGACGTGTCTCCTGATTGCATTCCTTGGTCAACTCTTATTTATGTCGGGGACAAAATCTAAGAGTGTGATGAATCAACGCCTGCTAAGTTTATGTGCGCTTCTTCGAGGGATCAAAGTTACTTGAGCAAGCATGGTTGATTAGATCTAGGGTACGAGATATCGCATACTTACACTATTTAATGTGTGTTTTATTTTAGGGAGATCATTGTGCCGATCCTAATGGATTTGGCTGCAAGACTACCCGCTTGCATGTTTTCAACGGTCCTATACGCGGGAATAGTCAGTTTGATCCTCATTGACGATGAACTCATTACAGCTTTATGCATTTACAAATGAATTAAAAAAACTCATCTTTTTATAAGACTCCATTACAATGAAAATCAAAAAAAGAAAAATACAACTCTTCCTTAAACAAACGCAGGACCCTATTTATCAATCTCCTGCTTGCGTGGGATCTTTGCCGGTGCTGGGGTTTATCCGTGGACCGCCGTGTGATATGATCCGGGTGTTAGATCTAAGATCTACATGATCAAGGAGATTATTTCACGAAATAATCGCCTAAGTGAGTGAAATCGACCAAGCAAAATCACTACTCTTCTCGAGATCAAAACCAAGTTTGATTCAGAGGAATGATGTGTAGATCTGATCTATTTGTCAGACTTATGCGCTTTACGCAGACGGGTTCACCGAGATCTCAGATCTATTTGTCGGAGCTAAGTCTAGATCGCTGTAGATTTCGACAGAGCCTCCCCTTCCTGCCAAAAGTCTAGATTTGTGAAAATGAGCGCCCTCCTCATATTTATAGGCTTCAGAAGTGGGTAAAACGGGTCAGATCTACTCGGATCTGTGCCTAGCCACCCTTTGGTGGCTTGGCCTTGGTCGAGCAACCATTTGGTGGCTCGGTTTGGGCCGAGCCACCAAGTGGTGGCTCGACCACCGAGCCGCCTATGTGGCCTTGGTTTGTCATTTTTTCCGAGTCCGATTGGTTCAGTCTCATCGATATTCACCAATTTGAAGCTTCGTAGTTGGATTCGTTCCATCGTTCGTATGCGATTCATCGCTTCGCTGACTTGTACGCCTAACCGACTCGCTTCATGCGCTTCGTCGACTCATTTTATGCGTTTGCGTCATGATCTCGTTGTCAACGGTTCGCTGTTGCATCGTCAGATGGCTATCGATCGTCAACCCATCGTCACGAGTCATGTTCGTGGGTTTATAGGTAATTTCAGTCTCGTTCTTTTATTGAAGAGCCTTAAATATTTTGGATATGATAGGCCCAAACCTTTAATCGCCATAAAAGATCTGAAAACAGCTTCAAATCTTGATTTCTTCAATTCTTTCAGATCATCCAGTGCTTTGTCGAACGACTGAAGGTGTCACGATGCTGCATTTATTGTTTGACCACTGTTGAAATCTTGAACTAAAGCTGGTAACTGAATTTTTTTTGCTTTAGCTCGTGTCAGTGAGTTGTCGTAGAACTGACCATCAAACTTCTTGCTATTCTCCTTTAGTCGGTGAATTCTCCGTTTGTGACGCGTTGACCGGTGTCAACATAGTTTTAAGCTTCATTGGAGGTTGTCGAGTTATCCTTAAGAATATTTTGTAAAAATATTCTCGAGAAACTTCTCGACAAAAGTGGGAAACAGTTTAGATTCGTATATCTTATTGGAGTGATTATGAGGCTCAAATAAACTGAACCGGATGACAAGTGACCCTCAATGGGTGATAACCCCACTGAAATATCCATGGTCCCTCCGGGTGTGTGGGAGGGAGAAGGAATAAGAAGGAATCAATCGACGGGCTGATTCGGGGCTTGTTTGATGTCCGGTTTAGCCCTAGTTTGAATTTGGGTTCAGGGTCTAGTTCAGGATTGGTTCAGTCTGGTTCGGTTTGGTTCGGTCTGGTTCAGTCTGGTTCAGCCTGGTTTGGGGCTGGTTTGGGTCGACTTAAGGCTAATTTAAAAACCCCCCAAAACGCTAACAATTGGTATTAAAGCCGCTGCCGCCGTCGTCGCCGCAATCGTCGTCCGCACTAGCTCCTCGGCCACCCCAGACTCGACCAGGTCGAGATCCTCGGCCGCCCTAGACTCGCCTCAGTGCACCAGCTCTTCGGCCGCCCCAGACTCGACCAGGTCGATATCTTCGGCTACCCCAGACTCACCTCGGCGCACCAGTTCCAACCACTCGACCGCGCGACCGCACCAGGTCGGGATCTTCGGCCGCCCTAGACTGGCCTCGGCACACCAGGTCGGGATCTTCGGCTGCCCCAGGCTTCTCTTCGGTGCACCAGGTCAAGACCTTCGGTCGCCCCAGATTTCTCTTCGGCGCACCAAATCCGCCTGCGCCCTCGGTCGACCACACCAACATCAACCTCGGTGCACCAGCTTCGACTTTCCCCATCACAATTTTGCCTCTTCCAATGAACCTAGCTTCACACAATAGGTGTACGAGCCTATGACAGAAGAGACTGCAGTAGCTGCTAAAATCGGTGATACTACCAATGTAGGACCTGATTCAACAAATTCAGGTACATCTATAATTGGTAATACCCCATTTAGATGGCGAGTATGGAAATTGAACGACTCAGAATTTGTGCCTTCCCTAGTCTTTATGCTTCTTGCTCTTTTAGAGAAATTGAAGGGAGCAAACGTGGGCACTACTAACTCCACTGTAGGAGGTAAGCCATTTTTGCTGATCGCAGGTTCTTGATTCTGTTTCTTCCACTTATGTTCTCTTATGTCAGATTTCTCAATAGAGAATTTTGACGAAGATGGCCTGCTTGTGGACAACCCCCGGGACAACTTGATATATCGCTCTCCCCGAGATGATCACCTTCCCGGTGATATATCAACTGAGCCAACAATTCCCGAGAATACTGAGGCTTGTTTCTCTAAAGGTATGAATTCTTTCTCCTGTTAATTATAGTACTAGCCATTTTTTGACTAATACAACTATAATTTGACGAATCTGAGGAATTCATTCTGTTACTAGCAGGACCTCCTATTGAGGCTCATTTTTCAGTTCCTCATTCTGAGGCTCGTTCAAACTTGGCTACTGTGGCGGCTGTCATGCCTGATGAACATGCCGCGAGACCAACTGCAGCAGTTGGTGCTGTTGATTTTAATATTCTCAAGTTAAAGTTTTGATGATAACAATATGTGTTATATATATGTGTGTATTGTGTATATTCTAACTTGTTGATGCAGATATCATTTATATCAGATTTGGACAAGTAAAAGATGAGTTC
>JBAKGM010000233.1:10182551-10198330 GCA_037177215.1 Asparagus racemosus
ACACGTAATCCACAAGTAAAGGCCATTATCTCTCTCTCTCTCTCTCTCTCTCTCTCTCTCTCTCTCTCTCTCTCTCTCTCTCTCGCCGTATAAGAGGAGAAGGAGATTGTTCATTGAAGAGGACAAAAAAAGTCACCAAGAGATCGAACACCCCACACACGCACGGAATTCACATGCTCTCTTTCTGATATTCAGATCTAGGAGAAGACAGAGCTATCTTCCAAGCAACTCATCAGAGATCAACTGCAAAAGACTCATTGTCATAGTCAGACCATCAACGGAGTACAAGATCGACGCTCCATCGGCATGTAAAAAAGAACCCAGTCAATATAAATTTTTATTGTTTCTCTTTTAATTATAATCTGAACTAATTGTAATACAAAAGACCCGAAACAGGATGGGTCTTCTCTATGCAAAATAGCTAGTGGGATAAGCTAGTGGCTCATGACCTAACACATTAAGAACAGGCTTTGCAGTATTTGGGTCTCTTTATTCTGCTGTGCGGGCTACATAACACGGGCTCGCTACAAGTTACCAGAACTTCTTAGCGGTGTTGGAATTGTACAATTTAGATTTTGGCACTTTCTTCACTCTGATAAGGAGCTTAGGGTAGCTCTTCATGAGATGTGGCTGGTTTTCAAACTTCCCTTAGGGGAACACCCGTGAAAGGAGTACATCCCCATCACATCTGAGCTTTGCTATTTAGAATCTTGTCATGATGGTCGTTATGAAGTATACCAAGAGTTGATGTATCACTACTAGATATGGTCTGATATGAAGAAGACTTGTGAGTATGGTATTAGTTTAAGAACTTGGGCTGAGTACTTGTTTGACCTATCTTCCGAGGGAGTAGTTGGTGGTTGACAAGTCTGAGTTAGTGGTTGCGGTGAACATGAAACAAGGCAATCATAGCTGGCTCCTACTATCCAGGTGTGAATACCTAAGCTTTCACCACTAAGCGTTGTACGGATTGAACATTGATGCTGCTTTGACTAAGCTAAAGAGGTGTGTTGTACTACATGAAGTGGTCCATCTAGAGGTGCCTTTTCTTACAGAATTGTTAACATATGGGCGGAGGTTAGGTCCACTCCCTAGCACGATTTGTAGCATTAATTGAGGGTTGACAGTCCTTGGTTGCTTGTTACTGCGACAATCATCAAGCTGCTACGAGCCCTAGAGTCGACCTGTCATATTTGTATATGACAGTCTAGCTCCCAAACCATTACTACATTTTGATTACGCCAGCCGGGAAGACCAACATAGCTGATGTTCCTTTCTTAGAAGCATATGAGAGGTCCAAGCAGAACTTCGAATACCTTGACGTGATTTGGAAGCAGTTAGACTGCCACAGATATTTCAAGTTTTATTGCATTATCCTAAAGATGAATTATGATGTGGCCTTTCTTAAATAAACTTGAGGGCTATAGCTACCTTCAGACCGAGCTCCTACCAGCTACTATAACTTGGTTGATCAACATTCATCTGTCCCACCTAATTCTCCGAGTGAACAACATTTGTTACCTTGAGCCCTATTTGCCAAGCTACTTTGCCCGAAAATTCAGCTATGATCAGATTTACGTTGGTAACCCTAATTCAAAATTAGGGAATGAGGAGAGTTTAGTGGATAGTGCCAAGGCATGGTGTTACCACCTCATATCTATATTGCAATGGTGCAGGTACCCCCACACGAGGTATGAGCGGCTGGTGTCATGCCTCACTCATATAAATGCCTTTTTAGCAAAGGAATCCAAGAGAAATAGTTGATGCAAGGGTTTAAAGGACTACAAAATTGCACATCGACGGGAGTTTTGAAACCCATGTTTGATGAATATGGGATGAATGTCAAGGATCACGAGGGCTTTCATTTGGACTCACTGGTTGAAGATGTCGACACACGCATCCTCAAGAGGGAGGTTTTTCTTTGGATGGTTTGGCCTTGTCAATCCATGACAGCAATGAGCCAAACTGCTATCATCCCTTTGAAGGTATTACCACTGATGATGGTCATGCTCGAGCACATTCCTCAAAGAAAGGTGAAGCTAAGGGTAAGGGGAAACATCTTGCTGAACCTAGCCGATATGCTCACAAGTCGAAGAGGAAGAAGATACCAAGTGAAGGTACTAGCACTTTGTTCACTTTAGGGACTCATGGGGGATTAAGGGGAATCCACTTACAAAGTAGGACTATTCCAGCTTCGAGGGAAGCCATAGAAGTAGGAAATAGTAAGAAAGAGCAGCAATCCCAAGAAGAGGGCCAAGTTGGATATATCCAACTCTTCTCTATTGCACAAACTGTCTTATATTTTGGCCTTTCATTGACTAACTTAATTTTCTTCTTAGGACGCTCATCCAGGGAATAGCGCGTGAGTGATAAAGAAAGAAACAAAGTTGGGGCACAATCTATCCCTAGAGGAGATTATGTCGGAGGTATGAACCCCTTCACTTTATATCGGATGCACCTATTTCTTTCTCCTGAGTCAAACTTTTCTGCTCTTCAGGAAGTTTGCCCACTGCCTAGTTTTCGGGTGATGTGGGTAACAACGCTAACCTTAAGGAGACACTCGACCTTTCCTCTAATGAGTGCATGGATGTTGGTGTAAAGGGGGCATCCGATTCTTCCAGTCATAAGGATGTGTCGTCAATCGGAGGATATGCTAAAGTAGGTAGAGAATGTTCTCATTGGGCATGGCCTCCTGGGCTACAAATGCTTATGACTCATACTGGGATTCCTCCCGGTTCGATCCCTACCTCAGAAGTGCTTGAGGGTAGGGAACCCATTACTTTCATTTTACCTATTTGTCAATTTGCTGCTGAAGCATTTGTGGGATCTTCAGATGGTGAGCCAACCCTTAGGGAAGAATAGGCAAAGACTTCCTTAGCTGCTTGAGAAGAAGAAATGTTGGATTCAAGAGGCCTAATGGTCGTCATACCATGTTTTCCACTCCTGAAGGCTAGCCTATCTTGCTTACAGTAATTGCAAGTTATGACTTCTTATTAGGTCACAGGTAGTAGCCACTGAGCTGAGCGCATGGCTCAAAAGGAGACAGTTTAGGAAGGAGGAGAGGTCCCTTCCTTATTCGTTAGCAGTGAGTTCCTTCATGTTTTGAAGTTCCAGAGCATCTTAATATTTATTTTCTTGGTGAATTCCCATTCAAGCATAGATATGAGTGTTCCAGTGTCCCAAGGCCAAGAGAAAATGGTTAATGCATTCGCTGTTAACCCTACTACGGCTTCTCCAGCTGAAAGTGCCAACACTAACGTGGACGTGTCTTCCATCAGGGTGATCACCCTATCTGACGAGTCTGAAGATAGCAAAGGTGCAGGGATCAAACACGATTAGGCAAAGGGACTTGTAAATCTGATCGACAGGGACGATCTTGTGATGGCATCTGACACTACGTGACAGAGCGTGTCACTGAGCCATCTCTAGGAGTTACAACATCCCTGATGCTTCCTTCTAATAAGTGCTTAGAAGTTAATGTTGTACGAGTTTTGATTGGTCTTTGATGTTGATATTTTGAATCCAATATTGTAGGGTACCACTGCAAATTCTACGATTGCGAAGGAGGCTTAGCTGTCGACACTTACACCGCAACCATTTTAGGACAACCCTCGGCGGAGCACTCTACTTCCGGCATCACTCAATCTATACAACATACTTTGATGTCACGATTAGAGGGTGGTTCATCATCCTCCATCCAACCTTCTGATAATGTGGCTATGATAGGGGGAACCTCAGCTCCTTTTGAGACTTGGTCAACAAGTTTCATTTTGGGGCTCACTCTCTCGACATTGATCTATATTATCATACTGTTATGCCTGTGATTGGTTTTACCTTCTCTTCATCCTTCGGTGGATGAGGATGAAGAAGCAGCAAGCAGCTTACTGATTCATGGCTGACTCTATTGATGACTTTTACAACAGCATGAGGCGTCTCATGATTGTGACGAAGAGGACCACCTTTCAACCAAAGGACTTGTTTTGAATCTTGAACAATTTCTTGGATAGTTTTGAAACCCTATCTCATACTGAAGTGATTGCCGCTCTTAGGGATATTCAAGATGAGTTCATTGCCAAAGTGGTTGCATGGCGAGATTTGAAAGCATTGGGCACTGGTCAACTTGCATAAGGCCTTTGTGACCAGTTATCTACCAACATCCAAGGGTAAAAGGCTAAGGCACAGGATTTAATGCATGCATCCTCACCATTAGTGATCTTTAGTCTTTGGCAGAGCACGCTGGTTGTACCAATAACCTTCGTGAAGCGGAGGCAGAGATAACACAACAGTTGATCCAACGAACCAAAAAGTAGCTTAAGCATTTGCAATCTGTGCTGCTCGAGAAGGCGATGAAGCATTTACTCAAAGTCCAAGTGGAGGGAAGGTTCTCTGCTGAGGACAATCTTAGAATACAAAGTGAGATCGTGCTTAGGGAGAAGGAGATTGTAGAAGCTCAGGCCAAACTTTACAAACTTGCTAATGTGGATGACACAACTCTCCGTCAGCATATTTGGGAGTCGACAATGAAGGGTTTCTATGATGAATTGGTTGCCCGTGAGAAGGAGCTGAAAACTATGACTGTGCAATGATCTCTTAGCGGTTTTGTAGCATAGGAGTTGTTGCTTTTCATTTCGCTCTCCCCTCTTTTTTTAAATATCCCTCTTTTGCATGCCACACAACTTTGTTTTTTAATGTTTATTAATGAAAACATTTCTATTCATTGAGGGCATGATACTCAATCGTTGTCATAATTTCCTACAATACTTGATTAGAAATGTCATCGGATATAATTTTTTACTATAAAAAGGACACCCCCCAGCCCGGGTTACATAAACACTCTCTAACTCACAACTTAACAAAATACAAAAGACCTAGAGGATCCCTATTACCCAAGTGATCATGGGTAGTACTTCTTCAAAAGTTGGCTATTGATCTAGAACATCTGTGAATTTCCCTTTCATCAATTAGGCGATATATGCCGCTCAACTCTATTATGAACTATCCTTCCCATTTTGTATTGAATTTCCTCCACGAGCTGCATGTGGAAATCATAGGTCATTGCATGGTCATGAATATGTCACCCTTTTGTGATATACTCTTCCTGACCTTCTTATTGAATGCTATGGAAGGTCATGCTTGATAAAGCTTGATCTGTTACAGCGTAACTAGGTGCTCTTCGTCTAATGCTTCTAACACCTAAAGATGAAGGTTAGCATTGTCCTCAGAGATCATTCATGTCATGAGGGCAGTGTGAAGTAATGGGATTTAGAGTTCCAACGGGATGACAGCCTCACATCCATAGACTAAAGCGAACGGAGTGTTCCCTGTTGGGTTCCATACCATGGTGCAGTAGGCCCACAAGCACTCAGGTAACCTCTCATCCCAATCACACTTGTTCCTCATGATGAACTTCTTCATTATCTTGATGATGGTCTTATTAAAGGCTTCTTCCAACCGGTTAGCTGCCTGTTTGGGTATGTTGAAATGGTATATGGCATGGTGCTTGAGAAAATTGATCATATTTTTTGTTTTGATCTCATTTTAAGGCACTGTTACGGTCCATTTTGAGAAGTCGGTTATGGCTAAGATGAACTGATACCCTCTAATGAGTGGTGAGCTAATTGGGCCAATAATATCCATACTGCATATCTCAAATGACGATGATGATATGGTCCAATGGAGATACTTTGTTCCTGATAGATACAGTCGGCATGATCTTAACAAGCAGGGCATTGCCTCGCATGCTCCTTCGCATTGACGACCATTGTCGGTCAATAGTATCACAAATATCAAAGTCACTCATGATGTTTTAGACCCAATTGATGAGCCCCCATGGGCTTCCTTTATTGTTCTTTTGGCTTCCATCAGGGATAGGCACCATAGAAGTGCTCCATCGAATGAGTGGCGATAAAATGTCTGGCGTCTTCTCACTAAAGTCACCTCCTTTAGATTCTCCGCTAAGATTCCTTGAAGCATGTGATCAATAATGAGAAATTACAAATCTCGGCCCCCTGAGATGGTCATCATCGCATTAGCCTTAGCGGTTTTGATTGCCTTGAGTTCTAGTTTTGGATAATACAAATGTCGACTGCCTACATCACATCTTGGTGAGCTTCGGGGGGTAGTGCTAAGGCAGCCACTAGTCCTGCTAGTATGTATGCATAAGGATTCAGTGATCGTCCTATGTGCACAATGCTAATTTCGCAAAATCCCTTCACCATTCCTTGGCTTTGTTATAGTATAGGAGCGAATCTTCGTGTTTGACCACATACTCTTCATTGATATGCTTGACTATGAGTTGTGAATCCCCTTTGGCTTCAAGGTGTTCTATCCCCAGTTCTTTTGCCAATTTGAGTCCAATCAATAGAGTGTTGCATTCAGTCACATTGTTGGAACATGGTTCAGTCAATGAGAAGGACCATAAGATGACGCATTTTTTCATTGAGATGTACACGATTCTGATCCCGACAATGATGTGTCCATCTAGTCCTGCTCTAGAAGCTTCGCTAGATGAAATCTACTGAATCTGCTCATTAGTTGTAACATTAACTCGAAGACTTCATCTAGGATGTCTTCGTGGAGTTTGAGTACTCTAGCACTAGATGATTTGCAAGGAAATTAGCCAAAGCTTGGCCCTTGATTGCCTTCTGGGACATGAACTCCATCTCATACTGAGAGTGCAAGATGGCCCATTTTGCTAGTCATGGTTTGAGTAAACTGGGTTTTGTCATCAAAATTTGAAGGGGATTTACTTGGGATACAACACAGATGGACTACCAACCATGTAATGTCGCATTTTCTAAACTACAAATACGAGGGCTAAGCATTCTTTCTCAGTTAAGTTGTATTGATGTTCAGCACCTATCATGATGCGACTTAGATAATAAATGACCTATTCATGTCCTTGATTTCTTTTGGGATAGCATGGCAACCTACAAATGATCGAGAGACTTTATATATAGGATAAATGGCTTTCCAGTGGTTGGGGAGACTAGGATCGGGGGAGTGGTGAGGTAAGTTTTTATTTCGTTGAATGCTTTCTAACATGCCTCATCCTACACAAAGGAAGTATTCTTGCACATTAGCTTAACAAAATGTTGGCATTGATTGAAGAAATTTGAGATGAATCTTCTGATATATGCCAATCGGCCTTGAAGACCCCCCGAAGTTGTTTGAGATTTCTTAGAGGGGCATTTCGAAGGTCACCTTTATCTTGTGTGGATCGATATAGATTCCCTTAATGTAGGTGATATTCCGTTCATCTGCTCTTGAACGCTAGATCATCTATGTAGCATTCAATAGTCTTTTGTAGAATTCTCTGATGATTTGGCTGATCACATGCACGTATGTTGCCCTAGTGTCCTTTAGACTGAACGGCATCAACGTATAAGTGAAAAGCCCCCTCAGGGTTCTGAAGAGGGTATGCTTCCAGTCATCTCGATACATCTTGATTTGGTTGTAACCAGCGTATCCATCCATGAATGCATGCATTCAAAACCACATGTGTTGTTGATCATGATGTGTGTGATAGGGGGATTCATCCTTGGGACACACTGCATTCAAATTATGGTAGTAGACACAAATTCAAATAGTACCATTCTTCTTTGGGATAGGAACGATGTTAGATATCCACTTTGGTAGGTACACTTTCTTGATGAACTTATAATCGAGGAATTTCTATACTTATCCATCATTGTTTTGCATCATGTCTGGCTCAAACCATCATTGAGGTTGTACGACTAGTTTTTCATCAAGCTTGATGTTGAAGCGGTGGATAGTGACATCTTGGTCGAGACTGGACATATCTTTATAAGTCCAGGAAAGCACACTGATGTATTCTAGTAGCAAAGCAATCAGGTCTCAGTGTTCGTCTGAAAGGAGACTTGCACTGATGAATATGGGTTTGCAAATAACCCCTTCGCCTAAATCCACCTTCTCCATTTTGTCATTAGTCAGAGGTTTACGTTGTTCAAATCTTGCTTCCCGCTGACCATCTAGCTGTTTGGCCTAGAAGGGTATATCCTCATCA
Organism: Asparagus racemosus; assembly: GCA_037177215.1. Lineage (NCBI taxonomy): Eukaryota > Viridiplantae > Streptophyta > Magnoliopsida > Asparagales > Asparagaceae > Asparagus > Asparagus racemosus. The sequence continues at coordinate 10,190,578 of JBAKGM010000233.1, forward strand.
TAGTCCACCAATGTGGATTCCCCCACTTTGTAGCTGAAGGATACCAATTTGACTGACAACCATTGGAAAGTCATGCCTATAATGGCATCTGGATCCCACATCTCTGTATTAGAGGAGTGGTCACTGATCTTGCCTCAAGAATTGGAATCTAATTCTGAAGCTTCTAGTGGTGTCTTGTATCTGTGTCATCTCTATGTCTTGTCATAGTAGTCTTTGGCTCTCCTCTTCAGGATGAAGGGCTTCACTCGGGATGCACAGAACTCACCGAAATTAAATCCTTGATGTGCATCGAGGTTGTACCCCTAGTGTTGCATTATTCTCTGAGCTTGGGTGCCATAATGGTGAAACTGTGGGACTTTCTCATCGAACTCCTTATCAGAGGTCCAACCAGAAGTCAGACTGGCCTTCCCAAAATGTATTGTTGTTTGATTCTCAAACTTTGTAGGCACTGCGCAACACACCTCATGTTGATATTCAACCATTTGTTTACCCTGACTTGCCCTGATAATAGGCATATAGAGCAATTTGTTAGCATGGAGTTATCCCTAAATCATTAGAGACATTGGTCCTACACGAAGAGTAATCAAAACAAATAACTTTGTTGATAAGCATTACGCCGCCCTTAATAGTGGCATCATTACAATCAGTCTTAAAATCTATTACACTGGGTTTGATGACAATGGTAGGATTCTTAGCCTGCTGCGTCGACACAATAACTTTTGAGGCCTCTGAAGGGTCGATCATCTATGTAGATCTTGCATTCAATCCTGTCTGAATCACTATATTTGATACACTGGCAGAGGAGACGAGCACATTCTCGTTGACATTCTCGTTGATCTAGAGCTGCCCTAGGAGAATGTTGTAGGCCAGTTTGGCATCAATGTCATAATGTGTTATGTCAGACTAGAGTTCAGTGATACATAGTTTGAGCTTTATTTTTCCCAACAGATCGCTATTGTCAGTGTTAAATCCAAAGAATTGCTGTCAGTGTGGTAGAACCATCACAATGGTATTTGAAGGAAGTGTAATATCCTCCTCGTGATGATACTAATAGCAGATTTAGGGTCAACTTGCATACGCTCTATTTTTAATGAACCTAAGCATCCTATGAAGTAAAGTAGCCTTGTGTGCTTGATAGATGGTTTGAGCATATCCCTTTTGGAAAATGTCACCATAGGAAGGTCCATCTCCACACGATGGTAGCAGGCCCATAAGTGGTCCTCAGTTTTTTCCTCTAATTATTGGATCTTAGTGAGGTAAACTGCTAGGCCACTTAGAGCCTCCTGTAATGCTACTTTCACCTATGGGCTAATTGAAGTAACTTTTGAAGGGTCAGTATTGCCAAAATGTTCGCAAGTTGTGTTAGGATATCAAACGGGCATGACCTGCTAGGTCCAAGTACATTGTTATTTGCCTTTATAGCTATGGGAGGTGCTACTGCTATCGGTTTCATCGTCTGGTCAACTAGTGGGGCTTAGTGTTCCTCCTACTTGATGTGGTCATACTTTCGATAAAACAATCTGCCACTCTTGAGTCCTTCCTTCGCATTCTGAGTTGTGATAGCTACCAACACTTTCGCTTCTCAATTTGCCTTGGCTGCTACTTCTTCTTCTTTAGGTGCAACAACCACCACAACAACCTTGTCTTCTGAATTGGTTAGTTTGGGGACTCGCCCTTTGTCTTCACTATAGAGGATTATCACAGTTTTGCATATTTTTCCTTTACCCTTTATATCTTTTCGACATAGCTAGACAAAGGTGCATGGCTTGTCCTTCAAAAGGTCGGGGCGCACACACATAAGTTCAGTCACAGGGATTAATCCCTTGGTTTGCTCACTACATTGGTAGTAGTTAACAATTTTTAGCTCTGCTTTTGGGATTGGCACTACTCCGTTCGCAACACTTACGCTTAGTAAATTCCCAAATTGGACCGAGGTCATGTTTGCTAAAACTTTTTTTCTAATCTTCTCTTAATTCTAACGACCCAAATTCATGCAAGGTTTGAATCCTTTCTCTCAACACGATGTAGTCATTCGATGGGTGTCCCACAAAGCGGTGAAAGACGCAATAGTATGGGTCGTTGTTGCACCCTTCTTCTTCTGGTCTCTTAGGGCTCTCAATCTTGATAAATCCTCCATTTATTAGGGCTTTGGCCACCTCTATGATAGCTTCTTGCTTGCAGACATAGACCCTTTTGGGATCTAGCTCGAATTGATTTTGCTGCTGTGAAGGACCTTCCCCTTGATACTGTCTAGGCGGAGGTACCTGGTTGTAGCTAGGGTTAGCATCGGGATGGTAGTTATTGTTTGCATTCTGATTGCCATTTTAATTGTTGTTCTACCATCTTGGTATCTGTGACTGAGGTTGTGGCATGTGTTACTATGGTACATCAACTTCTATCACTACCTTAGCCTTCCTATCGGTGCACGGTTTGGTGGTGCTATGTCTACCCTTGCCTCCGCTGTTGTCCATCTTATCTGAGATGTCACCAAGCTACATAGCGATGACTTCTTTCGGTATTCTTGATCAGTTCTCTCTAGGTTTTGGACTCGATGACACTGAATTGCTTAAGGATATGATCCAATAGGCCATCACAGCAAGCATCGGTGGCAAACATTTTGGACATTGTGCCCTTCAACTCGAGGCTGAGTCAGTAGATTCTCTCAACGTAGGCTTAAATTTTCTCATCCAGCGTATAGACTTCATTTTTCACTCTTTGGTAAGTTTTCTCAAAGTCGATTTCAAGAAATCCCTAGATGAACATTCACGTCAAGTCCTTCCATGAGTTTACAAAACCTAATGGTAGGCTCTCGAACTAATGAAAGGCAGTGTCTTTGAGTAAGTCGAAGAACATTCACACAATGATGATAGCATTTCCCAATGATAGTCTGACTTGAGTTTTAAAATAGCAAAGGTGTTGTTGCGATGACCCGGTGCCACTGAAACCCTGTACCGTAATAGGTTTATAGTTCTCGAGATATGGTATGTCATCCTAAAATGTCAGATAAGGTCTAGAGGTCCCATCATTCTATTCTTCTAGGTTCTTTGTGATACATCTATTTTAGCCATTGATCGAGCTAAGATCGTGGCCACGATAGGGTCCGCAATTGCAGCTGATTCACGGTGACCTACACTGGCAGATCGATTTAATTGCTCTTTTTGATGGTTGAGTTGTCTGTTATGGGGTGGAGACACTGTTCAAGCAAGTGTGGTACGTGTCATCTCCAGAGCAAGTCAGTTGGGCACCCGAGTTTGCTCTAGGTTTAAAAGTGTCATTTCTAGAGTAGCATTAGAATTATCTTTCGACGTGTCAGTCGTTTTCCTCAGATTTATTGTCTCTTGGGCAATTTGCGAATATTGATGGAAGTTGACAACTTCCTCTCTAGCCCAAGCATTATGATTTTATCAAGGAGTGATCTATTTGCCTTTGGGTGTCTGCTATCATTTGCATCTATTCATGCATATGTTCCATCACTTTCCCCTGACTTAGGATTTTCTTCATCAACCCTCGGAGGTTGACTTCCTATGGAGGATCAGATAATGGCTCGGAGTTTTCACTCACATCACTTGGTGCTAGCTCTTAATGCTTCACACTTGGTTCTTCTTGAGGTGATGTCATGTTAACCTCTGGTTTCGATGACTGTCATGAATTCATTGTGTTGTCTGAGGCACAAGCCGAGTGTTTGTCTTCAAGAGCCTCTTTGTACATTGGGTTAGTTAAACAAAGGGACTAGACCAACAATGATGATTTAGTTGTCTTTGAGCGAGTCCTGAATATGGGTCCCTAATAATACTCTGAGAATCCATCTGAGTCCTCATCTCAATGCCCACCTTTAGAATGGCTAATTTTGTGCCATCGGTACGTCATATAGGCATGGACAAACCTACGCTCATCTTCATCAATGATTCTAGCTACACATTTCCTACGGGATCGCCTTATCTTACGTTGGGTCTATGTGAGGCCTTCAGATAATTGCTCAAATATTAATGCTCTTGGGGACTAAGTCTCTACCTGTTGTGGTGCATGAGACTCAATCGAACCCTCAGCATATGGTGCATATGTTGTAGCATTGGATATGTCTGATGGTTATGACATGGCATGGGCAGTGTTAGGGAATAACATCCATTGCATCCTTGGCAATTGGAGGCTGACTAGTAACTTCCAACTTGTTAAGCAGAGAATGCAGACATTTCGTTCTCAGGTAGTTGCGAAGATCGGTGATCAATTCTGGACTCTCCACCCCTTGTGGGCGGGCAATTTTCCCACCCCTAGCCCTAACCGTGTGCAGATTTTGATTCCTGATGTTGGTGGGGTCATCTTGGGTTGTTCATTCATTCTAACCCTATGACGAGCGCTTTTCTCACATGTCATGAAGTTACATGTCATTCTTTCTTCAAATACAGACAGGATTATTTGTGACAGCCGCGTGTCTCCGCAGTATTTCGAGACCTCTGATGCGTCGATATTAACGGCTATCTAAGTAGAACTTGCTTTGGCTTAAACTGACATTCCGCGGGGACTAAGGATGTATCCTCACTGAGTTAGATTTCTGTAGAATAGTTAGAGCCCGCTAGTACCAACTTCTGCTTCAAATATTGGGATGGGCAGCATGTAGTTCTGTCATATTTAGAGGTTAGTTCTCATCCCTTCGGGAAGATTTCCACTTAGCTTTAGACAGAGACTTGGTCATCTCGGCGTAGGTGGAATCTTTGACCGCAACTACGCCTCAATGCTTTGTTAGTGTTACGGAGGTCCTTTGTGCTCATATTGGGCTTCCCTGAGTGCTCTTCAAGTAAGTCTCGTAAGTGGTGTAGTCAATCATACCATGACACGACTTTCTCATTTGAGGAGAAGCCACTCCCCAGAGTCGCCATTTATTTTCGGTCAAAAGATACACAAAGATTCAAAACAATGGTATAGTTGTTCTCTTTTATTAATCTCCTTGGAAAATAACAAATAATATTTATAGTGTCCTTTGTTACAATTTAGATTCTGGGATGCCATGCCAGAAGAGACTAGACGTCAGCTCCATTGAGTATATGAATTAAATAGCATGGTTCTTTGGACAACCACGTGAGATTGAAATGAGCCACTTCAAAGGTCCTTGAGATGAAGAATGAACTTGTTATGGAGGGTTTGTCTCATTGAACAAGTGAGAAGAGTCCTAACAATGATCAAAGTGCTATTGTTATGTGGTTATGCCGACACAAGATTAAAGGTCTTAGTGGTTCGAGCTTCAGGTGGTTGAGGAATAGGTAGAGCATAATAGTGGCGCAATCAATGGTCTGAAAATCCTCTCTCTAAAATATAATGAAGAGGGGTATTTATAGGGTTCGTGTTGAACTGTGTGCGGATTTCGTCTACATGCAGTTGCATTTGTGTCCGTGCAAGAACCATGTTGCCAACTGTCATATCCATCACCTAATCATATTTGCATTAAATACATTGGAGGCGTGAAATCTCGTTGGTCCTGTTAATCATTATGGGTGCTAGCTCTTCAATCACTTTGCATTTAATGCAGTGTGACCTCTCGTTTCTGCATAGTCGATGAGAAGTCATTGTCATCATTACCTCCATCCAATCAATCCACTGTACCGTAGCTACAAAACTCAGCATGAGCGATTTGAGCATTATGCTGTGTTTGGTGGCGCGTTGCCTCAGGATCGTGCACCTCGACTTACATGCGCTGCAGACTTCTCGTTGTCGATGCATTAAATGGGTGTCAGTGTGAAAAGACTTTTGACAAAGTGGTCTAATCATATCAATGGTGCTTCGTCTTCTTTACGGCTTGTAGAGTTTGAGTTTTGCGAGGTTAGTCCATGCTTTTTTTTCATATTGTTTGCTAGTGTATATGCCGGTTTAGATCCACACAGCGTTTTTGGTTTGAGTTGAATTATGTTCCGCTAGGTTATGTCTTCCCATACCTTGAATTTTGGATTCTTCCTTCCTTAGCCCACTTCCTTAGCTTTGTTGGGTTTGTGTAGTATGACCCAAGTATCTCTAGGGGCCCATCTTCACATATAACTCATCTTTGTTAAACAATCTATAATTTTTGACCGGCTACATTGATACACACCATTAATCCACTAGACAGAGAATATTAATTCTCACTTTATCTTAAAATCCTTGTCACTACATCAAAACTTCAAAGTTGTGCTGAGAGTTATAGTTATTTATTCTAAGATTTTCAGCATAACTTAGATCAACAATACTTTGTGAAGCTCTTTTAAGCTCTAGATGAACGGGAATAAGGATGAGTGTGGGCCGAGCCAATCAAAATTATATCTAATTTATTTTTCATTTTAAACTCTTTTTTTACAATAAAAAATGAATAAAACACCCATGTAGGCGTGGGGCTCATATAATTTGGGACCTCGGGAGCCGGTAGCAGCATCGAGCTTTAAGCTCGCTGTTTTGCTTGCCAATGGGCTAAATGACCCAAAAGCCAAAGGCTTTTGGCTTTGTTGGCAACAGGCTAGCTACTAGTTGGCCTGCTACTAATAGGTTGCAGCCTGCCCAAAAAAAAAATGTCGACCCTGGCTGGGCTTATTCGGGTCGTGCATTAACCGTGCCAAGCCAAGCCCTTGATCTCAAGTTAAAGCTTAACCTAGCCCGAGTCATGGCCCACGTGAATACCAAGCCAAGTTCGGCCATGCTTAATTTGGGCCGGGCCGTTTTAGGGTACATTACGAACTAGGCCGAGCCGAACCAACCTAATGTTCAGCCCAGCCCTTGCCCAGCCCTAAATGGGAATGTCTGTTACATGTATCAAGGCCTCGAATCCACCCCCAACCCCAAAACCAGCAGTATATAGCTGTTATTTTCATGAAAATTGCAGTTTTTTTTTTTCCATTACTGAACACAGTCACTCTTTGCGATTAAAAAAAAATAAAAAATCGCTCTTTAGTCCTACTCTTGCTTCGGTCTGTACAAGGGCGACCTTGGGCCCACCACGAAGACACCCATCTTCATGCGTTGTGGGCTTCGTGTTCATATACAGTGACTTATACGCCACTTTCTCCGCCCAATTATCTTCTTTATTTTAATTTCTTTATTTTTGGATTTTTCTTTGCTCTCTGCTCACCTCATTCACACTGACTCCACTTGGGTTGGGTTGATGAGAAATTCAATGCCATTTATCATACGACACTGATGCTCTCTATATATGTGTGATATTATTGAACACTCAATAATGGGCATTTATTACACCTTTGAAGAAATGGGTGTTTGGCCATTTTGATGTTGATCGGCATTCATCTTTCAAGGTACGGATCTTTGCTTTTGTTGCATTAAAATTCGATAGAAAACCATGTTACCTTAAGGGCTTGGAACTCATTTTTTGTTTGTTTGAATGCAAGATCAATTTATAGGGCTAATAAATTGATTCTCTGTTTTTGACCCCCATATTGGGTGTCTGGGTATCTTGTTGTCAAGATTCACTATTCAAGTTAAGCCCTTTTCTTGGATGATTATTTAGAATTAGCATAAAATTTGATGAAAATCCATGTAATCCTTAGGGGCTCACTCACTTTTTTTTTTTTTTGTATTTCTCAATCGATCCATCACTAACATTTGTTATTTTATCTCTCACTCTGTATATCATTGACATATATTCTCTTATATACGATCAATAATGGGTATTTGAGCAATTTGATGTGAAGATTCATTTCTTAAGCCTTACGGTAAATCCCTGTCCTTTTTTCCCATTATATACTATATTGCTTTACAATTTGGAATTAGGATAAATTATATA
>JBAKGM010000233.1:10205012-10224019 GCA_037177215.1 Asparagus racemosus
TATATAAAACCCATGTATTCCTTTGGGGCTAATAACATTTTTGTTTGCTTGATTTTTTAGTTATTGAGTCATGTTCATAATTTCTATATGCACATCTATGTTTTGATTAATCCTGTATTCTTCCATCACAGTTGAAGAGATCTCTAGCACTACCCATGGCATGCTCATCATCATCATTTTCTTTTTGGTACATTAGTATATAATATTTAGTTAAAACTTTAACACAACCAATGTATGCCTAGGGCTTTATAACAATTTTGTCTGCTTGACATTTTAGTTATGGGGTAATGTTCACAGATTCCACGTGCACACATTTATGTGTTCTGATCAATTATATTCTTCTATATCACAGCTGAGGAGATCTGTAGCACTACCAATGGCATCATCTTCATCTTCTTCTTATTCCTCATTCATGCATTTCTACAAATGCTTTGCACGCATCTGGTTCGGTCTCTTGCTTGCTCTCCTACAGAATTCTGAAGGAAGAGCTGCCACTGGTTCACAGTATTTAATTGGGCTCGGGAGCTACGATATAACTGGACCCGCTGCCGATGTCAATATGATGGGATACGCAATGCTTAGCCAGATTGTTTCTGGAGTGCACTTCAGGCTGCAGGCCCGCACGTTCATTGTTGCTGAGCCTGGAGGGGATCGGGTTGCTTTTGTGAATCTTGATGCATGCATGGCATCTCAGCTTGTTACAATCAAAGTGCTCGAGAGGCTGAAATCTAGGTATGCAATTTTTTCCTATATGTAACACATTAGTAAAGATGAAACTCTGAAGTGAAATATGGCAAAAGAAAAGTAATAGAAGGAGCTAATTTTGCCACACGAGTAGTTAAGAATTTAATTGTCATCAAGTAGTTCTTCATGTTATAAGCCACTAAAAAAGATACCGAATACCTTTTATTTGAGCAAATTGTCATGATAATTTCTCCCAGGGATGTTCTAGCTAAGATGGATGTACATTACCCACCTTGATGAATCTTTTGATCCCAGATTTATCTTTTTGTATCCCTCTCCTAGCGTAGCCAAAATTATTTTGCTGAGGTACTATGATTTTTGTTTTCAGCCGAGAGCAAATTGAAAATTATCACCTCAAGTTTGCATGGGCTCAAATTGAAATTTGACCAAAAATACTTGTTTCTATTGAGAAATTGAACCTTTTGGGTAACAACTTAATGGAGGCTAAAACTGGTACAGGTGAATTACTGAAAATGATATGCTGGAGGAAGAACTGAAACTAAATCAGAGTTTTGAAACCTTGCTTTTGAATACTATAGATTTTTTTTTTGGAGAGAAGACAGCGGGTTACAGAGGACCCCCAGTTGTTTCATTAATAAAAACCTAATGAAGTTTACAAAAACAACAAGCGTATGCCAAAGCAGATAAAAAGAAAAAATACATATAAAAGAGACAATCCCAAGGAAAGACAAACATCTGCATCACAAGAATGAATCAATCGCTAACACTAAAACCAAACTCTGTAGTCAAAGAACAATATACTCCAGAAACAAAAGTCGCCTGTGTGATCAACTGTAATGACCCTCCATTGCAAGATGCTCCCCTTCTTGATCCTCAGAAGAAGAAACATCTGACTCCCTCCTTGGAATACTGTAAGTTTTATTTTAATTGTTGACATTGCACAGATTGGATACACAATCACTAATTGCCAATGACAATCCTAAACTTGGTCATAAACAGTTGAAAGGCTTCCAGTTTTGGTGCTAAGAGGGAGAAATTAGTAGTATGTTTACCTTAATTAGCTGTTATATCTGTAATTGCTATCCTTCTTTTGGCAGGTATGGAGGCATATACAATGAACGAAATGTGGCAATCAGTGGAATTCATACTCATGCTGGGCCTGGCGGTTACCTTCAATATGTGGTGTATATTGTTACGTCTCTTGGATTTGTAAGACAGTCATTTGATGCTCTTGTTGATGGAATTGAGCAAAGCATCATACAAGCTCATGAAAATCTCCGGCCTGGATCGATATTTGTGAATAAGGGTACAAAGCACTTTTCATCATTGTTATGGTTCGTTATTAGGGAATATACCTCTTCATAATGTCTCTCTGATAAAAGAGTTTAGAACCATATCCATATCTTCAATGCAATACGTAGTCCACATTGTCACAATTAGAAAGTTATAATATTAGCTTTTTAGAGACAAAAGAAGCTAGTTTTTTAGTGCAGTTTTACAGATTTGTGCCATATGTGCAACTATTCTGATAGTCTGGGTCACTTGATGAGGTAAGTGAATTTGTGTCCTCCAACATTTGTGCCTAAATACAAGTTGGATTTCTAGAATAGAGTAGAAATAAGTGTCAATTACTTGTCATGAACCTAGAAAGGCTCTTTTCGCAATTTTTTGTTTCCAAAATTGTAGGTTATAATGATAAAATTGTGAATTGATAAAGCTGTATGATTGGGTCATATCAATTTAAATGTACCCTCTGTGTTTTCAGAAATTTATGTTCTGCACAAAATAATCTTCTACTTATGTGTTCTTAAAAAAAAGGGGTACATATGTGTGTGTGTGTGTGTGTGTGTGTGTATGTGTGTGTGTATTCCTCTACTTCTAGGACTATCTTTATATGTTTAGCTAGTGTCACCCCTATATTTTCACATAAAAGTTTCTTTAGTTGTGCAAAGCATGACCTCTTGCCATGTTTAACTCCAGGAGAGATCCCTGATGCTGGTATTAATCGCAGTCCTAGTGCATACCTCAATAATCCTTCTGCAGAGCGAAGCCAATACAAGGATGACATCGACAAAGAAATGACATTACTGAAGTTTGTCGATAATGAATGGGGTCCAGTAGGTAGCTTTAACTGGTTTGCGACACATGGAACATCAATGAGCAATACAAATTCCTTGATAAGCGGCGACAACAAAGGGGCAGCTGCACGTTTCATGGAGGATTGGGCTAAACAAAAGGGTTTCCCTTCAGGGTTTGACAGCATTGGCAGCACTCAAAATGGGCTTCCCCGGAGAGTATCTGGCATAATACCTCACTTGAATGAGAACTGTAAGTTTTTGCCCTTCTTTCTGGAGTTATCTTTGTATAGAATATTTATGCCAGTATCTACTTGGATCCAAATTGAAAATGATTCTCTCCTGTTTGAGCCATGATTCCAAGCATAGTACATTCGTCTATGTTTTTCCAGTGTCAAACTAAAGCTCATGTGATACCTTTTTGTATACCAATTCCACACTTGCACTGAATGGATACAAGACAACCAAACATTAACTTACATATTCTATGCAGTAGATGAACAAAAGAAGCTTGCATCCTTGTTCAAGGCATCTCGTGGAAGGAAATTGACAAGGTCAGTGGGTTCCACTCGCCGAATAAGGAGTGTTCTCAGGCAAGGAAACATGCCAAAATTCGTGTCTGCCTTTTGCCAGTCAAATTGTGGAGATGTCAGTCCAAATACACTGGGAACTTTCTGCAACGACACTGGGCTTCCTTGTGATTTCAATCACAGCACCTGCAATGGCAAGAATGAACTTTGCTACGGACGTGGCCCGGGGTAAAAAAAAAAAAAAACTTGGTTTCTTTACACTTTTCAACGTTGCATTGTCAGTTTTCCCCTTATCACTGACTCTTTCAACTATATTTTTTGTAAATGTACCAGTTACCCTGATGAATTTGAAAGTACACGCATCATTGGTGATCGGCAGTTCAGAAAAGCTATGGAACTCTTCAGTTCAGCCTCTGAGGAAGTTACCGGGAAAGTCGAGTATCGTCATACTTATTTAGATCTTTCAAATCTTAAGGTTATGATTCCTTTGAGTGGTGGAGGGCAAGAAGTGGTAAAAACATGCCCGGCTGCCATGGGATTTGCTTTTGCTGCAGGAACCACCGATGGTCCTGGAGCTTTTGATTTCAAGCAGGGGGATGACAAGGTTAGTTTTATCCCACAAATTTTGTTTGTTTTTTTTTCCCTTTTTCTTTTTCTTTTTTTGAGGCAAAATAGGCCCATACGTACATTATTATAAGGATCAAAATGTACATTATTATAAGGATGAAAGAGTAGGATACACAAAATGGTTACATGGACGTAGTTTGATACCTAGAGGAATTCAAGAACTGAAGAACATCACAAAGTACATTTTCTTACTGAGAACTGAAATAAGGCTAGTTTTTCTTCTTGTCTGCATACCGTTTTACGTGTTTTATATGTCAGGGAAATCCTTTCTGGAGATTAGTGAGAAATGTTTTGAGGACACCAAGCAAAGAACAAGTTTCCTGTCAGCAACCAAAGCCAATTTTACTTGATACGGGTGAAATGAAGATCCCATATGATTGGGCGGTAAGATGAATTCTAGAACCCATTATTTTTTCAATGAAATAATGACCTAATGTTCTTTATTATCTCATTACATTCTGATCTGTTAGATATAGTAGTATTAGGGTATCTGTTTTCCTTTATTTTAGTCCCACATCGATTAGGATTTTAGAACCTCTCATCTTACTCTTGTATTTAAGTAGTTCAATATAATGAATAAAATCAAGTCTCTTCTCTTCCCTAAAATCTATTTTCCCCATAAAGCTCTATTCTTAACATGGTATCAGAGCCAGGTTCTTGATCCCAGAGAGGCCTTTTTCTTCTTTCTCCACATCGAGCCGCCGAGGGGGTTTTGCCGAAAACTCCGCGCTTCCCCTCTGCGGCCTTGAGTACTGTTCATCCTGTCAAATGACACTGTTCGGGGGCACTGTTCACCACGGGCAGCTGTCCTATTTGAGTTACTGTTTATCCCAAACCTCGGTGGCCTCGACACCCGATTCAATCTTACCTCCAATCACCGCCATCTCGACTCATGCCATTGCAGCTCTGAGCATCGCACCTCCGACCAACGCAACTCATAACCTGCAGACCCTACCTATCCCAGTCTCTGTTGCAAACCGCTGCAGATCCCGCAATCCACGGAAGCTCGTGAATTCCTATCTCCGATGCATGTAATCTATTCAACGAAACTCCTTTGACAAACTTTCGACCATCAACGGCCCTCACACTGACTATATCCGTCCCAATCTAAAGCTCAACTTGCCTGCTCCATGACGCCGTCACCTCCTTTGATGAACTCTAGTCGCCGCCCTACTTGATGACGCCTCATCCGCACAACCACACCATCGCTGGTCCACAACACGATCTCGCTCACCCACATTGATATCGCTTGACCACTCAACCCAAAATCGCACCACCGCTCGATGTCGCTTGACGCTCCGTGCAACCACGCCAGCCAGATCTAAACCATGGCTCGACCCAGTTCGAGCCAGAACCGCACCTGCTCGTCCATGGCGCACCCAGAGTCGACCAGTCTTCCACACGACTGTACCGTCGTTGCACTAGGTGACCATGCCAGCCATATATGCACCATCGCTCAACCCAGTTCGAGCCAGAATAGCATCCGGTAGTCCACGGCGCACCCAGCGTCGACCATTGGTCCACACGACAGCACCGTCGTTGCACCAGGCATGCCAACTCTACACCACGGCTTGATCAACAGAGCCAACACTGCACAGTTACACCGTCGCTAGACCAGATCCACACGCGGCACCATCATCGCTCTACCATTCGAGCCAACACTGCACCGTCTCACAATCGCTCGATCATATCTGCACCGCAGCGCCACCACTGCTCGACCGCTTTGCACCGTCGCTCGCACATTCGAACTAGATCTGCACCGCAATGCCACTACTGCTCAACCACACGAGCTAGATTCACATGATAGCAACATCGCCGAACCATCTGCAACTGCAACGCCCACGGCAGCGACATCGCTGAACCTCTCCATTTGCAACCCCCACAGCAGCGACATAGCCGGACCATCTGCAACTGCAGCGCTCATGGCAGCGACACTGCTGTACTCTTCTATCTACAGCGCTCTCAGCAGCGACTCCACGGGACCAAACTATATCATGATCTTGCCACCTACAATTCTAGCCACCGATGTGCTACAATTCAACCACCTCTCGGCAAGCCATGCTAATAAGCATCTATGCAAATTTAGCTCGTCTTATCCAAACTCTCGATTCTCTACCAATTGTGAGTTTGACTGGAGGTGTTATATATAGTAGTATTAGGGTATCTGTTTTCCTTTATTTTAGTCCCACATCGATTAGGATTTTAGAACCTTTCATCTTACTCTTGTATTAAAGCAGTTCAATGCAATGAATAAAATCAAGTCTCTTCTCTTCCCTAAAATCTCTTTTCTCCATAAAGCTCTATTCTTAAGATGATCAACTGTTTTGTTTCCAAATTTTAAAATCTGGGTGCTCTTGAAAGATTCCCTCTACTTAAAAGAAGCCAAAAATTCCATGGCTTGTAGAAGAATTACTAGAACTGAATAGAGTTTGATTCCATTTGTGTGATTTTTTTGTTATTAGTTCAGATGCTCTTCAATATTATTCATTTTGCTTCTATTGATCGGTAAGCACATCTCTTTTGCAGCCTTCAATTCTCCCGATTCAGATAATTCGAATAGGCCAATTTGTCATCCTTTCTGTACCTTCAGGTATGTAAGCAATACACTCTATTTTCTCTTTCTGGAACATGTGATAGTTCTGAAATGTGTCTTATTTCATATCGGCTATCACCTTTTAACATGTACCACTTCTCAAAAAGTAATTCCTTCTGGCTAGAATACACCTGCGATCAATCCATATATATTTTATTCAGTATCAACTCTAATATTACAGATCATGAACGCACGCGTCTGTGGTGCTTTCTTTGTTTAATATTACCATAAGTAAGCAAAAGTCCTACTCTAGAGGGACCAATTTTATCATGAAAAGCAGTAGTATTAACCTTCCTAAGTTGGTTATGATCATCAAAGCTTAAGAAAGATCCAAAAAGTACAATATAATTATTAAATAAGTTAGCAGCAGCTTTGCTCTTTCAAAATGTGTTCCTCTTCAGTAAGTTACAGTTTTGCCGCTATTCTAATCAACACGACCGTCATTTACTAAGGTGATCTTAATTCTGTGATCATTCCACCAATTGCTATATGAAATGAGAGATATGGTGAACACGAATTGTCTTCTGCAAATACAGTTAGAGTTTTACAAAGTTATTTATTTTTTTCTTAATTTATTCTGTCTTACCCTAATTTCTCTTATGTTTTAAGGGTTAACTGTCGAGATAAACCGCTCTATTGTTTCTGTAGACCCCCTGAGTGAATTTTTTTTGACTCTTTGACCCTCAGAGAAAGAGAATTGTTTTTTTCACAAATAGACCTCCTGAGGGTAAAAGAGTCAAAATATTTAACCCAGGGTGTCTATCCGTTGGGCAACAGTACATGATGTCTATTCATAATCAACGATTGTTTTAAATTCTATCCTTGTTAACCACCTCTCTTCATCACTTATTTACTTGCAGAATTCACAACAATGGCTGGCAGGCGTCTTCGGAGCGCTGTGAAAGAAGTACTCACCAAAAATGGAGAATTCAATGATAATGTTCATATAATAATTGCTGGTCTCACAAACTCTTACTCTCAATATGTTACGACCTTTGAAGAGTACCAGATTCAAAGATACGAGGTATTTTCACCAAAATTTCCACTTAACTTGCTTACTCGTAAGTCATAAGTTGTTTTGCATCAATGAATCTGCCTCCAATCCAAAGCCACCCTCAATGAAAAAGGAGCATAGTATATAATACACCTGGATCAAATGTATTGCGCTTCAGATTTGATGTATCGTCATTCTTACTTATTCCCAACAACAAAGAGAAAGTGACAAGAAAGGCACATTGTTCAAGAGGAACCTGAGAAGAGTTGGTAAAATAGTTGACTTATGACAAGGAACTTACAGGGTTCACGTCATGAACCAATATCTTGACTAAAACTTTGTTTACTGTATAAGGAGGGAGGGATCATGTAAGGACACGTTTAACTTGTATATAGACATATATAAGTACATATGTATACACACACACACACGTACATATGTGTATTTGTCTCTGTACATAATAAGATAGTTAAGACTTGGTATAGTAAGCTAAAAGAATGGATAGCTCTTCAAAGAACTGAATGGAGGAATAGGTTTCATGTAGCTGACCCTAAAACCCTAAAACTTTGGGATAAAGGTTTTGTTATTGTTGTTGTCATCAAGGAAACTCATAGTTTTTGCTGCATTGAGGATTCAAGATTCTTACTTTTCCTTCGCCAATCCTAGCCTCCCAACAACATTGTAATGCCATCTGAATGCTAGTTGTTTTATTCTTTTCCGACTTGAAACTCTTGTGACAGTTTCCCCTCTCAGGGAGCCTCCACGCTGTATGGGCCACACACCCTCAGCGCATACATCCAGGAATTCCAGAAACTCGCAACCGCCCTGATCAGCTCCCATAGCGTCCCCTCCGGCCCACAACCTCCCGATCTCTTGGACAAGCAGATCAGCCTTCTCACCCCTGTCGTCACTGACTCAACTCCCATTGGCACAAAATTTGGGGATGTCAGTGTTGACGTGCCTCACAACTCCACATTCCGACCAGGCGAAACCGTCACGGCCACATTCTGGTCCGCTTGCCCAAGGAACGACCTCATGACTGAGGGCACCTTTGCCCTTGTTGAGATGTTGCATCAAGAGAGTAATGTCTGGGCTCCAGCTTATGATGATGATGACTGGTGCCTACGTTTCATGTGGTGGCGGCCTGCGAAGCTCAGTGCGGAAAGCCATGCAACACTGGAGTGGAGAATACCAGAGAGTGTGACCTCGGGTGTGTACAGGTTGAGGCATTTTGGTGCTTCTAAGAGCTTGTTTGGTTCCATAAGGCATTTCACTGGTGCTTCTAGTGCGTTCGTGGTGCTCTAGCCAGCAAGTTTGAGGATATGGGCTAGTTGTTGATTATGAGGGTATGTAAGCTTTTAGTGTTATACCTGCGTGATTGCTGTGGGAGTTTTATTTATGGTATATATACTATAACTATAAAGAATTTGATTTCAAATATAATTATTTATTTAAAAAGACAACAACAATTTTTATTGTTGAGAAATCCTCTTAATAAAGTGATAAAGTGCTTTCTTTTGGCCATAAGTACTTCAATCATGATTTAAATATATTTAAGAAATTATTTTCATAATGAGGATGAAGTAAATGAACAACTTAAACAGGTATTTGTTATTTATAGTAAAATAATTATCTTAAAGTTTTCCCAAAAAAAATCTGGATTTCAATCAATTGACTTAAAATTAATGTAATCCTCTGTTCCTAGAACTTTTGATCCCAACCATTGATCGTTCATCATGCAATCCCCACTATCTTTTTTGACCTTTTACCTCTTCTTTTTCATTAATGACATGTGTCTCGATCACACTTCACTCATGTTTTCTCATCATGATTTGATTTTATTATTTGATTATGGTTTTAATAGCTTCATGGTTTTAATTATGTTTCGTGTATGATTTGATTTCAACCGTCAATTTACCATTCGATGAAATTTTTAGTTTCGATCTATATTTCAAATTTTAGACATTTTTTTCACAAATTTAGACATTTGTTTTCATAGCATTGGCTTACTAAAGTAGCTTATTTTGATTTATTATGATTTCTCATGTTTTTTAATATTTTTTCAGGTATTCTTCAAAATTGGGTCCTTAACCTTATTAGGTTAAATTTGAATTTAACCCAATATCTACTCTACAAATACCAAATGCAAACCCTAGATTAGTTCAACCCCAAAAATCCACCACAAATCCTAGTGAAGCTTGAGGTTGGAAGAGAGGAGTTCATATTTTCAAGGCAAGTGTTCCTTTTGTAAATGCTTGTTCAATTCTCTTATTGTTTATGAATGCAAGATCCTTTTTTTTTGCGGTTTTTTATTTTGTTGATGATCCTCTCCATCATTGAGAGTTTTAGTTGTATTTCAGATTTATTGAAATGAATTTTGAAATTTCGTCATATAACTAGTTTTTTTTTTTTTTGAAAAACTCATGTTATAAAAATGAAGTTCATGCATGGTTTTGGTAAAGAGATCTATGAGGGTTGATAGAGATCTTGATTTTTTTTTATGCTTTAGATTGTTATTTGATGTTTGTGGGCGACATTAGAAGGGAGATTTCATCATTAATTATGAAAGGGTCATTCGAGCTCGAGCAATGGCAAATTTTATTTAAGAGCATGGTTTGATGTAAAATTTATTCTAAAAGATCCCCATTCATGTTAGAAAACGTGGGTTGAAGGTCGTTTTTTGTTGTATCACAGAAATGACTAAGTGCTAATCCCGCTCTAGGAGTCGACACATGTCCCGAGTTAACTATGCACCAAATCGACTCGGCCCTATGAAGGACGAGTCAAATAACATTATCACTCGACCCTTCCTAAGAAGGGCCGAGTCAAAAGCTGTCTTCACTTGTACCCCGCAGTTAAGGCCAATTCCACGCCTTTTTATTTTGTAAGACCGAGTCAAAAAGCTCTCAATCCAAAATGGCAGAATCAAAAGGCACCTTTTATCCACCCTCTCATAAAGCCGAGACAAAAGGTGGTAATTCTCGAACCCCTCACCAAC
The DNA here is from genome assembly GCA_037177215.1 of Asparagus racemosus. Lineage (NCBI taxonomy): Eukaryota > Viridiplantae > Streptophyta > Magnoliopsida > Asparagales > Asparagaceae > Asparagus > Asparagus racemosus. Next base: position 10,215,535 of record JBAKGM010000233.1, read on the forward strand.
AACCGATTACCATCACATTAAATGCATGGTCAGAGTCATCATTACATCTGCCCCGAAAAGTCTTAATGACTCATTGGACCTTGGTAGCAGCTTACTTCCCCTATCCCAATCGCATTAATCACAAATGTGACTCATACCACCCACAGCCGACACCTATAAAGTATCAACTGAATAAGCTGACTGCTTAGACTCGGCTAAAATTACACAATTACCCTTCTGGATCTACTATAATAGGTGCACTATCTATTGCATGGCGGTACGCAATTTTTTTACAACATAACACAGAGCAATCATATTTTTCTCCTCGACTTAAGATCAATACTGACTTGACCATCAAAGGAACCCCAGAGAAAATCTAACTTTGATCCTCTTACATATTGTTTGTGTATAGGATTGAATCCTCTGCTCAATAATCAACCATCAAAGAAGACTGAGGAATCCTAAAACTCTCCATAATTCACACTAAATTTCCCTGTTTAATATCTTACATCAACAGTTTGGCGCCCACCATGAGCCCTCTTTTTCTTCTTTATACAAGATGGCTAATTCTGATCGTCCAGACCGATCATCAATTCCTCTCACTAAAGAAACATGCAATGTGGTCTATGTCACTCAAGCCTAATTGGAAGAATCCACCCGAAGAATTTCTCAATCTCTTTAGCAACAGTTCGCCTCCTTCACAAACGAACTCCTCAACCGGATTCCTCCCTAGCAACTTTCTCTGTCATTTGTCACTCCTCCCCCTGCAGGCTAGTCTGAACAATGAACGCAGGAGGAACACGCTAAATACACCTCTCCGCCTCGCCAATAGACTCATTTCGCCGCTAATCCTCGACAATATCTGCAACACATGGAGGCAACTAGTGAGAGTCCTAGTTTCGGCCATGAGCACACCACATGGACGACATCGCACGAGGCAAGATACCATTACGCTGCTCCAGGCCCCTCCACCACTAAATTTGCATCAGGTTATGACCGGGCGTTTAACACTGTTGTAGACACCATCGGAGGAAACACCTCACTCGCCGATTGGGTCATGAATACTCCATGTGCCAAGATCAAAATGCCACATATTAAGAAGTACAAAGGCAAGGGGAATCCAGCAGAGCACGAGCAAAACTTCTATGATCTGATGCACATGCAGCAAGTGAACAATCCGATCACAACTTCGAACAACTCAACTAAAAGTTTGTACATTATTTTTTGGCTGACTCAAAGCAGAAGAAATCCTCCTCCGTCTTGCTGCAGATGAGATAGAAACTAGGGGAGAGTCTCAGGGACTATTTCAAGAGATTCCAAGCCAAAAGGCTGGAAGTTGAAGGCCCTAGCAACATGGTCGCCATGGCCTTGATCTCTGCAGGGCTAGAAGACGATAAGTTGGCTGACTCTCTCATCATAGACCGTGTCACTAACTTTGAACAGCTAATGGCAAGAGCTCGAGGACACATTGATGTCGAAGATAGTCGAGCCCACAAGAAGGCGGCCAAAGAAGTAGTAGTAGAAGTAGAGTCCTCTCAAAGAGAGAAGATGGAGATCAACCCAAAACTAACTCCAAGCCAAACAAGGCCGGTAAGAGAGATTACAGGAAAGAGGCGACCAAGAAGTAGGCCCTCACTTCCCTCAACACTTCTCTCTCGCAAACTCTTTACTTAGTTTAGAGAGAAGGACACCTTACTTTTACTCCTTGTATGAAGTCAAACCCCCGATCCAGAGATCCCAAGCAATATTACTAGTATCACGGAGATCATGGTCATCACACCGATGACTGTAGAGTCCTCCAAAGAGATATTGAAGACTTAATACAGAAAGGGCTGCTAAGGAGGCTCATCTCTCAATGAGACAGAGGGGAACCAGCTCCAGAGAAGTTAGAGAGAAGAAGGTATCGATCAAGATCGCCCTATCACCAACACCAACAAGATGACCAACCCAGAGAGACAGGCAGTCGAGGCGTGATCAATACCATTAGCGGTTGTCTAGCGATAGGAGGAATTTCAAACAACACTCGGAAGAAGTATGCTCGACGAACGTTGAAAATCAACCTCTGTGAGAAGAAGCTAAGGACAGATCAGCTCATTTCCTTCAGCAATGCTAAACTAAGAGGTGTAGAGACCCCTCATGGTGAACCCATCATTATATCAGCTCAGATTAAATGGCTTTTGAGTTAAAAGAATCTTAGTGGATACCGGGAGCTCCGCCGGCATCCTATTTATGGACACCTTCAACCAAATGGGCGTCAACAAGTCAGGTTTATGGCCTTGCCCGAGTCTCCTCATTGGGTTCTCTAGGCACTCAGCTCAACCAGAAGGACTAATCACTCTTCCCCTCGTAGTCAACGAATATCCTTGCTAGTCTACAGTTCAAACCTAGTTCATTGTGATGGACGTAAAGTCTACCTACAACATTATTCTCGACAGAACTTCTTTAAACAATCTACAGGCGGTCCTATCCACATATTATCAGATGGTGAAGTTTCTGATCCCAGAAGGAGTCGGGTCCGTAAGAAGCAATCAGCCAGAGGCCAGATCATGTTATATGCTCTTGATGAAAGAAAAATGAGTCTCAGAAACCCTGTCAATTGAGAAGATCCACATTCAAATGCTGAAAGACCAAGAACGGGAGTGGACAACCCCTATAGAAGAATTACAAGAAGTACCGATCAACCTTGATGAATCAAAGAAGGTCAAAATCGGGTTAGGGCTCATTGATCCTTAACGAGGAGCTGTGGTCGCGTTCTTGAGCAACAATGCAGATGTGTTTGCTTGGGGACCCGAAGACATGTGAGGAATTCCCCTAGAAGTGATAAGTCATGAACTCTCGGTCGACCGACATTGCAAGCCGGTTTGACAAAAGAAGAGGCATCTCGGCCCTGAGAGACAGAAGGCGGCCACGAAAGAAGTCGAATGATTACTCAAGGCCGGCTTCATCCGAGAAGTTCAATATTGAGAGTGGGTATCCAATGTGGTGCTGGTGAAGAAGTCTACAAGCAAGTGGAGAATGTGCGTGGACTTCACCGACCTAAATAAAGCTTGCCTGAAGGACAACTATCCCCTCCCGAGGATCAATCAATTAGTTGATTAGAGTGCTGACCATGAACTACTCAGCTTTATGGATGCTTTCTCTGGATAGAACCAGATTATGATGGCAGAAAATGATGAAGAAAAGATATCTTTCATCACAGACCAATGGACCTACTGCTATAGGGTGTTGCTCTTCGGTCTCAAAAATGCAGGGGTCACTTACTAGAGATTGGTGAACAAAATATTTAAACCCTAGATTGGTCGCAATGTGGAGGCATATGTGGATGACATCATGGTAAAGTCCAAGCAAGCGGCAGCTCACGTGTTGGACCTTAAAGAAACTTTCTCCGTCCTCTGACACTTCTGCATGAAACTCAACCCAGCGAAGTGTGCCTTCTGTGTGCAATCGGGCAAATTACTTGGGTTTATGATTACCCAATGGGGCATCGAAATTAACGCCGAGGAGATAGCCACCATAGAACAGATGCCCGAGCCTCGCACGTTGAAGGATGTCCAGAAGCTGAACGACAAGATAGTTGCACGGGGTCGGTTCCTTTCAAAAGCTGTCGAAAAAAGTCTCTCCTTCAAAACTTTGAGAGGAAGCAAGGAGTTGAAGGAGTGCATCGGCTGGACGGCAGAATGCAGTGAGGCCTTCAACAACCTCAAGAAATATTTAAGCACCAAACCCCTATTAGGCTGACCCAGAGAAGGAGAAACTTTGTATCTCTACTTAGCAATCTCATAGGAAGGAGCAAGTTCCATTTTGATTCAAGGAGTAGATAATGCACAAAGGCCTTATGTCAGTAGGATTTTGAAGGCGGGCGAACTCAATTACACCAGCCCTACCACTTCAAGAAGGATGATCAATTGGTCAGTTGAACTCAATGAATATGATATACAATTTGAGTCCAGAACGATCATAAAAACTTAGGCTTTGGCCGACTTCTTGATAGAGTTGTTCATAATAGATGCCGACTCGTCTCCCCCTATACCAGTCCTTCTCCCAGACGTTTCGGTCTGAATGCGACCAAGGCACCTCCTCCTCGGAAACACGGTACTCTTGAGCATGATTTGCCCAAATTTTCCTTATGGTGGTTACTAAATATGGTGGCCGACTCCCAGCTAGTAGTCTACCAAGTAAGGGGAGATTATGAAGCCAAAGACTCTTGAATGATCCAATATTTGAAGGCGCTTAAAAAGCTCTTAGGCAATTTCAAAGAGTTCCAAATCGTCCCAAGTTCCTTGAGCCCTTAACGCTCAAGCGGATGCTTTATCTAAGCTCAGGTCATCTAGCTCATGAACGAGTCATGGGCCCGTGTATACGGACACCCTCAAAAATCCTAGCATCATGGAGGCGCCAATCGACCCCATCATGCAGATTGAAGACTGAACAGAGCCCTATTGGGTGGACCCGCTTATTCAATATCTAATAGGAGGGGTCTTGCCAGAGAATGTTACTGAAGCAAGGAGTCTATAAAGAAATACTCAGAGATATCTCTTGATCAATAACCAGCTTTATCGCATCTCATACACTAGCAGCAGTGTGGGGCCCTATCTCTGATGTCTCCGCCCAGGAGAAGCCAGTTATGTTCTAAAGGAAATTCAGGAGGAAACGTGCAGGAACCACCCAAGAGCGAGAACTCTAGCCCAGAAGGTGATTTGGTAAGGATACTATTGGCCCACTGTCTTAGCCAAATCTAAGAGACTCATCTCTTAGTGCAAGATCTGCCAGTTCTTCTCAAGTATACCACGAGCTTCGGCAACTAAACTCACTCCTCTCATAAGCCCGATCCCTTTTGCTGAATAGGGATTGGATTTGTTGGAACCTCTCCCAATAGCTTCAGGGCAACAAAAGTTCTTAATCGTTGCCATAGATTATTTCACAAAATGGATAGAAGTCGAATATTTGGCCAAGATCGACGAAAGCAACACCACCAATTTTGTGTGGAAATTAATCGTCTGCAGATTTGGAGTCCCTACTTCTTTCATCACAGACAATGACATTCAATTTGACAGCAAGGACTTCCGTAGCTTCTATGAATGATGGAAAATTTAGCTCAAATTTACTTCAATTGCACACCCAAAATGCAACAGGCTCGCAGAAGCGGCGAACAAATGCATACTTCAAGCTCTGAAGAAAGAGGTAGACAAAGCGGTTGGGAACTAGATTGAATAGTTGCTTGGGATTCTATGGTCATAACGAACCACCCACAAAAACTCCTCAGGGGAAACCCCATTCAAACTAACATATAGAGCCGAAGCAGTGGTCCTAGTAGAAGTCAACATGCCAACCATCAAGCTGTAGCACTTCGATGAAGAATCAAACTCACCTAGACTACGAGTCAAACTCGATCTTATTGATGAAATTTGAGAAAACTCGCTCAGATCACAAGTCATCAATCAACAGCGCATTGCCCGGCACTACAACAACAAGGTCCGACCTCGAAGATTTAGCGTTGGTAACCTCATTCTTCGAAAAACTATTTTCAATAGAGACACCAATCGTGGCAAATTGCCCGCCAATTAGGAGGGACCATACACGATAATTGAGGAAGTACACCCCAGCACCCACAGACTAGGGAGTCCTAACGGAAGAATCTTACAACACTTGGAATATAGAGCATCTCAAAAAGTAGTTCTAATAAATGTAACTGTAAGGTTCTCATATAAATACTTTTGATAATTTATTGTGCTATGTTTTTGTAGTACTCATAAGACCTCAGTGTCACCCAAGGCACGAACTCGTAAGACATTAGTATCCTTTCAGAATAAAACCAAGGGACGTCTTTGACTTGGTCGACTACAACTCGTAAGACATTGTTATCCTTTCAGAATAAAACCAAGGCACGTCTTTGACTCGGTCAACTACAACTTATAAGACCTTGGTATCCTTTCGGAATAAAACCAAGGTACGTCTTCGACTCGGTCGACTTCAACTCGTAAGACCTTGGTATTCATTTAGAATAAAACCAAGGCACGTTTTTGACTCGGTCGACTAAAACTCATAATACCTTGGTATCCTTTCGGAGTAAAATCAAGGCACGAAGCTGACCCTTCTCAATTACAAAATTTCTCGAGATAAACTTCAATTGTTGACGTCCATTTGAAACGCCCCTGAGATTTGCAGCCAAACTCATAAACAAAATAGACTACAGATAAACACGTAAAAACACAATCGAAAAAGGTACACAAATCAAATTGACAACAGTGCATCTTTTCATTCTTATGTAAAAATATTTACAATACAAGGGAAACTTACATTACAAGGATATTCCCAAAAAAAAGAGAAAAAAAGATACATCTGAGCTCCCAAGGGGCCAAACCCGGGGCAGGCGTACAACTTGAAGCTGGAGCGACACTGGGAGTTGGAGTAGAACTCGAGCCTGGAGGGGCGGCAGTAGTAGAAGTCCGCACGACCTCTTAACCCCCTTCCTTTTCAGGCCGGCTCACCCAGCTATCATGGGACGAGTCCTCGCCTATTCCTTGAGCTGACTCCTCATCATCCTCATCTCCATTCTTGACATCAAGAACAAGCCCTCCTCCTCTCCTCTCCATCTCTTGCAGAGCGCTAAGGCAATTAGCCACTTGAGGTGGATAGTGGAAGAGCTCAAGATCGATCTTGAGCTCGGCCAGAAGCTACATCTTCAGATCGTCGTAGACGGCCTTACAAGCTAGGGCCACTTCCACCTTCCTAACAGTGTCGTTGTGATAATTTTCAATGACCTCGAACTGATAGGCCTTGGATTCCAAGTGGTTAAGGTGACCCTGTAGCGCCTGTATCTCAGCGATGGATGCGTCGTGTTGTCATTCAGACTCCAGTGCAGCTCGGGTGGCCTCCTACCTTAGCTTCTCGTGAGCGACCTCCACCTCCTTCAGCTAATCCCTGAGGTCCTCAGCGTTTTGACAAGCCAGTCAAGCTCGCTCGTAGGCGTCAACACTTTCTCGCCTTTCGACCTCGACCTATTCAGTTAGATACTTTATTTTGTCATCTCGCTCGTGAAGTTCGTAATCGAGATGACCGAGGTCTTCTTGGAGCTTATTGATTTGGGACGACTTCTAAATAATAGCACCCAGTAGGCCCTTGATTTCGTCGTCCCGTATCAACAGCTCCCTCTCCCATTTATTCTGGCTCCTCTTTCAGGTAGCCAACTCTTCTTCCTTGGCAGTTGCCCTTTGTTCAGCCTCCTGCCGAGCCGTCCTCTGAGCCACCAACTCTTCCTAGAGCTTAAAGTGGAGATCTCGTACATGCTCGAATCGAGCATAAAACTCTTCCTCAATCAAAGCCCCCAAAGTAGGTAGCTCTTGAGGGTCTAGTGCAGGCTAAAATCCGGCATAGCCGAAAGAATCTCGTCGTCATGAGGTAGCAAAAACTGGTCCAAAGCCCTAAACTGAGCTATTCTAGACTCCAGAACCGATCCCCTCTCATCAAGATGTCACCTAGGGATGAATCAGTGCTCCTCGGACGACTCTGTATCATATTGGGGGCCGACCTTAGATGACCCCATCAGCATCATCTTTAATTCACCCCATACGTCCACAAGCGGGGGACACCTCCTCTGTAGGTGACTCCTTGCCTTGTAAGTGAGTCGACTCGACAAGCAGGGTAGAGGCTGTCTCCTCCTAGGTCTGAGCCTAGACCAGTTCGGCCTCGACCGCCACTATCACGCCCCCTTTGGCTCATGCGGGGGACTCATCGTTGACAACGACGATAGCTGTGGACTTGGCCTGGGGAGTCTCTGGGATAGGAGCGGTAGAAACTCCACCCTTTGCAGCCTTCTGGGCAAGAGTAGAGGTGCCTGCCTCCATCTCCTTCGTTGGTTCGATGCTTGTAGAGGGGCCTCAGCTGTCCATCTTCCTTAGCCTCCTCCTCTTCTTCTCAAACTTCTCGACCTTAGCGGCAGTGGAACTCAGCCTAGAAAGTCGAGTCGCAATTTTGGCCGCATTCGTTGCATTCTTCTCGGCCTCCTCTGGAGCCAAATCAGATAACAGGCGCTTCAAGAGCCTTGCTGTGGGTCCCTCCTAAGATGCTTCGGCGCCTCCAGTCGCAGTGCTAATACTGCTACTCAAGCCTTATCCTCTTCAGTTGGCAGGGTTCCGGAGATGCCGACAACCCTCAAAACTGAAGAGTCGAATAATTTCTCACTCCGTCGGGACCCTGTGTAAGACCTGATCTTGTCTAGCCCATGTTTCTCCTCTTTCAAGAGTAGACTTAGACTCAGGGCTTCCTTATTAATCTCACGCCAAGCTGAACAGGCCAAGATGTGGTCAGCACCGAACACCCACATGAACTTCTTTTTCTAGTCCTTGTTCGACTCAGGAGGGTTGGAAATCACTCTAAAGCCACCCAAGTGATAATCAATTTTTATTACATTTTATACCCTCATTATATATTTCATTTAAATAAAAATATCACTAATAAACGTGTTTTATCTTATATTGCAGGTTAATGAAGAATTAATGAATAAAAG